>CM031239.1:930481244-930614359 GCA_018340775.1 Taxus wallichiana var. yunnanensis
ACTTGAATTTGACTCACAATGAACTTTAGACTCAAAATGACAATACAAATAATCCTAAGATCACCTATTTTTGAATTTTACAATGACATCCCCCTTTTTTTTAAATACGTTTTCTACTCTTTTGAACTTGGAGTTCCAACATAAAATATACATTGACTTACACAATGCAAGGATTTTTTAAATGACTCGACTCTTTTGACTATACAAGATGGCAATAGAAAATGGATGATAAAATTAACTACTAAAAAGTAATTAAAGATTACTTTTTATAACAATGTTTTGACTTGAAAAAACTTGTTACGACAACTTTACAGGATAACTTTTCCTTGATTGACAACCCATAATGACATTCTAATAATTAAGACTCTTGACTTTGAACATTTTTCTCACATTAACACTATAATGACATACTAGACAAAGTTACAATAACAATAAAAATCATTCAAACCAACGAAATAAGGGACATACTTTTATACACGACAAAGTGTCCACAACTGCATGGCGAAGAAAATGGTAGATTCAGTGTGAAGTATGGCGGAGTAGACATGCGTAGATGGTAGTTTGCACACAAATTCAGTCGATTTAATCTTCCATGGTATTGTCGAAGATCAATACAAATCGCCAATGATGATAGTGCGAGGATATGCCAACAATACAGATTGATCAAATCCATCAATGGACAACAGGCTGGTTTGCATCCAAACGTGGAAGTGAATGGATTAAACAAATAAAATTTCAACCTCATAGGTATCTCCCTAACACCAAACGTGGATCGGAAGACGTGGTCAATGGAGGTTCGAGCCAAAGGATATACACAGCCCCCAAAAATAGGCACGGATCTCAACCAATGCGTAACTATTGTACATGAGTGTTGAGTGAATTGTTCTTAAAAAACATATGATCTACAATTTTCACTTGTTCAAGGACATGAAATACATAGACCTGGAAGTTGCAAGAAGAATAATATGTTGACGTTATGAGCAGGATTTTCCACTTAGCAAATCATGCATGCAACACGTGTTGAATCGGCTGCCTTAGTAATCATCTGAATCATTTGTGATCAGGATTCGGTACATATGCCAATGCAGGCTGGGCAGTGACAAATCCGATGCAAACTCTACAAAATGCAAAAAAGAAAACTCTAATACATGATTCAAAACTTGATCCCGTCTCAATGAATGCAAACACAACATCAATTTGAGACCATGTTTGATTCTTTGCAAGCTTGAAATAGCTGTCACTTAGGAAGACGGCTGGTTTGGATCAACACGCCCTTTGGAATAGTCATGAAGAACACCACGTTCAGTTGGATGGAAAGCCATCCATAATTTCCCCTCCAACGCAAAGTCATAGATCTCTTTCGCTCTGATGCCAAATGAAAAAGTAGATCCAAATTTACACAGGAAACTAACACACAATAATATTATATCTTCTTTGCGAATTGAAATTCATTCGGGATGTGTTATTCCAATAGTAGGAGGATATTAATACACAAAGCTTGATCCTATTAAAAAGGATTCAAGGCTTATCTTGAAGAGTATCCCTAGTATCCCTCTTAGATGAGTTGTGTGATACAACTCATTATACACACACTAGAATAAACCTCTAGTTCACACTATAGTTATAATTTTCCTAACATCCCCTTCATTTGCTAGGCCAATTAGACTAAATCCTCAACAACTGGAAGAAAAGAGAGCAAAAGGATTATGTTTTAACCTGTGACACCAAATATGGATCGGGACACAAATGTGCCGAGAAGAAGTTGTTCTATATTTAAGGAGGTAATGAGGATAACGAGGAAGCTGAAGTTATAAGAGAGGTGAGGAACCAAAAGTAGAAGATGAAACAGATGACCACCAACCTATAATTTCTTGCCATGCATTGTCAGGTATTAATACTCCTCAAACCTTCAAGGTTATTAGCTATCTCAAAAAATAGAAGGTGATGGTGTTGATTGACTCGGGGAGTACTCATAACTTCATAAATAGTAAGTTAGTCGCCCGCCTCAATTGTTTTATTTACCCGACTCAAAGGAAATGCAAGTTATGATTGTGGACGATGGGATAGTCAAGTACACAGGAAAGTGTCATAGTATTAATCTTTCCATGGGAGACTACATGTTAGACTCACCTATGTTTGCGATTTCTATGGGAGGGGAAAATACTATTTTGGGTGTCCAATGGCTCACAACCTTAGGTACTATAGAGATGAATTTCCAAGAATTGTTCATGCAATTTTATTTAGATGGAAGGAAAATACAATTGAAAGGGATGGTAGCTAAGTCTCCATATATTATTAGCTCTCATTAGATGTAGAAGGTTCTTAGAAAAGGAGTAGATGGATTTATAGCAAAGTTATTTTCCATAAAAGTACAAAATACAGAGTCTTCAATGCCACCCAATCTTCAGAAGATTGTTAATGCTCACTCATTTGTTTTTGATGCAATTCCAAAGGGAATACCACTAGTTAGGGATCATGATCATGCCATTCGGTTGATTCTAGGGAGCCAAACACCTAACATCAGACCATACAGATACCCATATTCCCAGAAAAGTGAGATTGAGAAAATGGTACAGGAAATGTTGAAGGCAAGTATCATTAGGCATAACCAGAGTGCATATTCTTCACCAGTGGTCATGGTACATAAGAAGGATGAAACATGGAGGATGTGTCCAGATTACCGAGAACTCAACAAGTACACGTTCAAAGATAAGTTTCCTATACCATCAAATTAGAATAAGAGAGGAAGATGTTCATAAAACAACTTTCGGGACTCACGAGGGCAATTATGAGTTTTTGGTAATGCCTTTTGGTCTTACAAATGCTCCTCGACCTTTTAAAGCTTGATGAACATTGTTTTTCGACCATTTTAAGGAAATTTGTATTAGTTTTCTTTGATGACATATTGATTCATAGTAAGACATGGGAAGAACACTTGCAACATGTAAATAAAGTGTTGGAAGTTTTAGAGAAACATACTCTCTATGCAAAGCAATCCAAATGTTCTTTTCGTGTATAAGAGGTAGAGTAGTTGGGTCGCATTATATCCCATGAAGGTGTTGTTATCCCAAATTTGTCCCCAACAAATTTGGTCAAAACAAGCCCCGCACATAAAGAAAATATGAAGGGAACGATTTAGACCCGCGAGCTCATGTTCCAGAATGACAAATAAAGGGACAAGAAAGCTTGATCCAAGGAATGCAGGGTCTAAATGAGGTTGAATGACACAAATGAAATCAGAGGCCCAAAAGAGTCAAAAATGACCCCGTGCAAGAAATTCAAGAAACAACCCCGTAGAACGAGTCGTGCTTCAAATCCAACAGACAAGTTATAGGCGGGCTCTAAAATGGAATAAGCAGGGTTGGGGGAAGAAACAGTGTCAAAGAACTAGAGGCTCAAAGGAAAAGAAATGGCGAAAGCTCTAAGTCTTTGGGCTCTGCAAATGACTCGAGCCCGAAATTGGCTAAGTATAGAGAGTCAGCGGAGGTTACCAAGTGTCCAAGTGGCGCACCTCCAAAGGTTAAATCCAAAAGGAGACTCAAACAAGCGCCAAGCCTCCATGTGTCCAAGGCCCCAAAAGTTACACCGGTCGTTGAAAATTCTTCGACTCAGCGGAAGGTGCCAAGTGTCCAAATAACGCACATTCAAAAGCGGGACCCTGGGCGAAGACTCAAACTTGCGCCAACCCTCCATGTAGCCAATGGTCAACGAGAGGTCAAAAAGTAGAGGTAGGCCAGTATAGGGAGTCAAGTGTCAACGCGACGCTATCTCAAAGGTAGAGTATGGAGGCAGTTTTCAGATATGCATGAAGTTGCCATGTGTCTAGAGTCGGGCACAATGTCTCCGCCAAACATAAGGGACCCAAGAAAAATACAAAGGGAACTCGAGGAGCCTGCGGAAGCCACCACATGTCCCATGGGCACAATTTCAAGAGCGAAGGTAGGGGAAAAACTCAAACAAGCACAGGGCTACCACGTGGACCCGGTACAAACAAACTCTTTCAAATATTGTGCGCTCGTGACCCGAAATTTCAAATGGCCATATCTTTTGACTGGAAACTCGTATTTGGGTGGGAGAAGACTTTTTGGAAACATATCGACCCCTCTATGCCATGGAAACAAAAATATCATTCTTAGTAGGATTTGGTGGGTGAAAAATGGAAAAATGTCTTCCAGGCCATTAATGTAAAATCGATTTCTTTAACTACTAGGCTAGACTTAATTTGATCGGCTAGGGAACCAGAATCAACATATTGTAGGCAGATTTGCAGGAGGCATTGATTGATGGTGGTTGAAGCTTTCAAGGTAGGATTTAATGCATATCTCAAGGTGGTTGAAGCAGGATTCAATTTTTCCCTCTTCTCTCTCTTATTCTTTCTATATATTGTAACACTTCTCATTTTGAGAAGGGGAGACATTATGGGTATAGGGAAACTCTGTCAAAGTCATTTCGACTCCATTTGAGTTGTAGGCCTTCTCCTACGCCTAGAGAATGTATTTGTGCCTCTGAGCACCACATGTAATAGTCTGTGCACCTTACAGAGCAATAAAATCTTGCTTCGTGGCATCTTTCAACCCTTGGCATTGTTCTATTGTTTCTTTGTGCCTCTCTATCTCATGTTTGCTCCCTATGCATGTATTTCATGTTTGTAGGTGCAGGATGTCATGCTTCATGGAGTTTCTATGGTGGATCTGGATTTGGGTTTGTGTCACTTGTCTGACCTCCCTCAGTCCCCTTTCCCTATTTCATTCTCCCTCAACAGAGTATCTCACACTCCCTTTTTGGTGTATCACCGCTTAGTGTAGGCTCTTTCACCCTCTCTCTTTCTCTCTGTCCCTTGGAATGATTAGATTAGGATAGAATAGGTTTTGCATGCACCGGAGTAGCTTGTGGTAGGTAGATTAGGAAACAAGAACCGACTTTCTCCGGAGGGCTATCTTAGGTTTACAAGTCCCACAGCTTGAGAGATGGTCCCATGTTGTGCAATCCCACCGAATGCCCCACTCCACACCTAGGACATTCGGGGGTGTTGTGATTCTGCACTAACAAGTGTCAAAGTTGATCCTTAGAAGATTAAAGCTATGGTGGAATGGCCAAGGCCCAAAACTCTAAAAAACTTCGTGGGTTCCTAGGACTAACAGGGTACTACAAAAGATTTGTGAGGGGATATGGTAGAACAACAACCCCATTCACTTCATTCTTTGAAGAAGGATGCCTTCCATTGGACTAGCGTAGCCACTAAATCCTTTGAGTAGTGAAGGAAGCCCATGTGCAACACCCTAGTTTTGGCTACTCCCAACTTCTAAAAAACCTTCATTATTGAATGTGATGCTTCGGGATTAGGGTTGGGAGCAGCTTCTAATGCAGGAAGGAAGACCAATTACATTTGAGAGTCATTGATTCAAAGGAAAATATCTGCACAAACTTGTCTACATGAGAAAGAAATGATGGCTATTCTTCATGCAATCAAGCAATGAGGCCCTATCTCAAGGGTAAACACTTCAAGGTAAAAACTGATCATGATAGTCTCAAATACTTTTTGGAATAACGGTTATCATCTGAGGAACAACAAAACTGGGTAACAAAAATGTTGGGTTATGATTTTGAACTCATATACAAAAAGGGTAAAGAAAATGTAGTAGCTAATGGGTTGTCTAGAAGAGATACATCCACATATGCTTTACTATGTGGGATGTCCATGTTAAAGGCTGATTGGGTGGATGAAGCAAGATTGGAATAGGATCAGGACAAGGATACACAATATCTAATATAAAATATGAAGTAAGGCTCTATAACTTCTAACAAATTTGAGTGGAAAGGTAATGCCCTACGGTATAAGGACAAAGTTATACTTGTGCAAAGATTTTGAGTTGAAGCATAAGATTCTTACAGAGCCACATGCATCGCCCTGTCGAGAGGACACTGGGTTTTTGAAGACATCATAGAATAATGAGAGAATTATTTTGGGAAGGAATCAAGGGTGATGTACAAAATTTTGTATCGAGTGTTTGATGTGCCAACATGTAACAAAGGGGAAACAATTAAAACACTAGTCTCTGTGCAACCCGAGAGATGGGAGGATGTCTCCATGGATTTCATCACGGATTGCCTTGTTCAAAGGGTAAGAATGTTATTTTGGTGATTGTGGATAGGCTCACAAAATATGCACATTTTGTGCCCTATCACATCCATTTACAGCCAGTACAGTATTGCAACTATTTTTTTGGAGACAGTTCAAAGGCTACATGGAACCCCAAAGGTAATTGTAAGTGATCGTGAACCTATTTTCACAAGTAATTTTTGGATGGAATTATTTTCATGTTTGGGTACTCGGCTAGCTCATAGTTCATCTTATCATCCTCAATCGATGGGCAAGGAAGTGGTCAACAAATGCTTAGAGGGGTATCTACATTATTTTGTATCAGATAAGCATGAAAGGTGGATTAAATGGCTACCACTTGCAGAATGGTGGTATAACACATCTTTTCATACCTCTTCTCAAATGACCCCATTTTTAGCATTATATGGTTACCATCTACCTTCTATCACTTCTTCCTTGAGGGTGTAAACTAAGGTTAGAGATGTTGAGGAACACATTCAACATCAACAACAAGTTTTGGCTAGTTTAAAGGAGAATTTGGCATTGGCACAAAACATGATGAAACAACAAGCAAATCAACATCGTAGTGAAAGACATTTTGAAATTGGTGACTGGGTTTTTGTACGTCTCCAACCTTACAAGCATATGTCCCTAAAGCAACAGAAAAAGGACAACAAACTTGCTACTAAATATTATGGGCCTTATCGGGTTGTACAAAAATTGGCGGCGTTGCTTATAAACTAGAGTTGCCTCAATCTTCATGCTTACACCCAGTATTCCATGTTTCCTACCTAAAGAAGGTTATTGGACAAAAAATTGAAGCCCTGCAGACAGAGTTACAGTAACTCAATGAGGAAGGAAGAATCATTTTGGAGCTAGAGAAAATTCTACAAACACGTACTTAAGAGGCTAAAAACTAAAGACATTAAGGAATATCGATGAAGTGGAAGAATCGAGCATAGAAGATGCGGTGCGGGAGGATGAAGGTTTTCTGCAAAGCAACATCCAAGATTATTCAACGTTGAGGACAATGTTGGTTTGAAGGGGAAGGGCATGCTACGCCCTTAACCTATTGCTTGTATTAGGATATGAGTATTCGACTTGTGGCTTACTATAGCATTTTATTATATCATTTATACTTTCTCATGCTTAGTAGGTCGGCCTTAGTGATGGCCATAACATATGAATAGTATATATAGGGGATTGTAGGTAGTAGTTGATCATCATTGGAGCATTTGAGTCTTATTTTATGGTTTGGAGGTTGCCCCCTCGAAGTGGCGAAGCTATTCTAATTGCATATTGAGATCATTATTCTGAAATATTGTGTTATTTGGTGTTCTATTGCTGCTCATAATCTGAATTATACAAGTAATTTCATTATAGAGAATAAGCAACGATTCTTCATAAATCCATAATTGTCACTTGATATAAAAGGCTCTTGTACCATGTGTAAGAACGAAACCCAATAAACTCCTCAACGTGGACTCACACCAACCATGGAAAATTGATAATATGCTACAACAAATACACAAGAATAAAGAATGAAAATAATATATTATTCTCACAATTAGTCACAATATACAAATAGATGTGGTCAATATATAGAAAAATAAGAGTTTGGTTCCAACTTTGCTTTTAACTAAGTAAAGCAAGAGTTGTGAACCAACTCTACTTTGACTAAGTAACCAACACATGTTTGAAGTGATGGACACATAATGGAAACATGTGGGAAGTGGTGGCAAGTGATTAGTGATGCCACTTATCCTATTATAAGTCTACGAGGTGTGCACAAAGAAAACCTAGTATAGTTAAGCTAACCTAAGTCAACTTAATATTAATGCAAGTATAATATTGCACCAACAATACTCATATTTCTTTCTCTAAAAAAGACAATGAATTAAAACCAAATGAGTAATCAATGATACACCTTTAATATATATAGATGATATTCACCAACCCTAATCATGTACAAGGATGTTTCAACTAATTTGTGTCCCATACAAAAATGGTATTATAAGGTAAACCAATATAAATGAAACATGACGTAAGTCCAACATGAATCTAAAGGATACCAAAACAAGACAATCTATTGAATCTTGAGTAGTTTATTCAAGGATTGCCAAAAATTGACATCTCAAAGGGACCCAATATGAGCTAGGTTTACACTATGTGTAATACTTGTCGTACCAACATTGAACTAAAACTAGACTCGAGGGATATATGGAAGGTGACATCAACCAACATCCTTCGTTTAATGTTGAGTTATTAAATCCTTAGCGAAGAGTTACATACTCCACTATCTTTATTGTAAATAGACAACTCCAAACTACATAAAATTTGAGTTCTCTAAAGTTAGAGTCATTAGACCATAAATTTGTACATAGTTTGTCATTGAATAACCACTAAAATAGATCGGTGTTAAGACCAATAAGTCCCTATAAAATACTTTCCATAGGGATACTTGTAAGGATCTCATTCTCAAGGAAATAAATATGCTCATAAATATCTAAACACACCCAACCACAAAAGGCCAAAGGTACTCACCACAAGGAGCCAAAGTCAAATCACCGAGGCTCCATAACAAGGCAATACAAACTAGAATAAGAAAGCAATGTATGTGCTTCAGAACAAGGTATAACATGACACAAAAAGTAAATGTGCATCTCTTAAATATGACATATTCGAATGTAGACAATGATCACCCAACTTCAAATATGCACCATATACTTGGAACCAAATTTGATTTTTGCAAAATCTAATCCTAGAATTATCAATTGAGATAGAATGGTCCAAATCACAGAAGCAATGTCAACATTGTCACGAGAATGATAACGAATCACATAAGATATCATCATATCAACTACATCGAACAAGACAACTACTAAAGTTATGTGTGATTAAATAACCAAATTCTTGTTTGTTTGTTTTTTTCTCTTGCGTTTCTTCCATAGATGCAAACTCAAAATGTCAACAAACATGCAATGTCGATCAGATCCTTAACACCCACCCTTAAGCCACATTCTTAGTCAAAGGTAGCTAAGGTTAGAGCCAACTTAATGTGAAGCCCACAAATGTCATCAGACACATAAAAATCATTCAAAACCATAAAAGAAGGTGGCAATGCCCATAATAAGGCACAATCCAATAAATATGCCATAAAAACAAAATACAGAATCACGATGTAAATATGTTTCACCATGCGCACCAACCAAATTAAATTAATGTCAAATTCTCATGTATGAAACATAATTACACACTTCACATAAACATATCTCTCATCATAATCTTTATTTATTATGTAGGCTTTTATTTGAACATTATAAAGGTTATTTAGACACACATACTTTTAATTAAGATCTCTATCTCTCTCTCACATAAAACATAAAAATTGGAAAAAGTAATAAAATCATAATAAGAATATGAGCAAAGAAAGTTTCCTAAAACTCCAAAACATAATCAACAAAGTTCAAAATATTATTGTTCTCCTTAAAATCATCATCCAAATCCCATCGACCTTAATTATATTCAAGCAAAAGTAACCTTTTCTTAAAATCCATTTTCATGGTCTCATCTTTAACTCAATTAATTTATTAATCATCATTATCTTCAACACATCAACAATACAATAATAAAAAATCAAAACATTAAAAAAATAGTTATTTACATTAGCATAATAATCTCTCACACAACAATATTAAACTATTCTCACACCCAATCAAAATATAGACAATCCCTCTACAATTATTATTATTGTTATTTTTGAAAGTTAAAAATAAAACTTTAATACCTACACTTAATTATTTTCCCAATAATCAAACATTAATACCTACACTTAATTTTTTTAAATCAAACACACATTTACTTGTTTTTTTCTATTTTGTCGAAGTGGAACCCCACTCCAAATTCCCTGTTTGCCAAAATAGTCCTTTTCCAAATTAAAAACTATTAAAAATAAAAATCCACTTTGGTTTACAAAACTACAGAGAGGTTGAAAAAGACTAGAAGAACAACCCCAAATACTAGATTAAAAAAACAATGGCAGACATACTGGGTGGGTGCTTCCCTGTCAGTAAGAAAATCTTTATACACAATGTACGTATACAAATTTTCTATATATACATCGACCATATTGGGCATTGATTTTTAAGTAAAACTATGGAATTTATGCAGCTTTGATAGCCACTACAAGACCATGCAAGCTTTTTCTTCCCCTTCACGCCGCCTCTTCCTCCGCTCCATATAGTTTTCATCATCTGCTCTTCACATTTCATTCTCATTATCATTCTTATACCATGGTTCAATATGAAACTGGGTGTTTTTTCCTGGTACCAATTTTCAGATAATATTAATGGGGGTTAGCAGAATAATCCAAGGAAGGATTTGGGTTTGCCTTGTCTCAGCTCTCTCTCTCATTGGTAAGCTCGCACCCACTTCATGCAATTTCATCAGATTCATCTGCTGGATCAAGGTTTCTAGATTCTTCTAGGGCTTCCGTTTTTAGGGTAAAATTCGTAAATTCTGATTATGGGTGTTGATTATTTGTTGTTAATTGTAGATAGTGAGGTTTAGGGGTTTTCCTTTTTATCAGGGTTTTAGGGGTTCAGTTAGGCTGAGCTCAATGCTCAAAATGTATTTTTTAATTTTAATTAATTTATTTAAAGACTAAGCTTCCGTAAAAATTGTAATCAGAATTTTATCCATTTATGTATTTAATTAGTGCTAGTTTAGTGGTCTCCTGCCGCATCTGCACTACGATCATCCAAAGATTCCAAACTCTGCGGCTGTGGAGTCGTTACTTTTATCTGCATTGTATGCTAATTGATTTATCGGATGGGGTTTTAAATTGGGTGATTGTTGGGATGATAAAAGATTAAGGAGTGGGGACGGTGGGGTGCGGAAAATTGATTGGAACTTGGTGCGTTTTAAACCTTTGAGATGTCTGATTGAATTCTTTCAGTTGGGAAGTTGGAATTAATTGTTTTTATCGAATTTATGGGGGCTTTTTGAGCCTGGGTTCTGGTAGCTTGCTGGAAAAGTTTTTCTTTTTTGAGCAAAAGAAAGATTGGTACTCTACTTTCTTGAATTTTGGGTTGCTGTGAAAGACATTGTTGCTTCCTTCTTAAGATGGGATCTTCGTCTATTGATTTTGATCAAAATTTTCTCGATATTCTTTATTTTTCGTTTCTTCAAAGAGCTTCAATACGGAGTCTACTCCTAACATCGTTGTTTCTTTCTGAACGTTGGATCTTTTTCTATTGATTCTGATAAAAAATTACCCTATGTATTCCTCTTGACTCCTCAAGGAGGTCCAACATGGAGTCTAAAGGTCTCCACACAGGTGACCCAAAGTCGCTGTAAGCTGGATCAAAAAGAGGTTTAGCAAAAATCAGTGTTAGTTATTGATTGTGGGGGCTTTGTGTATCTGCTTATTTACTGCTACACTGAGAGTGATTCAAGTAAAGTTTTGAATGTGATTGATTTATCAAGACTTATTTGCTTTATATGACATTTTTCAACAGTTTATTCAGGTAAATTTTGTTTGGAGCCATCGGTTATTTCTATGAATTGTAATTTAGTATGTTGATTATGACCTGGAAATTCCTTTCGTCTTTTGTGGGGTGGCATGTGAAGGGCAGCTAGCTCAACCAGGATTGACAATTTTGTGGTCTTGGAGTGTTTGAGAATGCAGTTTCATGGTTTGGCAGTTGGAGCTTGACATCTTGTAGAGCTGGCTCCTTCAGTTCTATTTGAGATTGATCTGCATAGGTCGATATGAAAGGTGGCATTGAACAGGACGACAAAGAGTTTGAAATGCTTTTAGAAGAAATTCCTAGTGCAACCTCTGGCCCTTCGCATCTAGAGGAGGTTCGGAGTGCTGATGTGTCGCCCGAAGGACAAGGTATGGCACCCCAGCAGAATACAAGGAAGTCATCTACCCCAGAAGCTTATGATGGCTTTTATCAGGGTTATCAAGGAGTGAAGAATATCTGTGCATCTCCTAAAGGAAACAATGTCTCTGTTTCTCCGAGGTCATCCGGTTGCTTTCCTGCTTTTATGGTGGCTTAACTTTCGATGGTCCTGGTTGTGGAAGTTCCTCGCAACTTCAATTAGAGCAGCAGCGAAATAAAGGGCAAGGAAAAGTACACCAAGAGATGAATACGGAGCAAGAAAAATTGCAATCTAACGTTTCTATTCATCGCAATGGGATTACCTTGCCAACCAAGCAAATGTTTGTTGATGATCAATCTCTGACAAGTGCATTTGCAAATATGAACTTTAAAGAGGATACGGCGTTGGTCCAGGATGTGCATGCATCTGGACAGTCTGCAGATGGAAGATTTCATGGTCCTATTTTGGCAAATGGGCAAGATCCAAGGTGCTCTCCAAAAGTTTACTCCCTTTTGATGCAGGAAGTGCATTGGTTTCTGGCCAATTCAATGGTGTTGGCTCCTTGAATTCCATGCAATCTCCATCAAACACACATGTATCAAACATGTACGGTGTCAAGTATCCATCTCAATATAGAAATGTGGCTGGATTTTTTCAAGCCACAGTGGATGATATGGCAAACCCGGCAATGAAGAAGTTTTTCAAATCCAATGTTAACGGAACAAACAATTATGGGAATAATCAGGGGTGGCCATCAGATGATTCATGTATGGAATTTTATGATTCACAGCGACCATATACATTATATTCTGCACCGGCACCTGCGGCACCTGAAATGCAGGGTTTTCATGTTCTGCCAAATGCATCTATATCTGGGGCGGAAATCCTTTCTCCAATATCTGGTTTGCAACAACAATATTACATGGATTCTCAGATTGCGACATACATGCAACCCCAACAATGTGGGCCTCCTATTCCTGCTCTTCAGCCACAAATGAATAGAATGCACATGCCATGGCAAAAATGGAGGAGGAGAGGTACATGAGAATGCATCAGCAGTACTTGTTGTTGCAGCAAGTTCAGGCCCAAGCAATGGGTGGCATGCCTAATCAACCAGGTGCTGGTATCATGGGCAGTTCGTTAGACAGGAGCTTCAGACAACAAGGCATTCAGCCTTCTATGGCAATTTCCCAACTTGAACAACCCTTTTACAAATACCAACAGCAAGGTTTGTCTACTATTGAAGGAGATTGGAATGCCCATTTAATTCCAGGTGTTGCAGGTACATCAGCAATCAATTTCTCAGAATTTCCTTTGCAGAATGGAAATGTGTGTCGCTACCATGCTCAAGGTTTCTGTAGTAGAGGCGAAACTTGTCCTTTTCTCATGATCAGGCACAAACAGTTGCTAGCAGGAGAAACTCTGCACCTGGTTCAATATTAACCAAGGATACATCAGGGGTTACGAACTTGAATGGAGAAGATAAGTCAATCTTTCCTGAAAAGATTTTGACCAGAACACGATCTCGAGGAGTAAACTCTGTTAGGACCATTAATCTGTGTCCTCCAGGAGGGAGGAATGACTCCTAAGCAACGGGAATGCCAATGGGAGGTCGTTGTCTGATGGGCATCATACATCTGCTTTGCGGTCTGGGTCTTTTCGGTTAGATAATCAGGGGCATTCTAGAGAGCTTTCGCCTGAGGATATAGAGTGTGAACTTGTTGCTAGGACATTATCTAATTCTCAACAGCAGCAGCAACAACAACAATCTAAGTACACTTCCTTAGAAGAGGTAGAGGGTCGTATATATGTTATAGCCAGAGATCAACATGGCTGTCGTTTTCTTCAAAGGAAGTTTGATGAGGGAAGTTCAGAAGATGTGCAGAAGATTTTTGTCGAGATCATTGATCACATAATTGAGCTTATGACAGATCCCTTTGGGAATTATCTTGTTCAAAAACTTTTGGAAGTATGTAATGAAGATCAAAGGATGCAAATACTTCATGCCATAACGGGTAAACCAGGAGAGCTTGTCAATATATCACTTAATATGCATGGGTGAGTTTCCTTTTTCAAAAACACCTTTGAGTTGATTTTTGGTACAAGCAAATAATAAATGGAGTGTATGGTGGAAATAATATTATTTGAAGTTCAATTAATATCTACTTATATATTTTGTATTTTTATAGATTAGCTGACCCTTAATTTAATTTGTAATTGCGGTCCAGTACTCGGGCTGTACAGAAGTTGATTGAGACACTTAAAACTACAGAGCAGGTTTCGATGGTTATATCCTCTCTTAAACCGGGTGTTGTGACTTTGATAAAGGACCTAAATGGTAATCATGTTGTGCAACGTTGCCTGCAGTGCCTCGTCAATGAAGATAGCCAGGTAAAACTCTAATGCCCTTGTAAATGACCTTCAAGATATCTAATTTGGGTGTTTTAGTCCAGGAAAATGTTTTTGGATTGTTATAGCTTGATGTGCATGTACAAATAGACCTCGCTGATCAGGACTATCATATGAAAGTAATTTTTTTATGCTTTCACTGGTTTACTAACAATGCTAAATATTTGCAGCAAGTTTGCAAGTCCTTTTAGTTTTGACCTAAGAATTCAAACACTTATATTTCAACAAATGCAAGTTTGTATGCATGTATAAGATTGAAGTATTTCCCTTACAGAAATCTACTTCAAAATTCTTTCCATGATACAATTGGGCCCATTACATTCTGGAATACAGTTTTATGAGATATAATACCATTATGCAGTTCTTTTGTTTGCTGTATAATTACCATGTAGGGAGACGGGATTGGTACAGGGGAAATAATTGTCAAACAGGAAAATAAAGAATTGTAATTTATCAACCAACCATTTTTTTGGAAGGGATGTTTTTGTATATTAAATAGTTGTATAAAAATAAAAATATTGTGCTGATCATGAAAAATGTTAAATGAAGTTGAGGCTTATTACATAACATGAATAAAGTTTATATTAGATCTCGTGGTGTTCTTGTTAATCAATATTTGAAAACAAGTGATAATTTAAGTTCTGTCCATCTAAAGTTATTAGACATCTAAGAGAGAGGAGAGGGCTGGATGGTAGTTATTTGTGTTTGAAACACAGCATCTCAAATCATTTTTGAGCTCAATCATGACATCATTTACTTCTGAAAATATAGGGTTTATCATGGCAGCTCCAAGCACTTCTCCATGGCTTTTCTCTCCCTCATGACCTCTTTCTCATCTTCAGACAAACAAAAGGTGGAGGCTAGTGAGGTTTCTTTGTGGCCAAAAGACATCAGAAATGTAGGAGAATATGGAATAAACTGCTGAAGGAAAAGTTTTGGTGGGGGTGGGGGTGGAAGCACCGAAGGAAAAGTGCTACAGGAGCTGAACTAGTTGGAACAATTTGGGTTAAATGAGAATCAGTAGCCTTCAATTTTACCGGAAAAGCTCCTAAATGCATTTGATACAATATTGGCCCATTCAATATGACAATTCCAAGAACAATCATGCTTTAACTCAAAAGTTCTTAAGCTTCCAAGCTTGTTCTAACCATGTTTCAATACATGATTTTTTTGGCATATTGATATGGTGCACCTTGAGATATGTATATATAATAATATTTCTCTTAAAAATTGTATTGATTTGTAATGATGGTTTTAAACTTTTAACTTTATATACTGATTTCAAGTGAAGTTTCAGATAAGTGGCATCTTTTAAATCAGAAAGTTGAAGTGTTAATTGGAGAACATTCTAGCTGTTGGAATATCGCTATATATCATAGCCACAAATGCTCCCGAGTTTCTTAAGCGTTGTCTCTTTTCAGCAGTTGGTCCGGTATTAATATGGATGGGTTCTCCAGCAGTCCAACCTACAAGAGGCAATTGGGAAAAGTTCTCTTAAAAGTACTAATCTCAAATTGTATTATGTTTTGTTTCATAATTTTGTTAGTCTTTTTTATCTACGTTTTTACTCCATGTTTTTGTATTTTTTTCCAAATACTAATGCTGCTGTTTATTTGTGAGTACCTTCTGCACCTCTTTAAAGTGCCGTATTATCATAGGCAGAATAGAGGGCACTTGGGTGTAGCTGTTATGGTTAATACCAAGCAACCAAGTTTTGATTAAGCTGCTGAATCATGTTTGTTAAGTCAATTATTATCCTTTTCAAAAGGTATCATCAAGAGTTGTACCTTTTGCTACGCCCTTAAAACCAGCTCATAGATCGGATATGTATAGCCGACCTATGGCTAACATAATCTCTTAACATGTCATATAACATTTATTTATTCTTTCATATCCTTAGTAGGCCAGCCTAGGTAGATTACATAGTATAAGTAGGGTATATATAGGAGGTAGTAACTATTACTTGATCACAATACTGACCTCGTGAGTCTTATTGTATGTTTTAGAGGTTGCCCCCTTGAAGTGGTGAAATCATTCTATTCGCATATTGTAATCTTATCTCTTTGTTTGTGTTCTTTGATGTTATATTACTGCTATTATTCTGATCTATCTGAGTAATTTCCTTACAAGTGGTATCAGAGCTTTGATTTGGGCCAAAATTAGGTTGAAACCCTAATTTTTAGGATTCGCCTATATCTTGCAAACTGATGTGAAATTTTCTGCAATGTTTTTACTAAAGTTGAGACAAGGGTATAGGAAGTTACCCTCAAAATTTCAACTTATTTGATATATTTTGTGGAAGTTATTTGCATTTTAGTTTTTCACAAATTTGCACCCTAGGCTGCAAATTGTGCAATTTCTATGATTTTTTTACATTTTCAGAAACCTCGTTGAATTTGATTCTGAGGTTGTTTTTGGGTTTTTTGTCTATCTAGCCAACATCATCCAAAAACCTAAACCCTAATCGCCATGGTGGGAGATCGACTAGAGGCCAAGGAAAAGGTTCCGCCACTCCAGGAAAACTCCTAACAAGGAGGAGGCTGAATCGGAGTTGGAATGGGGTGGAACTTCTGATGCTATGTCTTCCTTGGTGGATGACAAAATACAACCCCTAGTGGAGAGCATGCAAACCTTGAAGGAGATGTTGACCTTATGGGTTGTAACATACAAGGAGAGGTGGAGGTGCTAAAAGGAGATGTGGCTAAGATATCCAAAAATATTAAGTTTTTGTTAGCCTCTCACACAAATCAAGGTGGATCTAATGGAAATACAAATTTTGATTCAGTACTACATCTCATTCCTCTAGGGCCAACATCAACTGGGCCTGCAGAACCTACTCCCAAAGTTGGACACGTGTAAGCTTGATGGCAAGGACCCGCTTAATTAGATCAACCAAATGCAGAATTTATTTGATCTACATCAAATCCCATATGGTTAGAAGGTTACTATGACATCTTTATATCTGGAACTTGAACAAATTCACTTGGTATGAGGATTGTGTGCTCAAAAGAAGAAGGCTCTTAGTGTCACCTGTTTAGTTTTTATAGAGGAGTTGCATAAATGGACTATAGTAGTGTGGCCGAGAACTACTTTTGCCAATTAAAAAATTGCAGAAAATGATGTCAATGAAGGATTATATTCAACAATTTTAGAGCTTGTCATTGCATGTGGAGATAATTATAGATGACAATCTGAATGACCTGTTCTTGGCGGTCTCAAGGATCACATCTAATATGAGGTACGAATGTTTGATCCACCAATGTTTCGATTCTATTATTATGACACATGGGTAGAGGAAAATTCCTTTCCAATGAAAGGAACACATTCAAAAATCATAGCATTCTAGCACAATCATTCCCTCACCTACCAGATTGACTCTTCAACAAATTGAAGAGAAACAAGAAAAAGGCTTATGTTTCAATTGTGATAGCAAAAATACAAGGACATAAATGTGTTGAAAAGAAGTTGTTCTACATAGAGGCCATTGATGATGAAGTCAAAGATGAAAAAATAGAGGTTATGGATGAACTAGGGTTTGGAGATTCCTAACTGCTATTTCTTGCCATGCAATGTCGGGCTTATCTCCCACAAACCCTCAAAGTAAGGGGTCTATTAAAGGAACACGAGGTAACATTATTGATTGACTTAGGGAGCACACATAATTTAATAAAAAAATACGCTGGTGGCACGTCTAAATTGTTTTATTTACCCAACCCCAAAATTTTAGGTCATGGTTGTAGATGGAGGTATAGTTAGTTGTTCAGGGAAATGCCATAGTATCAAAATTGACATGGGAGACTACAAGCTAGATTCCCTATGTTTGCTATTCCTATGGGTGGAGTAGATATTGTTTTGGGAGTCCAATGGCTCACAACCTTGGGAATGATTGAAATGAACTTCCAGGAATTATTCATGCATTTTTGTTCACAAGGCAAGATGTTTGAGTTGATAGGGTTGCGTGTAAAGTCATCTCAAAGGGTGAGCTCTCATCAAATGTAGATAATCAAGGGCCCTAAAACACAATTATTTTAGCAATGGAAGAAAAACAGACTCTGGCCCACATACCACCAAATTCTCAGAAAGGAGGGAAAAGTATTCAATTATTGTTGAGGATATGCCATTAGCCAAGCCACCTATGAGAGACAATTTTTCCAAAATCTCTCCTGATTTCCAACCACCACCCACCATCTCAACCTTGAAGATCCACCCAAAGGTTTGAGGAGTCAAAGAAAATAGTGAGCACCAACAAAAGATACTCCCTTGTCTCTAAACAAGTTTTTCTGTTGTCACATAGTAGTCACATTTCAGGCTTGAAGAAGGTTGTTACACAAAATGTTTCAGCCCAGGAAGAGTTACCAAAGCTTGATAAAGAAGGCCAAATCAGTTTGGAAGCTGAGAAAATTCTTCAGACACACACCAAGAGGGTGAAAAAGAAGGTAATTCATGAGTATCTAATCAAGTGGAAGAATCAAGACAATGAAGCTACAACATGGGAGGAGGAAGATTTCCTGTACCAGCATCCAAAGATCATCAACATTGAGGATTGTGCTTGTGTGAAGCAGCATCCAAAAGTTTTCAACATTGGGGACAATGTTGCTTTAAAGGGGAGGGCATGCTACACCCTTAATCCTAGGTCATATATTGGATATGTATAGCTGACCTGTGGCTAACATAATCTCTTAACATGTCATATCACATTTATTTATGCTTTCATATACTTAGTAGGTCAGCCTAGGTAGATTACGTAGTATAAGTAGGGTATATATCGAAGGTAGTAACTATTACTTGATCATCATATTGAGCACTTGAGTCTTATTGTATGGTTTGGAGGTTGCCCCCTCGAAGTGGCTAAGTCATTCTACTTGCATATTGTGATACTATCTCTCTGTTTTGGTTTTCTTTGATGTTATATTGCTGCTATTATTTTGATCCATCTAAGTAGTTTCCTTACACCTTTGATGATAACCTTAGACTCATACGTATGTATGTGCACTCTTTTGGTGATAGGAAATCATCATTTGCTTGCATATCTGATTGATCATGGCTGTTATACTGCTGTTATCCTACTTTCCTAAATAACTGTAAAGAACACATAAGGCTAAATGCATGTTATTTGAACCTGACATATCAGCATAAAGGAAGTTTATGTCACTGTTTGCCGATGGCTGTTTTGAGTGCCAGACAAGTGATACTACACCTCATAGTAAGAGAACAACAAAGCAGCAAGTAAGAGATGTAAGGTGACATGTTAGATTGTGGAGGAAATACCATCTAGTTGATATTATTTAGGGAAATTCCTGGGTCTATTGAAGAAATTGATTCTATGTTGTCAGCACAGATTGGACAGCGTGAGGTATCACAAGCCGAGCCAGAAGAAAGGGCAGAAGTGATGGCTGCCAAGAAATATTCACATCTGCTTGTCTATATCCGAAGAAACAAAAAGCATAAGATGATTGTCTATATCCCAAAAAGCATAAAATGATTGTCTATATCCAAAGAAACACAGAGCATAAAATGATTGCCTATATCTGAAGAAACAAAAAGCATAAAATGCTTGGATCTATACAGTGTCTGCAAAAGCAAAAAAACTGTACGGTTTAACTCAAGACCCTTGAAAAAGAAGAGAATGAAATTAAAACTTTCATCGATTTTAAAACCAAAAAGGTTTGGCAGTATACCGAATCAAGATCAGACTACTTATTGTGTAAATTGGGAGTATTATTGGAAAGTAAATAGTATTATCAAAGACAAGGCTAGACTGGATTACTTTCCAAGAACTTTGCAAGACTATGCATCAAAATGGTTTGATTGGTTAAAGGACGAAGAAAAAAACATATGGAAAAAGTGAAAACAAAGTTCACAAAAGAATTGAGGAAGTGGCATATGGATGCCCGGATACGAAATGAATTAAAGAGTATTTAAAAAGGAAAAGAATAATCTGTCAAAGACTACTATAGGAGAATACTGAATTTAGTCTAGATGCTGGACAAATCCATTAGAGAAGATTTAAATCAACAACGGTTTGTAAATGGTCTATGAAAAACATTCAAGGAACGATTGAGAATATTTCCAACTTTGAACCATTAGGACACCTATCAAAGAATGTTAGATGTTGAACAACAACAGTACATGCAAAAATGAAGTGACAATAATGAGGGAAATGAAGCTAAATTGGAAGAAATTATAAAATTGTTAGAGAAAAACGATGACAAAATAGTCATAATTGGGAAAACAAGAATTTTGTGCTTGATGTGTCGAACCGTAGGGCTTAAGTTTAGAGGAATATGTTTTGCAATGTTAGGACACATAATATTAGTGAACGTCCATTCAACTTGAGAAACAACCAAGCTGATAAACAACCAAGCTGATAAACAATGTATGATGGTCCAACAAACACCATCAAGCGGAGGTTATGATAACCAAATAAATGAACGGTTCTGTAATGTCCCTTTTTTGAAACTAATTTATTTTGAAGACTTCTATCCCATTTGAAGTATTTGTTTATGTTTTTAGTCTTTTTGTGAGCATTTACCTTTTCTTTCATGGTTTCTCTCATAAGCTAGGTCGGCTGGGTTGGAGGAGTAAAAAGCCAAAGACAAAAAAGAAAAGCAACATCATTATGAGGTTGGTCATGGGGAAACTCCCTCATGGGGTTTGGTGCCACCAAGAAGATATATAAGGGGTTGCTTGGACTCATTTTGGGCATGCATCTTAATATAATTTTACACTTGGTTTTGGGGCTGATTGCTCTATTCCATTCCACTAGAGGGCGAAAATCCTTTGGTGTGGCACACAAGGACGAAACCCTTCCTTGTTCAAGTTGGAGAACGAAAACTCTCCAATTGGTGGTTCCTAAGGGCTTCAAAGAAGGTGATCTTGCTGGTTTGCAGCTAGGGTTTGAAGGAGAAAGAGTTGTCAAGGTCTTCTACATCAATTTTGCACCCTCTCCTAGGGTGGCGACTTGGGTGGAGGAGGGTTTGAGTGCCTTCTAGGGCACATCTTGGCATTTGGAGTTGATATTCATATTCCTCATAATTTATAAGGCTGATTTCTCACTTCATTGGTATTTTTGGGGTTTTGGAATCATCATTTCCAACCCTTAATGTGAGTTGTACTTCTGCTGATTATTTAATTAATTACAACTGTGGTTTATCACTTGTTTCTTATTTATTTTGAAGTATATTGGCTGGATAAATATCTTCATGGTTGGATAAAATAGTTGGAAGCATTCTTTGTCATTTTTAGCTTGTTATTGCATGGGAATTGATGCCATTAAGTGCTGTTACAGTTCGCTGCCATAGAAGGGTTTATTCACTAATTTCCAGCTGGTTTTGAAGGGAGTTTGATGCCCTAAAAGTGTGATTTTCAGTTCGCTGTTAGGGTTTGATAGCTGCTGTTCCAAAAATCTGATTTCTCTCATTTGGGTTTGAGCCCAAACCCTTATTTTCAGTTTCAGCCCTAGAAAGGGACATTACAGGTTCTTGAGTAATAGCAGGAGTGGAAGTCACCTAGAACCCCAATCATGCGGGACAAAAGGATCAATAATGTGACTTTGTGAAATAATGCATAAACTTTCCAACACAAGTATCAAAATTATGCACTGAATGTAGTCCAACGACTATGATGATTGTCTGAAGCAAAAATGACAAACATGGTAACGATAGAACAAGAAGTGGAAGATAATCTTCTGTTTTCTGTTCCCAGAGCAACAAAGAAAAGACAATTAGACATGCAAGCGGAAAAACAATACACACAAGATGTAGTACAAGTGGTAAAGATATAAATAGTCAATCTGATAATGTGGGGTTGGTTTATGAGACCGCTTCTCCCCTGTAAACATGGAGGACCAAGCTCAAGTAAAGTACGAGGAGTAAGAAGAAAATAGTCCCTTATAATAACTAGTTTCGTTGGTTCATGGAACCATGTTGACGGTACCACGAATTTTTTTGGACTGTTTGCCACAGGTAATACAAGCTCAAAGGGATCAAACCGCCTAAAGAACTACAACAATCAACAAAGAAAACACGATGTCCTGCTATTAGAAAAGATGGTGTTCCAAATATAACCATTGAAATCAAAGACATGGTCCTCCCGAATGCTTTGATTGATGTCAGGTTAGGTGTAAACATTTTACTTACAATAGTATGGAAAAAGCTAGGAAAACTCGTTAATCTCTGCAGATTTTAGATAGAATTCGACAAATTGGGAATGCATTTTTCCTTTGGGTATCATATTTGATGAATTGATAATAATAGTTGGAAAAAGATGTATGTGCAGTATTTTTGTACTATGGATGGAAAGCACGTGAAAACACTATGATGCTATACTAGAATGTCTCGACACGAATAAGTAAAACCCATTTGTGTTTGGGAGCATAAAATAATAACAGTACAAATTGTTAGAGCTAGACTAACTATGGATGCCTTGAGATGAAATAATTAGTAAAGAACAATCAAGTTCTAGTGGCGGATCCATTTCTAACTCCAAATATGAACATGACAATGAGTATGTTACACCTTGATGAATGATTAGAGGATAGTAGGTGCTTAGATCGAGGCCTGTTGCACTAGCAAATGGGTGAATATGAGATGCTAAAACCTGCATATTTGGTGGAAACCAAGAAGAAAGACCAAACACAAACGAGAGGGCGTAACAACAAAGCAAACCTCTATATTTAATAGACATTGAAGTGGAAGTGTTTCTTGCAGTTTATAAAAGTGAGGCAGCGGAAGGGATTAATTATCCACCTTATTTTAGTGAATATAAGATACGAAATGCAAAACTTGACATGCAACCAACATATCAATTTTGCAAGAATCAAATATCCACTATAGAAGTCCAGCAATGCACAAATTTTATTTGGTGAGAGCCCTTGAAGTCTCCTGTTGATTTCTTTGAATTAGAAAAGCTTTTATGTCTTTTCCTTTAACAAAAGCTTTTAATTAATTTATCCATGTACTCGTCACTTCTCCTCTTTTAGCTAGCTTCCTTTCAATACACAAGCTTTTTACATCCTAAATAAATTTTTTATCTCTAAAGCATCAATAAAGCTCTTTTAGCTTAGAGAATTAAATAAAGCTTAATGAGAAATAATTAGAACTTGGTGTGGATTTTTCTCAACATTTTGGTGGCTCTTAGGGGAAGCTTACCTGTAAATCATCGAACCCATAAATATCTACATCCATTGGGCATAAAAGTAAGAAAAATAACACCACCTATTTGTTCCCTTTACCAAAATGGCTCTTTGCTTAGCCACTTTATATAGAAAGCGATTTTTCTATATAAAACACTTTGCTTCTTTATGGTATAGCTGATGTGGGATAAAATTATGTGAAGAAAAACGATTGTGGGCAAGTATGCGATTGAAGACTGTCTCGAGTTTGTGAAAGCATCCATCGTGCCTGTTGAGAGCTAAGAATTCTTTTTCGAGAAAGCGAGGGCGCCGGGGCTAGACCTTGATGAAGCGAGTCTCTTGGGAGTTTGTTGAAGCCATTTGGAAGCTATTTGTAATATCCATGACAAATAATTTTGGATATTTGCACAAACCCTAGGGCAGCAGTATAAAATTTTATCTTTTATGACAGCAGCAATAATCTGATTTTTATAAAAAAACAGCAAACCCCAATATGCAGAAAAAACAGATTTTTATTTATTTATTTCAAATCAACTTCAATGAAAATACCAGAATGTCTGAATACAATTATTTGCTCACAACTGTTGATCCAGATGGAAAGATGGACATAAGATAAGAGCATGCAAACTGATTTGACTGAAATTTGCCCCAGATGTGGCGCCAACACTGAATTTTGTTCCCAAAGGGGGACGCCCCCACTATGGAAGCCTTGAATGGCTTGCAATGGCCAAGTTTGCTAAAGCCCTAGCTGTACTTGCTGTTTTGGATGTAGAATCAAGCCTGAAAAGTGTGCCCTAGCTGAATTGGATATGCAACTGTGCTTTGAAATACCATTGCAACCCTTGAATGGAATTGCCAAGCTTAGATATGAGGGTTTCCATCCTCAGACTTGTGTGCAAATGAGGGTTTTCGTCCTCTCTTGCTGATGCAGAAGCAGAAGCTACTTGCAGACAATGGAGTAGTTGATAAATTTCCAAGATGAACTAATAATGAACCCCAAAATCTGCTTTTATAATTTTTAATGCCTTCTCCCAAAGGGTGGTGCCACCTTTTAGAGTTTCATGCATGCTAAAAAGCAATTAAAAATATTTTATTGGCATATCCAAAGTTGGCGCTCCATCCTAAAAATATAAGCTTGATGCTCATGCAAACACTTCTACCTTTGGCACCCCATATTGGAAATTCATTATTTTATTCCTCATGCACTCACTTTTGCTTTTGGCACCCCATATTGGAAATATAATATTTTATTCCACTTCGCTTTTTGGCCCCACTTATTAAAATATAATTTAAGTGTCCTTTTTCCAATTAAAATATAAAAGTACCCTTGGATCACTTAAATTAATTTATTTCCCTCATTAATTCCCCTTAGCCTACGGGAAATAAAAAGAATAGGCTTCGGGTATCCAGAATCAATTAATTCGAAAAGGGGACATTACACAATTGAGAGGGCTGCCTGAAGCTCAAAGAAAGCTGTGAAGTACCGAGAGAATGCAAGCACCAAAAGAAACCTTGTTGAGAGACTCGAGAGAACAAAGAGATGGCTGTTCTTGATTTTAATAAGATGAATTTCTTATTGTTTTTCTTTTTGTCTACATTCTCGCTTTTTTCAAACCCTGCAACTCTTCCCGAATCTCGCTTGGCATCTCTCATAAACTAGTTACAAAATGAAAACACGCACTCAAGTTAAAGTGAAACTGTGTAGGGTGATGCTAAAATAAACGTCTTATTATGCTAAAACACAAATCCTACTCTAACCAAACATGGAGAATGCCACTATACAAAACTATTAATCGATAGAGAGAAATAACCATATTTCTTGATTGTATTTGGAGATTAGCTTTGAGGCAATGACAAGATATGAGAAGAACATAATTTTAAGCCTTTTGGGTTCTCCTTCCTCTTCAAACTCAGCCTCTGCTCGGAAGTATGTCCACTCATGATGGTCATTTGCATTATGCCTCGGCTTAAGTGAGTGTTTGGGCTGACTCTCTCCAAGTTTTGGCTCATCCTCATGTTTTGAACTAAACATGACTAGTGACTTTGTAATGTCCCCTTTCCTACGCCAAAAGGCCCAAGGGCCAAGTTGAGTCCAAACCGTGGACATACCCAAGGGGCTGTGGACGTTGGGAGCTTTTGGGAAGGGGCCCCGTGGTTCTAATATCCAAGTTTTGCATTTGGGGGTCACTTTGGGACCATGGCGACTCAAAAAGGAAAAAGTAACTTTCGTTACTTTTATTTTATTGGCCCCTCCATGGAATGAAATGCGCCTAGGGTTATTGGGGCTTGTTTGCCGAGGAGAAGTATATAAGGAGTTGGGAGAGAAAGGAAAGACACTTTTGTCGCTTACATTTTAGCCTCCTTCACGTGCAACAACTGTTGCACATCTACAACTTGTGGAGTCAAATCCCACAGGGACCCTAGCTTCGGTGGTGAGAGACCCGTCCCTAGCTAGCAGGGCATTCTTGATAGTGAGAGATCTACCCTAGTATGTCATTTCGGAGCCGCTTTTAGGGCTGTGTGTGCTAGAGACATTATTAGAGGTTTCAGAGGAAGGATTTCGAGGGTTTTGGGGGCATTTGGGGAAGATAATCAGAGGGGCTCCAGATCAAATTCACAACAACCATTTGGGCTGGGCGTGGCAGCACGTTGAAGGCGCCTCCATCATTTTCCGACCCCATTCCAAGTGAGGCGACTTGTAGCCTTTATTTGGGGGTTTTCCAGTCGGCCGTTGTCAGATCTGAAGGTGGAAATATTATTTCCTATATCTGTCAATGTTATTTCCAGAGACCCTTATTTTTGCTCTTGTATTTAGAGAGTAACGAACCTCGGAAGTTTTCCAGCTGTCTAGGGCATGCTGTGCTTTTTCTGGCAGCAGTTTAATTTGTGTAAAATTCCAAAAACAGTTTTATTATGTCCTCTATAATAATATCAAGCTCTCTTTAAATTTTCAAGTAATTCGAGTGGATATCTTGGGAGATATTGATTTTATTTAGTTTGCTGTCCTTACTGTAAAAATCTGCATAAATCAGTATTTTACTTTGCTGCAATTTTCATATATTTTGTGCATTTTTAAGTAGTATCCCATAAGGGATATTTCAGACTTCTATGTGCTAGTTTCCAAAAAGCTTGGAATGTGATGGTGCAGCCCTTCTTGAAAGAAAAGCTCATGCATTCAACCTTCCCTGCATGTTTGTTGTAAACAGGCTCATTCTCAGTATGCTGATTCTGATCAAGAAGTAGCACCTCCGGGCTTTCACAAAGGAGAATATTCGCTATCTCAAAGATGGCAAACAAATCCATCCTGCCAACCTTCAGATTTTCTTCTTCTCGGTGGCATTCCTCAAGAAATAAGATTCCTCCCTCATCCTCCAAAAAAGTATAAATAGGTCCACCTCATTGCTGCCATCTTTTGATTCTTCCCTATTTTTATGACAGTGTTCATCCTCATAAAGGAGAACACTTTCTTCACCTTCAAGAAGAGTATACCCTTGCTCAAAGATGGAAAATAAGTCTCCTTCCATGCTGTCTTCAAAGTTCCCTGATTCTTCCTGTTGCTTGCAAGTAAAGCCTGATGGTTCCTTAAAAAATTAGAGAGTTGAATTCATCAAGAAAGGAAAAACATGATTCGAGGATGAATTCTCAAGAACACATTTCATTCCTAAGTTCTCTCTTTCTTCATTTGTTTTATTAGAAATGTTTTTGTTCTCACTCTGCTCTTCGTCTTCATAATCCCTCTATGTTGCAGCCAAGAACTCTAGGTATTCTTCTTCATAATGGCAGAGAGAAAGAAAGAAAGGAATTATATTAATGTTCATGAATGACCAAAAGTAGGTCAATGGGACTCAAGAATACCCCCAAATACGCCAGAAAGTGCTAGGGTAAAAGGACCCTAGGAATATAGTTATGTGCCATCATTTATTTGAGTCTCAGACTTGAAGATTGTTGGAAACTTGGGAGCATGTCTTGAAACTGCATGAAGCATCTCGTGCTTGTTTTTGGCAAGGTTGCGGGGATTGCTGCAATTTTTGGTGCTGGGGATAAGACATTGGAGCACTTAGGAAATCTAGTTGTTCTTGGGCCTTTTGGATGGCCAATTGACTTTTGAAAGATAAGAATTCATTAGAGACTTGTATTAGCAAGCCCTTGACCTTAAGCTATGGACTGAGCTTGGGATGGGCTCAAGATTTGCATGGCAGAGCTTTGGGAATAGTGTGGGATATCACACAACTCAGGTACCACGGGATCTATAGGTATAGGAGTCCGAACACCGGTTTGTACAAGGTTCTCAACTGTGACAATAAATTCATATGCCTCTGTTAATGTTCTCCCACCTAGAGCTTGTATCATAACAACAATATCAAAATCTAAAGCTCTTAGTTTGTACAAATCATAGTTATAAAACTCAGGAAAAATTGGTGAGCACTCGCGCTTGCCTATGAAACAAGATCTCACCTTAAACCTTGTGAGTTTTACCCTTGAAAACTCTCCAAACTCGATGAATCCTTGAAAAAACTTGACTACCTCTGCATAAAACTGGCCAGCAGGAAAAAATCATTTTTGATGTAAAAACTCAAAATTTATTTTAAAAGAAGCTTGGAAAAAACCTGATTTGCAAGAACCACCGTGATTACGAGGAGAAGCGTTTGTGTTGAGGAGCCAACAAGCACGTAAACGTTGACTCATTCTTCCGGCTGCCGTTCTGGTCAAAGCTTCATTGGACGAGGTTGAAGGGCCTTTAGCATTGTAAAAATGCGCAAGTTTAAGGGCTGTTAATGAGTGGAAGACGATGGGGAATGGAACCAGCTAGGAGCATTGTTCGCAATCTAATATTAATGTGTTTGTAGTCGCCTACAAGGACAAAATCCTCCATCCAAGCACCTAAAACATAAATTCAGTCTTCCGGTTGCGCTATGGTTAGCACTTCAAGGGCTGAGGTCGAAGGGCTTTTAGCATTGTAAAAAGTGCGATTTGAGGGGCAATTGATGAGTGGAAAAAGATGTGGAATAGAACCAGCTAGGAGCATTGCGTGCAATCTGATATTGACGTGTTTGCGAGTGCCTGCAAGGACAAAATTCTCTAACCTTGTTGTTGTTTGTAGTGTACGTATCCATGTTTTAAGGCTTTAAGGGCCGAGGTCAAAGGGCTTTTAGCATTGTAAAAGGTGCGAGTTTGAGGGGGTCTTGATGAGTGGAAACGATGTGGAAGAGAACCAGCTAGGAGCATTGCGTGCAATCTGATATTGACATGTTTGCAAGTGCCTGCAAGGACGAAATCCTCCAAGCTTGCAGTTGTTTGTAGTATATGCATCCATGTTTTTGTGGTTTGATGGATTTGCTTGCCATATTTGACTCGGGACGGTGGGACGCGGGACGAGTTTCCGGACGGCAAAAATTTCCAAAATTTTGGGACGGTGGGGGGACGGCTATTAAAATAATATATAAAATTATAAATATTACAAATATACAGATGAATTTTAGAAATTTTATGAATAACAGTTCATTTTTTATATATCAGTCCACCATGTGCATACAGTCCACGTTGAGACATCCATATAAATATGTGTTACAAAGATACAGTTACAAAGATATGTGTTCATATAATTTTTAATATTAATGTGTAATATGTATGTTGTTGGTATTCATAGTATGTTGTGACAGTCCACCATGTGCATTTGTGCTCGAAAATTTCTGTATTCATATATCACAGTCCACCGGTAATGTTTTTAAATAGAAAACAACAAAGAAATTAATTAATTTAAAAAAAAAGTGAAAATAGTTATTATTTTAAAGAAAAGTGTTGTTGACGTCAGGGATGTTTGGGACGTCCCGAGACATTTCATGTGCCGCCCGGGACGTCCACATGTCCTCGGCGACCCCCTCTCGCCCTAAACGTCCCCAAAACGTTTCCTACATTTGTTAAACATCCCGGGACGTTTCCCTTGCAAGTTGGAAGTTCGGAAACGTTTTCGAGTCCTTGGAACGTCCGGGATGCCTAGGATTTGGGGGACGCGTCCCCGCGTAGTTATGTATTGTGTAGGGTGGAGTGGGAAAAGCTTGAGGGAAAATAGAAGGGAGGAAAGGACACAACAAATAAAAGGATATGAATTGTTCATGGGATCAAGAAGGAAATAAAAGTAAAGAAGAAAGGTGATATTTAAAACAAATGAAGGGGATGTGTATGGTGAATGTTGGGAAGGGGGTTGAGGTGGGTAGAAAGAAAGGGATGTGGCTAGGGATAGACCTTAGGAAAAATAACATCTTGGGAAAATAAAAAAGAGGGAAGGGATAAGTGAGGGAAGAGAGAACAAACAAGGCAGAAACAAAATAACAATAAATAGAAAAACTACTGGCTAGTTGAAGAGGCAAAAGGTAGCCATGGTACCAGGAATTGAAATAAGAAAGGGGACAATTCTAGAAAGTTTAAAGAGTGACCATGGTTGGGAAAAATACGTGCTGTCCCCAGTCCCATGGATTCAAGTGTTTTAATAATGTTTTTTAAAATCTTGTTTTATGAATGTATATATTTTTTCAGCAGCGATAAAGTTGCCAAGTAATGCTGAGTAATTGACAAGTAATTGCCGAGTCCCAAGTCTGAGTCAAAATTTCAGATAACTGATAATTGCTGAGTACAAGTTTTTGAACTATTGTACAAATAAGTCAAACCTGGTGGAGGGAAAACTTCAGTAGGTATTCTATTCCAAGCCTTCTTGAATCTGAAGTTGAAGTCTGACATATGGTCCACGAGGGCTCTCTTGATTTTAGTACGACGCTATATAAGTGATAGACTATCCACTCTTTTCTCGAATTGTTTATGTAGCAATATCCCTCACTCATCCCTGCTTGATACTGTTCCAGTTTCCAACCCTCTATACCAGTCTAGAAATTTTCCCTTTAGAGATGAAGCAAGCAGCCTAAGGGCCATTTTATCTTCTGTAAAATGATGTGCTGCACATAGATTTGCCACATATTGAAAGTGTTCTATAAGGATTGTGGAACCATTTGTAATGAATGTTGTGATGGATTTTAAAGCTGATTTAGGAATGTCATTCCATTGTTGCAGTTATGATGGACTCCCAGGGTCTCAAGCAGCAAAGGCCAAACTCTTTGGTGTGCCCTTGTGCACCGATTTCATTACAGAAGCAAAATAATTGTTGAAACTAGAAGATCTCTTTGAATAATACCCATGTTTTCTTTTGAATGTGGAGGTACGGTCTGCTCCTCCTTTATTGTGGATTTGTAGTGTAGCCAGTAGAGTCGCAGTGGATGACAAATGTTTCCAAAAGTAGATATTCTTAGGATTCTTCACCAAAATATCAATTTAAAAGATCGGTGGTCTAGATTTTGGATGTTTTGTTTCTTTTTCTCAAGATTCTATCAACAATCTTGAAATTAATAGTGATATTTCTTTTCAGAACTGAAACTAAATACTAGAGCCTTTAAATCATTGTCCCATTGGGTGTGCCAAAAATTGTTGATGTGCGTAAGTGTCCGATTGAAATGCTAGTGTACTTCAGGCACAACATGGGCAATTCTACAACTGTGGGATTCTGAATGTAGAACAACCTCCAGAGAAGTCGGATCCTCAACTCTAATAGATGAGATAAAAGATTTCTAGGGAAAACGGGAAGAGAAACAAAACAAAAGATGAGATGCACCGGAGTAGAATGAATTCTTCCTCTATCTGAATGTAACACAGATCTAATGAAATATGCAAACTGAAATATATTGGGAAAATACATCAGCTAAATCAAGAGGTAAGATCTAACCTGAATATGGAAATGGAGATAGAGAAGCAATAAGAAAGTAGAAGAGCGGGAGCCACAGCCAGCAATTGTGTGAAAATATACACAGTTGCTATATGCTGTAGAAATAAACTTCTTAGATTTTTTCCATAAAACACAAGTTGGGGCTAAAATAGTGCATAAATGAAAGCAGGGATCCGAGCAGATCCAAGGAAGAAGTCTCTTTTTCAATATCCCCTGTTTACATATATAGAGAAGAAGAGGAAGAAGAATTGAATTCCCAGCTACCAAGTACAAAAAGTAGAAAAAAATTGAATAGAAAAGCTTCCATTTTGTAATGCCCCTTTTCAGAATTAATTAATTCTAGATACCTAAAGCCTATTTTTATTATTTTCCGTAGGCTAAGGGGTGATTAAAAGAGGGAAAATAAATTAATTAAGTGGTCCAAGGGTATTTTTATATTTTATTTGGAAAAGGGACACTTAAATTATATTTAAATAGCTGAAATAGAATAAAATAATAATAGAAAGATGTACTTCTATTATTAGGTGCCAAAGTCAAAGTTTCTAATTAAATAAAGCATTCTATAATGGGGGCGCCAAGTATAGAATGGGTTGCATGAGGAACAGATCCTATTTTTAGGATGAAGTGAAGATCAAGCCTTTAATTTTGCATATTCCTATTATTAGGATGGGGCGCCAACTTGAGGGGAATAAAGTCATTATTTTAATTGTTTTTGGGAGCATGCATGTAATCCAGAAGGGGGCACCCACTTTGGAAGAAGGGAGGTTATAAAGGCAGATTTGGGGATCATTGTAAAGACATCTTGGAAATTTATGAGTTATTTTCTTTGTCTGCAAGTAGCTTTTGCTTCTGCAACAACAATAGAGGACGAAATCCCTCATTTGCATACGGATTTGAGGATGGAATCCCTCACTTCTCAGTTGGGCAATTCCATTCAGGGGTTGCAGTGGTCATTCAGGGTGCAAGTGTTCTCGCCAGTTCAGCTCCAGACAATTGTATTCAGACACTGGTATTTTTTATTGTAGCTGGTTGGAAATAATTAAATAAAAGACTGATTTTTACGCATTATGGTTCGTTGTTTTTATTTAGAAAAATCAGATTATCATTGCTGTTATAAAAGTTAATTTTATCAATACTGCTGCCCTAGGATTTAACAGAAATATCCAGATTTGCTAGAAGTATTTTTTTAGGATATTACACATCTAGTCCTTTCTTTTGTGCAGTTCCTGCAGATGTGGCTGCTCCAACAATCTTTTGAAATTTTTATGCCCATTTTGCCTAAAGTGTCGTGATAGCTTTGGCTTGACCTTCTTTATTAAAAGAAGATCTTTATCAAAAGAAGAAGCTTGGAATATTAAATAAAAGCTTTTGGTGAGCCCTTGAACCCTTTAAAGAGACATTGGTCCGATAAACTTATACAACAAGAGTAGTATTGACAAAGTTCTTTCCATCTAAAACTGAATAGAAGAATGACATACACAAAATATTACACGATACACAAAATTTATCCTAGGAAAACCCTTTCGGGTAAAAAACCCAACAAAGGAACTTCTTTTCTTATTGTAGTAACTCAACCGTTTACAATACAATAACACTTCACAGTTCCCTATCCTAGTCCATGCACTAGACTATGCATTTACATTTTCTTTTCATTCACTTATATTTACGTAAACAATGCGAGTATATATACTTATAGGCACATCAATAAAAGGCCTTCCACCTTCCTCAAACATGTGACGATTCATATTCCCTATTCAACGATCATCTTTCCGTGACATTTTAGCATCCACCCGTGTTGCTTCAGCTTCTGCCTATGATGCTTCCTATTTGACCAAAAATATCTTACACGAGATATCGTTGTTGAAATATCTCATACAAGATATTTGGCTCGACCATTGTATTCTCAAAAAAAAAATATAGGAAATAAAAAATGACACTTGATTTGGAGACTGGAGGAGGAAGTTGTGGTCTTCGGAAGGTATCCCTTTTTGCTCCACCAAGATCTCACCCCGAGATATCTTAATCCGAGTATTTAGAGACTCCACCAACTTATTTCCAAGTACTTGCTACAACAAGATCGCCAAGTGTAATCCTTAGAGATTCTTATTGATTGTTTCAAGTATTCGCTACAACAAGATTTCCTCCGAGTGCAACACTCAAAGATTCTCATCGATTGATTACAAGTACTTCTGCATATAGCGGGGACTCATCTAGGTTCAATCCCTTAGGCATCATGGAAAATATACAACACATTTCCAACAATCTCCTGCTTTTGGTTGAAGACGCCCCATTGGGGGCCAAAGATTCAAACTATTAGTTGCTAAGGGCAGCTATGCCCATGAATTTTCTGCACCAAGAAGGTTTTTTTAACGCTCACAACCTTTGTCAACGAATCAACAACATTCTCATTTGTTTCAACCTTTTACAACAGAACCTTCCTATCTTCAACCATTTCTCTAACAAAATGGTACCGCACATCAATATGCTTCTTCTGTGAGTGATACTCAGGGTTCTTTTCGAAGCATATTTCACTTCGACTATCACAATCAATCCTCACAACCGTTGGCGAGAAACCAACAAAGTTGAACACAACCTTTGCAACGAAATTGCTTCCTTATAGGCATGAGTGGATGCCATGTACTCTGCCTTTGTTGTCGATATTGTAATTGCTTGCCTTTTGCTCATCCAACTTACTGCTCCACCAAACAACTTAAACACATAGGCACTAGTAGATTTTCGATAGTCAAGATCTCCATCCCATCAAAATCCACAAAACCATGTAGACTTAATGTCTTGCTTTCACCAAGATTTCCCGACAACATATTCCATATCCCGAAGGCCCACATGGTACTTGAAGATCCTCTTCACTGCAGTCCAGTGTTCTTTTTGTGGTTTGGACATAAGTTTTCTCACCACTCCCTCTCGCATGAGCAATGCCAGGCTTGGTTCAAACTATTCCATACATTAGGCTTCCAACAACACTAACATAAGGGACTTGAGACATGTCCTCAATTTCCTCTTTAGTCTTTGGACATTGCTTTGTATATAGCTTTTGACCCATTGAGAAGGGAGTACTCACAAGTTTACTTGTCTCGCATTCTAAACCTTTGCAGTATCATTTCAAAATACTTTCTTTGGCTGAACCACATTTAAAAAAAAAAAAAAAAAATAGGACCCAATTTATATTATATAGAAATCAAAGTGTACAAATTCTACTATGCCAAGCCTGAAAGCTATTAGTCCAAGTCTGGGCCGAATACAGAAAAGGATACTTATTAGCATTCATTAGTACAAATCAGAATGTAGAAGCTTTCTCAAATCCTCTTGGAGCTTGGTCGACCACCACCTAGGAGGCATCCCATAACACATAAGGTTGTGGTTGTCAAGAGCCCAATTGGCCAGCCCATCCGCCACTTTGTTACTTTCTCTGGGAATATGGCTGAATTGCACATCTTGGAACTGGTTTTGCAACTGGTGAATTTTCCCCACCTCTCTTTCAATTTGCCAATTTTTGCTATGACCTCCTTCTCGGATTAGATAACAAGCTGATAATAACCTTTGAATCAGATTCAATTTGGATTTTTTGCCATCCAATTTTCAAAGCCTCTTGCATCCCTTTGTAAACAGCCTTGATCTCTGCTAAATTATTGGTAGCAAATCCCAATTTTTCAGCGAAGAAGAAGGCTACAAACCTATCATAAGATCTACCAATGCCTCCCATAGCAGCTTGGCCCAGATCGTCCCCTAAGTCTTCATCAGTGTTCAATTTTCCATACTCAATTGGGGGAGCTGTCCAGTGTCCATCCCGTTGTATTTTCTTTTTATACCGATATGTAGGCATAGTTGAGTTCTTGGGTTGCAAAGACAGTTGTTTACACACCTGCTCCCATTCTAGGTTGAGAGTTTGAGGTACACAAATCTTATGTTTGATAGATTCTGCAACATTGATTTTGATTTTCTCCCAAACATAATTTATGTCTTTGCTGATCTGTTGGAAGATTCGTCTGTTTTGTTCCTTCCAAATGTTCTAGAGGAGAAGGGTTACACCAACCCATAATGCATGCACCAAATTTTGACCTCTAGGTAGGTGACATTGCCAATTTGTAACCAGCTGCTCAAAAGACTGAATGCTGATCCAAGGAAGGTTAAACAATTTAGCTAGAAGCTGCCATAGGTGGACTACCCAAGGGCATTGGAAGAACAGATGAGAAAGGGTCTCCTCATTTTCCAAGCATAAAACACATCGAAAGGGACCATAAAATCCATGTTTCATGAATCGATCCTCTAAAAGATTCTCCTCCTTAAAACCAACCAAACAAAAAATTTCACCATTAGCCATATAGCAGGGTGCCATATGTGGTTAAGGATATCCTTTAGAGGATGAGAAGTACCTTTGGTTAAAGAAGCATAGCCTGAAGATACTATATAAACACTTGTGGAGTTTTTTTCCCCATGCTAATGAGTCAGGTCGTGGAGAAGTTTGGCGGAACCACATTGTTCTCTCTGTACACGATCTCTTTTAATTTCCATGCCCAAAATAAATTTTGCAGCACCTAGATCCTTTATGTCAAACTGAAATGATAATTGAAACATAAGCTGGTTTATCATTTCCTCGTTACAAATCAACAACAATTCATCTACATACAACACTATGTTCACAAAATTATCCTCCTTGTTTGAAATACACACAAGGATCAACTTTGCTTCATGCAAGTCCAAGTCCCAACACAAACCTATTGAATTTTTGATTCCACATTCTTGGTGATTGTTTCAAGCCATACAAAGACTTCTTCAACCTACATACCAAGTCCTCCTTCCCTTTCACTTTAAAACTTTTTGGTTGCACCATATAGATTTCTTCCTCAAGCTCACCATGTAGAAAAGTTGTTTTTACATCCATTTGATCTATTTCAAGATCAAAAGCAGCAGTGATGGCTAAAAGAAATCTAATTGAAGTTAGCTTAGCAACAAGAGAAAAATCTCACCAAAATCAATTCCCTCTACCGAGAGAATCCTTTTGCTACCAAACGAGCTTTATACTTCTCCATTTTTCCTTCTGCATTATACTTTTTTTTGAATATCCATTTGCAACCGACAAGCTTTCTTCTTGGAGGTAATTTCACCAAGTCCCATGTTTGATTTTTATCTAGGGACTCCATCTCTTCCTCCATGGCCTTCTTCCATGACTTATTGTCATTTGATCCAAGCATCTCCTTCACAGTCTTTAGGTCTTCATCAATAACTGACATAACTGATAACACATGCAAAATGAAAATTGGTGGACTATAGATTTTTGGTTCCCTTCTAATTCGCTACGATCTCCTCAAAACCAAAGTCACTAGTTGGTTCTTCACCTTCTACATCCGACTTTTCATCTTCCACCTCTCTTTGTGACTTTATATTCTGCAGTCACTTCGTATTTAGGTACAAAATTTGCCTCTTCTAATTTAACACGAACCCATTCGGGATCTTCCTTTGATTTTTCCTCTTGTTTTGGAACCCCCTTAACTTCTCTGAAGATTACATTACGATTGTAAACGTCCTTCTCTATTTTTGGGTTTCATAGCTTATCCCTTTCACCGTATATCAAATAAATATGGACTTTGCAGATTTATTATCTTAGTCCTTGTTTCCTTGGGAATATACATATAACCATCACAACCAAAGACCTTTAGATGTCGGACAGAGCGTTTCTTTTTATTCCACACTTCTGTTGGCAAGGGCTGATGCGGGTGATTTATTTATCATGTAACTAGCTGTTATTACTACTTCTGCCCAAAATTCCCTGTCCAAACCTGCACCACTAAGCATACTTCCAACTTTATCCATTAGATTCCTGCTCATTCTTTCTGCAACTCCATTTTGTTGTGGTGTATATGGAGTTGTCTTTTGCCTTTGTATTCCACACTTTTTACAGAACTGCTCAAAAGCATTAGAGCAATATTCACCACCATTATCACTTCTCAAAACCTTTATCTTCTTATCCATCCGATTTTCCACAAGAGCCTTAAACTCTTTGAACTTATTAAAAACATTGTATTTAATCCGGATAAAATAGACCTAGGTCTTCCTTGAGAAATCCTCTATAAAAGTGACATAGTACAAAGACTTTCTATGGATCGGAACCTTTGTTGGTCCAAATACATCAATATTTATCAACTCCAAAATACCCTCTACTCTTGTAACACTACTAGGAAACTTCACCCGAGTTTGCTTACCAAATACGCAATGCTCACAGAAATCAAAATCTAAAAGGCAATAAAAAATTCCTCCAACCATATCTTTAGTTTTGTAATTCTCAAAGGCCTTTCTCTCCAATATGCCCTATCCTTTTGTAATTCTTGTTTGTAGAGGTTTGGTCTGAAACAATTATAACCTCAAGAACTATAGAGCTATTACACCCATCAATTAGAGTGCTTGCATCAAGCTTGTAAAAAATTCCCCAACCATACCTTTAGTTTTTTAATTCTTGAAGGCCTTTCTCTCCAATATGCCCTATCCTTTGATGCTATAACATTTTCTTGTTTGTAGAGGTTGGTCTGAAACAGTAATTATTTCAAGAACTATAGAGCTATTACACCCATCAATTAGAGTGCTTGCCTCAAGCTTGAATAATGTTTCTGTTCGGACTCCTCTTGCCAATACCATGGCTCCAGGAACCATCTTGTATCTTTCCTTGCTAAAGACTACTTGCACACCCACATCATTCATCTTGCTTAAAAAATAGATTTCATGCCAAACTTGGAATGTGCAAACCACCAAGGAGGGTCTCAACCCTTCCATCTTTGAACATCAACTTGACACTTCCTTGTCCTATTATTTTATAGGTTGAGTTGTCTCCTAAGAAGACATCACCTCCATTGATCTTTTCATATTCACTAAACCACTCCCTATGAGGAGTCATATGAAAAGAAGCACCCGAGTTGATTAACCATGCATCATTAGAGGTATGTGAGCTTGAAGCCGTTAAGAATAGATCCCATGAATTTTCACTAGTGAAATTTTCATTTGCGGACTTGGTATTATTTGAAGACTTACCCTTCTCAACCTTCTTAGATCTGTAGTCCTTATAATACCTTGTTTTACTACAATTCCAACATTTCATTTTATCTTTTGTTGGAGTCTTAGATTTGCTTCTTGACTTTGAGCATCTTGATCTCTTTTTGCTTCGCTTTGGGAGCAGCCTCTTACTAGCAAGGCATCCTTTATGTGAGAGTTGTCAACAAATTTTCACCTCAATTCTTCGATAGTAATGTTGTTACTATAGCTTCAACTTTCAATTTAGATGTAGTACTAGTAATTGCCATAACTAGGTTATTCCAAGGGTAAAGAACAAAGTAGAGTAATACACTTTTCTTATTTATCCATTTCAATTTCAACAAAGAGTAACTGACTTACCACAAGTATTGAAGTCGTTCATGTGGTCAGCCACGTAGTCACCATTATTCATCTTTAGATGAATACCTCTTTAGGAGGAAAAGTTTATTTACAAGAGACTGTTTGACACACAATTTCCAACTTATCCCATGCTCCTTAGAAGTGGCTTCCATCGATACATTCAACACGATTGAATTTGATTAACACAACGTAATTGAACTCTTTGCCATTCTATCAACCTTTTCCCATTCGTCGTCCTTCTTACCTTCGAGTTTTACTCTTGATACAACTACTCACCGATTTCCTTCAACAATGTGGTCTCCCATCTTAAGCTTCCACAACTCAAAATGTTGTCCATTGAATTTTTCAATCTCCATCTTTGTGCTTCTTGTCATTTTTCTATAACACACTAATTCTAGGATGCACAACGCCCCTTAAGACAAAGTTTATCACAGGGAAATACACCCTAACTCCACAAATATAGCTAAAACCTAGCTCTAATACCAAATGAAGAGGCATTGGTTTGATAAACTTATACAATAGTAGTATTATTTACTAAATTTTTTCATCTAAAACTAAATAGAAAAATTGACACAAAATATTACACAATATGCAAGATTTATCTTGGCAAAACCCTTTCGGGTAAAAACCCAGCAAAGAAACTTCCTTTCTTATTGTATTAATTCAACCGTTTACAACACAATAATACTTCATTGTTCACTATCCAGTCCATGCGCGCTAGACCACGCAACTACCTTTTCTTTTCATTCACTCATATTTACATAAACAATGTGCGAGTATATATAGGCACATCAATAGGAGACCTTCCACCTTCCTCAAACATGTGACAATTCATATTCCCTATCCAATGACCATCTTTCCACGACGCTGCAGCTTCCACCCACGACGTTTCATCTTCTTCCCGTGACGCTCAGTATTCCACCCAAATTATCTTCCACAAGATATCACTTGTAGAGATATCTTATACAAGATATTCGACTCAACCATTGTATTCCTCTCGAAAAAATACATGAAATAATAAAAATGACACTTGATTTAGAGTCCATATGAGGAATTTATGGTCTTTACTCCACCAAGATCTCGCCTCAGAGTGACAAATATTTTAACTGCCTCCACCAAGATCTCACCCCAAAGATATCTTAATCTGCTCTATTAGAGATTCCACGAACTTCTTTCCGAGTACTCTCTACAACGAGATCTCCTCCAAGTGTAACCCTCAAAGATTCTCATTGATCTGCTTTACAAGTACTTGCTACACCAAGATTTCCTCCAACTACAACCATCAAATATTCTCATCGACTATTTACCAAGTACGCCCCTACCGAAAGGACTCATTTAGGTTCAATCCCCTCGTGCATCATGTAAAATATACAATACATTTCCAACACTCACATGAATTTCTTTTAAATAGAAAAGTTTTTTATGTCTTTTCCTTTTGCAAAATCTTTTAATTAATGTATTCATGTTCCCATAGATTCACCTCTTTTAGCTAGCTTCCTTTTAATACTCAAGTTTTTACATTAGTGGGGTGGGCCCAAAAATTAAATAAAGTTTTTATATCGAAAACATTTATAAAGCCCACCTAGCTTAGAGAATTAAAAAGATCGATGAGAAATAATTAGAGCTTGTGCGGACTTTTCTCAACAGAAGCTCTCTTTATGTTAAGAGAGTTGTCGATATTGATCTTATGTTTAAATACGAGGAGAAACAAGTTGTTGGAAATGTGCTTTATGCCTGTAAGCTTCACAGAAAAATGCTCTTGGTAAGTCAATTTGAGAGAATCACCACAAGGCTGAATTGTTTGACGATCAATGTTTTGTTAAGGATATTAACTACCCATAGCTTTATGGCCACAAATGAGAATGATCGCGTAAAAACAATACATGAAATGCCTCATAACTACAATCAAATAAATTTAAGAAAGGTGAAGAATTGAAGACCATCAAGGCTATGGATACCTGCCTTTTGCAAGAGGTTGAATGTTTTGATGCAAATATTAATGAACAATAGGAAGCTAATAAAGGGATTATGACAAATTTGGATGGAAAAATCGTAAGTGTGAAAAAGGAATGTGGTACATTGGGCATAGAGCAAGCATCTAGCAAGAGCATATTTTCCACTAAATTGTCGAGTGGAATCAACTTCAAATTCCCATGTCAACATTGCGGAAGGGAAAAACATACATCAGACAAGTGTTGGCACTAAAATTTATGACAGCATTGTGGTGGAACAAATCACTGGTCAGATCGTTGTTGGTTGAAGTACAACTGTGAGAGATGTTGTCACACAAATCATCATTCAAGTAATTGCAGATACTGCCCCAAAGAAGATTATCTTCCAATACATCCTGACATTGTATTTGTCAAGAAGGTGATCCGAATATTATTGACTTGGTTTTTCAAAAATTGGGTTCTCTAACTAAATAATATTCTTGTATCAATGACTAGCCATTGAGAAATAAGATGGAGATCAACTTCAGAAAGCATGGGACTAGATCCTTGAAGCATGTCAAGAAGCTTGTGAAGAAGATGGAAATTATGAAGAAGACTGAGATTGTAGAGCTGAATAAAAGAATCTTTGTAACTACTAATAAACATCATAAGAGGGCGGATCATTATGTCTTTCTGCGTGTCATTATTAGTTAGGTCATTTATGGAACCCCACGATAAATCAATTTTATAGTGGAACATTGGAATACAAAATCAATTTAGGATAGCTGACTATTAGAGGCCAAGTTGGCTATATGCAATGTTACTACCTAGAATATTCATGTATTAATTGATGGAGAATTGTAAGTGTGCTTGTAGCCATTCTTATAACAAATGATTTTCTTACTATATGGGCTGCTGATAAATAGTTATTCGCTTCATATATAACTTATTTTGAGATTTTCATTTTGAAGTTAGGTCTCTGAAGAAGATAATATAGGAAAATAAAGAAGTGGATACGTAATACAGAGTGGTAAAAAAGGACTTACCACTCACCATTATAATCTCAATGGTGTGCTCTAAAAAGCCTCATCATAAACCCATTCTACAATATCAATTGCATGGGTTAAGTTGTCCACTCTTTACTAACAAATATCCTTTTGATACTTGCCTTCTCCTCATATAGGGATTGCAGGGTAACAAAAGTCGAAGAAAATCCTGTGCTTCGAGGTTGGGAAAGCTCCTTTTTATCCACAACCATCCTCATCAAGTTGAGGATCCATGTGTTGGCTTTAGAGGTATTTTCTTTCTCCATAAAATGTTAGTAAAAAGCATTTCCCAATGTCCTCTGGCATGAGATCAAAGCAATGGGCCGCACAAGGATTCTAGAAATCAGAATGCTGTTTCTCTTTCACAGTCTCCTCTCTTTCTTCAGTGTGCTTACTGCAAGGAGATAAATGATCTTCAGAGGGTTCAATGTCTGATGGGTTTTGCTGTATTATCGCCAGATGTTCACTTTCCACCATTGCATCTTGATTAGCTGGAGCTGATTTTCCTAATTGTCAGAAACTTACTGTGGTATTTGTTTCCCAAGATTATCCTCATAATCTGGGTACTTATTTCCTATGGCTTAAAAAGGATTGAATCTAAAGCGGTACAAGTTGGAATAGTGGGCTTTGTGAATTGTGATTGACTTGGTGATGTCCACCGCTTTTTTGGTCACTGTTTTCTATTCCTAACTGGAATCATGGGTTGCATATTTTTGCTGAATTGCCCTGGCTTCCTTCGTTTCACCAATTATAGTTTATAACAACATTCTGTTCTGAGTTTGACGTGGTTGGTTCGAGTTTGAGCCTTCTAACAAGAACATCCTAAATGATCACAATTCTCACACTTGCGCACCAACAATGATCTGACAAGTGATTTGTTCTTCCACATTGCTTGCATAAAAATTTAGTGGCAACACTTCTCCAATTTATGGTTTGCCCTTCCACAATGTTGACATGGGAATTTGGAATTGTTCCCACTCGACAATGCATGAAATGATGTGCTATTACTAGATGCTTGTTAATGCTAATTGGGCTGCACATGGATTTACTAAATGGTTTCTTTCCGTGATTATTGCAGCAACATCTCATCCCCCTAGAGAACTCTTAAGGCCCGTCTCCCATACAAGTGTTGTAGTTTCCTAGTTTCTTCCTCCGGGGATACATTTGACTGAGTATTTCTCTATTTCCCTCTTGATGAGTTTCTCTTTCATCCCCTGGTCTTAATCGAATGATGCGATTTTTGTTCCAGGTTACTAAACATATACATAGTTGGGGTATAGATTTTTTTTGATAGTTTAACGCTTTTAGCTAGAGCTTAGAACCAAGGGATTGAAGGGATCTCACCCGAGTACATCCTTAACATAATACCCCTAACATCCTACCCAAACCAACCAAGACCAAAAAAAGCCCGCAAACGAAGCAGATACCGAAGGAACAAAGAAACGACAACTACGAGCAAAAACAAACTCAAACACTAGAACAATTGGTCGATTTAACCGAAAGACTCATGTTGAAAAAGCAGAGCGGCTAGGGCCCATTGACTTCCTACCTCCAGCAGACGCACCAACTCGAGCAGTTCGGAGTAGGAAATTATACGTGAACCCCAATATTTTGTGGAATTCGGCAAAAACCACGGGACTCAAAGATCACCGACGCCGACAACTTTGGCAAATCCAATTTCTCTATCTTGCTCCCTTCTCAGAGCCCTACAAAACACACCTCATGAACATCCGACGCAAATTTCATAAGCACCGCGTTCCCGGACATAACAACAATCACTTGCCGAGCCTCTTCTAAAGCCCGGCCCTCCCTATCTGCGACTTCGAACGGCCGACCTCGATGTATCCTTCCAACACCACTTCCAAATTGAAACGATGTTGGGGTTTAATGAAATGGAGAGCAATATCTCTGACCTCCTCAACATTCTGCCTCACCAGGAGCAGCCGAGAAACAAACCAGGATGCCACCTCGGAATTAACCCTAGCCCTTGCTGAAATGTCCATATATTCTTCGCCCAAGAATCTCTCAATAGCTTCGAAATGGACCCTGATTCGGCCCGAAAGATGATACGAATGTGGGACCTCAAAATACTTCCAAAGAACGCCATCCCCTGCTTCTCCCCCTGAAGAAACAGACTTGGTAGCGGAGGGCTATCCATTCTCGAAAACTAACCCCACGACGCCTCAACCAACCACCACCAAACCTGCGAAAATGTGAGAAGAGGCCAGCACCACCTAGGCATTTAATTGCTACCAACTCTCCCTTCTCGAGAAATGATAGCATTGAGCTCCTCCCACGCGATCGCATGCGTGGATATGACATGACCTTCTCTCCTCATAATACCTTGATTTGCTAAGTAGTCACTATGGAATTGGACTCCCTATAATTATGGCTTAGATTCCACGTTGGAATCCGACTTAGCCAATGGATAATATTACTAATAAAGAAATCTAAGTTCCAAGACACCGCTTTTCCCCTTCGAACATCGCTTATCACAACTTGGGAATCACCTTTGATAACCAACGCTTCACATCCAACACTAACCACTAATTTGATCCCTTCAAGCAAGGCTTGAGCCTCCGCTTCGTTGCTCGTTCCATCTTTTAAAGGAAAGGATCCCATAATCACTAACATACCTTTGTCATCTCTAATTAAACACCCCGCTCCCGATGTGCCCGGATTACCTCTCGATGCTCTGTCAAAGTTTAGTTTGCAAAAAGCAGGAGGGGGTGGAAGTTGGTCAATGGATCTTGAAATCATTGTCCTCAAGAATATCTCAAGACGTGATACGCTTAAACAAGAGGTAGTTATAAACCATAAGCATCATCTTTTGCTTTCTCCAAATATCATCCACGATACCTTGGTAACAACTTTAATGCATTTAGTAGGAGACAAGGAAGTTGGCCTTGAATCTTAAATAAAAAGTGACACCAATCCCAAAGGATTGCGGACTTTGATGCCAATCTTGATGTAAGTTAGCTTTTGCTTGGTCATACTATAAGACTTTGTTGTCCTGTGTTTTTGTATGGGCAAAATTCACTTGAAAACATGACAACTACACCCTAGTGTCAAAATTTTCATGTCATACCCTTCCAGACACTCCCAGATCTATCTCCTCCTTAGTGTCAAGTCCAGTCTTACCTTCTAAGAGTCCATCTGTGGTGTCATCAATCCTCCCCTACGTGATTTAGGAACAAGCAAAATCATTCAGGCACTTTTGGAGCAATATTTCTCAAGGCAATTTTCAAGCATACTTAGAAGGGGCTTTCATTAGCCTTTCTAAGCAGGGTGCACCATCATCTAGAGCGGCACGAGAGACTTATATTCATCATAGAGGTGTATTTAAGAGTCCAGATCATTGTGCGACTGAATCAGGGAAAATCTGGAAAGATTCGGAGGTTTAGGAGCCAAGTCACTGAAAGTTGGGTTTTGAGGCCCGAGGAGCTTGACCAGAAAAAGAACCTGATCTTCAAAGAAGGATTAGGGAGCTCGAACGAGTTAGGGTCCAAACAAGATATCATTGGAAAGCTACTTCAGTCCCCCACATGGCGTTAAAAAACAGATCATCTTCAAGCACCATGCATTTTTTGGGCCATCTCATTCTTTCCATGCACAACAAGCAATCCCGAGAAAAAAGGAGCAATTTGGAGGTGTTTCAGTTAGAATCAAGCCTTGGGACCCTCACCATTCTTCTCAAAAGGTCATTTTCATGCAAAATCATATAAAGAAGCGCTTGAAAACTCATCCAGGGAGCTCAAGTTATGACCTTCCCAAGTTGGTTCTCAAGGTGTGCTCTTCGATACTTAACCATTTTCACACTGGATACATGTCAATCTGAGGTTAAGGTGTAATTTCATGTCCCTATTGCACCTTACCAAAGGGATATGAGGTGCACAAAATTGCGCCCTCCCCCATTTAGCCTTTTGGTCACCCATATGACCGGTGCTCACCTTTTAGCCCCGTTGACCAGTTTGACTTACTCTCCCAACTACTCCCGCATGCATGCCACTTGTCACTGTGAGGCTAGGGCACATTTTTGAGCACCTTTTGTACCTTTCCAAGGGGACAATGGGGACAAGAAAATGCGCCACACTCCCTTTTGGTTTCATGGTTTCTCATACGACCATTTTCCGGCGCCCACGTGCTTGTTTTAGCCCTTCACTTTTCTCAACGAACTAACACCCGCCACTTGTTTTCATGAGGGCAAGGTGCATTTTTATGTCCCTATTACACCTTTGCAAAGGGACATGAGGTGCAAAAAAATGCGCCCTCCCTTTCCCTTCGTATTTCACGCTATTTAAACTTGGGGACTTAGCCATTTTTCACATTCTCACCCCCCACATCCTCCACATCTTTGTTAGAATGTTGCCAGATTTTTCTAGAGATCTCTCCACCATTTTTGCTTCAACAAACAAGATTGTTCATGCTCCATGATTTGAAAAGAAAGAAAAACACAAAAAAATGGATTCATGAAGAACAAAAATGAGAAAATCTCGCTAGAAAACCCCGAAATCCATGAAGGAGATTCAATCATATCTCACAAACCACTAAACGAATCAAAGTGTCATTTTTTGCAAACATCTAGTTTCCTAGGCGCCTTGAATCTCCCAAAGGAATTTCTTGCATGCACAGCCGGATTTTTTGCAGCAAAGAAACCCCAAGTTTCTGTGGCAAAAATTTATAATTTTAAAATCTCTTAATCTAGCAATTGGTTTGAGCTGAAAATCTGGAAGAGCATTGTAGAGCAAAAACCCATATTGGGAAAGTTCGTTTTTTGTCGCAAATTGAGGCAGAAACCCACTTTCCAAAAATAGTAAGCCTTCTTACATGGGTACTTGCTATTTTCGGAAAGTCATCACTAGAAGCAGTTGTGGCGAGGATGGTATGCACCAAAGATAATCAGAAGATTAGAATGGTTGGTCAGTGCCAAAAATGGTGAAAACAAGCATTTACTAAAAATAGTAAGTTCCCTATATGGGCGCTAGCTATATATAGCAAGTCATCACAAAGAGTGGTTTCAGAGGGAGCATTGTACATAGGGGTGATTTAGGAAGTTAACTTCAATGGTCGGAGCCGAGAAAGGTGGAAATTTGTCATTTACCACAAATAGTAAACCCCTTTTCGGAGTAGATAAGTGTTTCAGAAGCCATGGAATTCAAGTTCATAGAAGGGGTTTTCTTCACTATCAACAATGGTGTACTCATCAGTGTTCGTGGCTTGCTTTCTCGGTGTATACGGGAGATCTCACAGTGTCTTTTGACACTCACCCTACGGTCCATGTTGCCCGTGAATCATGTGTGAGGAGTTCGCAATCATCGTCGTTAGACTGTCCGTGGTGTGCTTCATCGGAATGATCAATGCAACATAACAGTGTGGCCATGTTGCAAAGGTCGTGGTAGGATTGGTTTCAAGCCTCAACCTCTTCAGAGGGGATCGTCATGAGCATCGCTCGTGGTCACCAAAGGAATCATTCAACAGTGTTTCTAAACACTTAGTTCAGGTGTCCATGCGTCATCCAAAGAATTTTCTCATGGAGGGAAGCATCCAAGGTTCACAATTCATCATTGCATCAGAGCATTTCATCGATTCAACAGTGGAGTGGAGTTGATCTTCATCGGAGACAATGTTCTTCATCCATGCTTCAGAGCATCCTCTCCCTCCTCTCTTTCTCCCTCTTCTTTCTCTCTCCTTTCTAATTCTTCGTTGGGCTTCATCATTGTATTTCGTCTTATTCACTTAAGTGACCTATTTTAAAATTGTAAAAGTATTTTCTCAAAATTATAAGAGAAATACTTAATTTATGGAAAACGAAAGGTCACAAGTGGAATAGGAATACGAAGAGTCATATGAGGGAGGTGAGAAGACATTTCACATTGCTATAAATTGGGATGGCCTCTCCATTCCAAGGGATTTTGAAATTTTGAAGAATTTCTACTCTGTAGCAATTGTGGATTGTAGTTGTTGGACTTTGTGTCAATGCACATGAAATAAAAGCTACATTTCTTCTATTTCCCTTTCTCATATTTTCTTCTATTCCTCTCATTATACAACTTTGTGAATGTCAATAAATGAGAAAAGACTTTGTTGTTTTTTCTTGATAAGGAGATTTTTGAAACTTTGGGTTCATGATCTCATCTTGTCTTGATGTCTGTAACAAGGTTGTTATTCTTCTATATTGAATGTTGAACTACTCCGGTTATTGGGTGTGAGCTCTGTAATCTACTCACGGCAGTAATCTTCCTTGCCTAATTTCCCTCCTTTCCCCCATCGCTGTAATTTCCTCCCTTGTACCTCATACAAGCACTTTGCCACAGGTTCAGTGGAGTGTCCTGTGTGATCCCGACCAATTTGGCCACCCACAACATTTAGATAGGATTAGGATTAGTTTACTTTCAATAATGGGAGTTGTACCATTCAATGCAGAGGGGCGTAGCCCGTGAACGTTGGTGGAGACACCTAATTTGTCCACCCGACAAATTTTCTCACCAACAGACTTATTTAAACATTCTAAGGGCAGTGTTGTAATATTTCATTTTAATTAGTATATCATTGTGTATTTGAATATGAGACTGTAGTATGTCCGCATGTTGTTTGTGGGTGGTTTATGCAGCCTAGATTTGATTGTGCTGTAAAATTAGGTTGAGAAATAATAACAACAACATGTCTTTAGATTGTAGTCTCAAAATGGCGGGCTCTTTTAGGAACACCTTATTGTACAAAAGGGTCCCCCTTTTGGCGACTCTGCTTTGTTAAAAATATCTTAGGTTTCCTGTCATTGATAATGTCATTATGTGCATATCTATAAGAACGTATAATAAATGACGTATAATAAATGCATGCTAGAGGGGATAGTTTAACTGCCTAGGGTTTGGTTGAGTTATATGAACATCTCACAGAACAACTGTTAGAGGTGGTTGTTGGTTTGTTGTCACGAAATGGATGCCTCTTTTGGGCATGTGTCATTATTCTGAAAGGTCATCTAGACGGCAATTTTTATTTATAAACTCCGATATCCCGACCGACTCACTTGGTTTTCGAGGGCAGATTTTTATACATCTTCTTGCTGTTGGCATCTTTACAGTTTGTATTTTAAGAGCTAAGAGGCAAAGGATAGTTTTTTAAGTCCAAGCCCATGGGCCCCACTTGCATGAGTGGAATTTTTCACAGGACCCATATGTTCTGTAATATTTGTACCCTCAGATATGTGCCTGTGACAGTGCTCGGTAGAAAGTGGCTTACCAATCTTCCCATACACTTTGTATCTTGAGGCAACTAACATGCAAACTTGGTAACTTTTTATAGCAAAATGCGTAATGACTAATAATTCACACGATCCCTCAAAATATAATAAATATTACATAGCTGTTCTTATTTTCAAACACTTCACATAATATATGCTAACCCAGCAACTCTTTCGATGTTTTTCTTAAATTCTCTTAGTTCATCCTTTATATTCTGCAAGATTGAGGTTTCTCTGAAATGTGCTTAATCTATTTTTAAGGTGGTCAGGGTGATACATTGCTCTGAATGGCAACACATGTATAGCCATATGTTTACTTTTTCTGTGTGTAAATTCAACATATTGAACTCTCTCTTCACATAGACTATCTTGTTTCCAGATGTGCCTGCGAGATTTGTTTGATCTGGATTTTCTCTCTGTTTGTACATATTTTTGAGAATGGGTCCATTATTAAGAGCGGTTAAGAAGAAATGCTTAAAAACAATACTTGTAAATTTCATGTTACCATATTTAATGAGTAATAGACTTCTGCTTTGTATACTGTAGCTATATCTTCACCTTTATATGACATGAAACTTAGAATGAACATATCCATTTATGTTAATCTGTATACTTTCCTAGTGTGTTGTCATTAATCCAATTATTATTGGAAGGAAACTAATAAAATCCATTGATATACTTTACTATGTATTATTTTCACCAGGAAAGGGTATAACTACAACTACTGGGGTTATTATTTTCACCAGGAAGGGTTATAACCACAACTAATGGGTTTTTTTTTGACAACTTTCTCAAGTTTCAAAATATTCCTCCAGTATACATGTTTTGTTTCTATTTCATGCTTTATTCTTTTCCATATGCAACGGCATAGTTCAGGCCTATGCTCAACTGAAGCAGAGACAAAATAAGGTATTCCGACCAAATGTGGGAAGATATGATTACATTATTCATGACATTATACCTGATATCATACACGACATCATCAAAGTCATTTAAGACATCATAAATTATTTAAGGACATCATCATGCAACGTTACCATGAAAAATACAAATTCATGATTATAATTTATAACATCTGTATTTTATTGGATTGGGCCAACTGAACATTATTTTCCATGTTTTTACCAACCTAGGCATTAATTTTATCGTTATTTAATTATATCTAACTGACTGGGTGGCTGGCAGCCACATTGGTTGCATTTAATGCATCAAACAAGTATAGTTACCCTTTTATCTGTTATCATTAATTCATCATTCAGTCAAAACTGCAATTGGGGGATCAGCAAAGATGACTGAGAGAGAGAGGGGTTTACTTTGGAATCTGTCTGGTGACATCAGCACATGAGACTAAGTTCAGAAAGCAGGAATCAGACCTTTTGACTGCTGCATTGACCTTGTTTGATCATTGAATGCTATAATGTACAACCCGACATGAGCAAATGTAAGTTTGAATATTGTTGACTGCTTTTGGAGATAGTTTGATTATTTTAAGCATGCGGAGCAAATATAAATGCTTTTGACGGTAGATTTGAATATGGAATGTTAAAAATGCTATAGATCTGTTGTAATCACTACTGATATCTGTTTTGTTGTCGACTACTAAAAAAGTTTTGATTGTAGTGTAATGCTGTTGCATGGAAAGTAAAAGTAGTTGACTTTTGTAAATTCTAAAATTTTGTTGTTATAAATGCTCATTTACATTTCTAAATCATTATATTTATGGTTGACATGCATAAGATATACTTGGAATGGTAGATGCCTATGAGTCGTACCTTGATGATTCTATGTTTGTTCTCATTTGTAGATGCACATTGTCTCCGAAGGGGTTCACACTTGTAAGTTGTCCCATGTGAATATGTGAGTATTGTTCTTATTGTTTAATTCTCATAAGCCATCCTCGGAGTGATTGTTGCTTGGAAGCTGTTTCGGGGATTGTTTGAGTGGCAGCAAGTTGGTTGAAACTTGTAAGGTGTCCCGTGGTGGCTAATATCCATATGTATATGCATCTAAGCGATCTGTTTGGGTCAAAGTTTTAAACTCTTGTAAGTCATCTCTAGAGTGTTTTTCCCTAGGTTGACGCATTTAAGTTGTACTTCTATTCTTTGATTTTTTGGGGGCTATAGGGGAAGATGAGCTGGTTGGAGTCCCAAATCAGTGATACCCTCGTGAAGATGAACGTTAAGGAACAGCTTTCTGTAGACACATGATCTTCATCTGCAAATCCGATTTTTGGTTACTGACATTGTCTGCTTTATGTGCAAGAACTGTCGCAATCCAAAGGATTGTCCTGTAGTTAGCTGTCGTGTGTAGGTATCCATGTGGGGGCAATTCGTAACATAGCTAGTTAAATATTTCTCCACTCTCCCACACCATGGAAGATGAGCATAAATAAAATTCAAAAGAATATGATGGTAAGAATGGCATATCAAGCATGTCTCAAGAAAGCAGAAATGAAATGAAATTATATTTACATCCACAAATGACCCAAGGTTGGTCAATGGGACTCGAGAATTCATGTAATTACGATAGAAAGTGCCAGGATACGAACATTAGGATCAAAGACTAACTAAATAAAAAGAAAAAAGTTCTGAAAATAAAGGAGGGGTAAACCCAAAGCAGCATAGCCCTACCCCATGTGGTAGGGTACCAATACAAGTAGCCATGTGGGGAAAGCAAGAATCCCCAAAGTGCAGAACATTATTATTGTGTGAAATTGTGAACATGAAGTTCTTATTACAGTTTAGAAACCCAAAGATTCAAATTAAAATAGAACTTAATAAACAAACTCTCAAGCATGCAATGGAGAAAATATTCCAACCTCAAAATGAAATCTTAGATGCTTGTAGGCAATTATGAATACTTAGAGAAACATGCGGTGTTAAAAGTTGTAGCAAAACTATGAAAACTTTGGTAGCTACACTTGGTCTCCTGAAAATACCATTCATCTGGACACATAAGTATATAAGCCCAACATTCAAGGCTTTGTAGTCCCAAATAATTGCAAAAATTGTGGACCCCATAGTTGTATCCTTCAAAATATAAAACACCTAACGAATCTTGACCTATTTACTCAATCCCCAAGAAAGGAAAGATCAGAATCAACACAAAAGAGTAAACAATCAACATATAATGAATAATAACCAATGTAGCTATCATAAAAGACACCTCAAAAGGAGAGAACTTCAATGCTCTGACTGATACAAACATGTTTTTGGACAATGTTTGGGTTGGAAAATGACAAGGATCAATCTCATAAAGAAGAAAAAGTAAATAGTATACGAAGACAAAAGCTATCAAACACCAAATGCTTGGGATCCAACCATTTGGGATTTTCCAACCAACTAAACATTTCCTTATTAGTTGTATCTGGAAGATCTAGGATGTACACACAACTTTGTTTCCAATAATTTTATCCCCCAAAACATAACATTCAAATAGTAGAAGTTCATTACACCTATGAAGTCGCATTAGCCAATGGCGAGGATTTCAAATATATGATGCTTACACATCCAAATTTTAAATATAAAACCAAAAATATAGTGACTATCTACTCATGCAGAGAAGCAAATTCAATGGAATCTTCGGATGCATGTAGTTCAGAACAACAATGTAATAACACTCGGTAGGTATTATATTCTCCAACTTAAATAATGATATGATATTGAAATTCTATGGGCCCAAGGACAACCAATATAGCTATATAGTCCTGGACCACCTAACAGCTGATTTGCCTCTTGAATGAAAAGCCACCAATTTGACTACTGAGTTCCCCTCGAAAGGGCTCAATATAAATTAGTGGACATTGAATGATGTAGAAAAAACAGGTTTAAGAACATTAAGAGAAATGATACATGCAACTAAGTCTCCTTTTGAGGTACTGTTCATATTGGCTAATAATAAAATCATATTGAAATATTGTGAATAAACTATATCCTTTACCTCGAGCAGATAACCTATTTGATGTCTTTAAAAGGAACTACAGTCCGTTCCAAAATAGACCATAGAAGCGGCTATCATCAAGCTAGAATAAGTAATGGAGATAGCTAATAAAATAGTCACAACAAGTAGTAGTTGCTATGCCTTTTTATCAGTGGCTTCTATATTGAGAAATACTTCAGTTTTTACCTATATGTTCTGTGCTTAAGAAATTCAGTTTTTATCCATGTGACAGTAGTTTTTAATAAAAAGAGAAAATGAGGAGTATCTAGAAACTGTTATAATATTCTCTAAAAATATAAGTTATACATCAAACTACTCAAGTATGATTTATTTAAAGGGAAATCAAATATCAAGGATGCATTGAATCAGATAAGTGAATGCCAGTTGACCCTAAGAAAATCAAGGTAATTTGAGAATTACTAGTTCCAAATAGTGCAAAAAAATATTAGTTTACCAAATCGCATTGACAAAAATATTCTTTTCACAAGTCTTGTGCAATTCTATTGAAGATTTTAATGTGGTTAGGTCAACTCGTTCAAGGGTTAATAGAAAAACCAAAAGATTTCAATGGCTAGATGGAAAACAACAATCCATCCACATTTTCAAGAAATGCTAACTAAAACCTCCTATATGTGTGCCACCTCACCCAACTAGACCATTCATATAAATGCAACATATATATTAAGACATATAAAGACACATAAACATCAACCTAAAGATAACGTCTCTGAAGTGTATATTGACCATAAACTGCTATATGTTTCACCAAAAGCTGAATATACTAGAGATAGAGTAAATAAATGATCATTAGTTTTTTTTTCTTTTTGTAGAACTGCATTTTTATATTACCTTGAAGAACATTCATAGACTCAACATCTTTAAGGAAACATGTAAATGTGATTTTCATAAGAAAATCCAAATCCCTTTGGAATAGACTTAGCTCGCCTACTTGAATTGCCGAGAAGGGTAGTTGGTAATGGATATATAATTAAATTCAGCTTGAAACCATATCCAAAAGGTCTTTGCCGATGCCTATGAATACATGTCAAACTGATTATCCACAATGATGGAAAGGAAAAACTTATAAAAGCATATTCAATAAAGAATAAATTTAGACTATATAACTAACAAATGATCAAGGATGCCAATATATTTTCAACCTCAAGAATATATTGACTTGTCCTCGTGGTGTAGAATAGAAAATGGTTATTTTAACTCCAAATTCCTTCACAAACGCAACAATAGTCCATTTTCTAGTCAGCGGTATAAACAAAATATATTTCTAGAGTATAAAACCTATTTTTATGAGGTCGTTTGAGTTGTTGACACTTGTGGTGTTCCATTGGGTTATGTGTACCTTGGTTACCTTTGATACCTTGTGTTGTGTAACTTGCATGTGTATTTATAATTTATATTGGTTGCCCTTTTGTCATATGTTGATAGTTGTATACAAAGGCAATGCCTTCTACCTATTCAACCCTATCATTCACTTATTCAATTCTATTTATTCGATTATCATTCTTTAAGGTGTCTTTAAACACCACCACAACCGTACTACTGTTATCTTCTACTTTTTGGAGTATTTTACTATTGTTTGAATATGGGCTTGTTTGTATAATATGTAAGTAGTCAATACGGTTCGGATATGGGGACAGACACAAAGAATCTAATATGCGAGATATGCTAATTATTTGTTTGCCTCGGATACGACAATACAACAAATAGATAAAAAATAAAAATATATAGTTTGTAGCTCAATAAATAAGAATTTACCACATAGTATGCATTTAAAAACAAAATAACTACCAAACACTAATGATGATTTAAATAATGCCCAACCGAATACCAAATGACAAGTCACAAATATCATGATGTATATTACTTATAATTATTACATCAAAATTAGTATTCAAATTCATTACGCCGGCGGGGTCTTTTGGTGGGAGTCCTTTTCGGAAAGTGTCAAGCCTTTCCGACACTCAAAAACATTTTAGGAACATATTTCCACCACTAAAAAGAATTCGGCACTAGACACCTTTCGACTCTATTTTTTTTTTTTTGGAGAACACTTGTCGTGATCCACTAACAGGGACGGACTCATAGGCTTCTTACATGTTGATTTGTCTTGTTGTAGTGGGCGCCCCTATAAAGATTGCATTCAATGTAGTAAATATTCCATACAATTCTTTGGAGTAAATATCCCTAGTGGGGTACGTTGAGGCGACAATTATAATGGATGTTAACAAGTGCATGTTTCGGATGCATGCGACGGATTCCTATGTGCGTGTTCATGTGTTATTGGAATCCCCAGACAACGGGATCACAAGTAGGTGAGATGCGACTTTAGTGGTACCCACACATTTGGGGTTAGCTCTCTGAATAGTCGATGCTTGAACTCGAATGATGAATAAGTTAGTGCAAGTGTTGTCCTTGAGTGTCACTTGTGCAAAATTAAAATCAAAATCAAAATCATTGATAATTGAATGATTTTTTTGCAACCACAAGTGTTAAGACCAAAGATTTATTGGACGAAGATGATGGGAGTGAAAAAGGCCTCACTATTCCTTACTTCTTTTGGTCCCTTCAAAATGGCTCGGAGAAGATGGCTATTTTATTGTTAGTAACTTAGTATGGTGGTTGTGGCATTATCAATTGTGAATGGTGTGGTAAATTCAACTTCCTTTGGGCACTAGAGGAAAGCTGTTTGCTTTGGTGAAAGAAAAGTCTGTAGCTCTGAAATACCACAATGGTCCTTTTCTCACCACTATGCCCATCCTTAATCTTCATCTCCTTTAGTACAACAAATTCACCTCTCGCACAAGGTGCCATTGTAGATTTCGTGCGAGTCTTTGGGAATAGGAAATGACAAGGATGGCTTTCCCTTCTCCTCGGTGTCCACTTGGTGGAAAACAATAGAGACTCTGAAAGGATCTTCCCCGTCGATTCCAACCTAGTCTTTGGGAAATAAAAGATGGACCAAATGTACTTGATGGGCAAGCTTTTGAAAAGAGAGACATTGCTTCTTTAATTGAGAATGTTGTCAAATCGGGACATTTGTTACGCCTCAAAAGAAGAAAAAGAAGCAATGGTGAGGCAAAGTTGTATTTGGTCCGACATCGGAGGATGTTATGGTGGAGAAATTTTGTAGGAGTTCATGTGGATTCCATGCTAGTGCGATCTTGAAGGAGAAGAATGAGAAAAAGCACGAGTGAGCAACTCAAAGAGGCGGTGCGGGCAAAGTGTGTGACCATTTCATCAACCTTTCTATGGTTCTTAGATCCCTCCTTCGCTTCCATCCAATGGTGATGTGGGCATTGATGGGATGATAATCAACATTGTGGCGAGTGTTGTAGGAGTGGTAACAAATCTTTCAACATGGGAAATTTTCAAGGAGATGTAGGCGCTCCATTGGAGGCGGTGTCAACGTTTTGTGGAATGTATCAAAAGGGGAATTATCTGGGCTTCATGGGCCTCTTGTTGGTGGATGACATGACGGGAGGCAGCTGCGATGGCCACAACCTCAATGGTCGCACCTTCCTCCTCCGGCTATGTGGGATCCTGCCCCTGTACTTGCAAGACCTTGTTGTAGTAAATATTAAATTTTAAACATTGTTGTATACAATTCTTTATACATAGGCTGCCGATTATTTCCAGCTGCGGTTGCCACGATTCTTTGTTCTTTTTAATTAATCTATTATTCTTTTAACGATTCTTTCTTTCCTCAAACATTTTGTCTTGTAGCCCATCTTCGTGTAAAATGTATAAAAGAAAACTTACAGAGAGTAATGACCCTTGGCATCTCTAATTTCTAAATTAATTTTACACCTTTAAAGGATATGTGGATTTTGTTGAACATACCCGTCTCTATTTAGGGGATGCAATGCATGCAAATTTTGCTAATATCCTCCCATCTTATGCGAAAATGGGAGTGTTAGATGGCATTATGGAAATCCTTCAACAAACAATGAAAAGAGGATTTTTGTCAAATATTGATGCAAATGCCTTTGTAGACATGCATACAAAACATGGAACCATGCAAACCATCTAAAATAAAACTTAACATATCAATTTTTTTAGAAATTAAATATGGACATCCTTTCCGGTGTACTTTGCAAGTCATGTGCAATTACTAGTCATATTTCTCTTCATCGAGAGCATCGACATCATACTAGCCACTTAAACGAGTAAAGAGAGGTAAGTATGCAATGAGATGAATGAGACGTAAGTTTTTTGCATGTGTTGTTTTTTGTTGTCTTTTTGACTTTTTGGGTTTCATAGTGTTTTATTTTATTTTTTAAGGTCACTTTATGTTTTCATATTGAAAACAACTCTTTTTTTATACCTTAGATGCAACTTGGATACATCTTTGGACGGTCCGAGATACGCCTTGGATACATCGTGGGTATGCGGATACACTGAATATGTGCGCAAACGCATTCGGATGGTCTAGGACGTATCCACAAGTATTAGGATTGTATTCTTACCGAGATACATACCATACCGTATTTTTACCGTGATATATGTAGGTGGCATTTAGTATATTGATAAATATCATATTAGTATAATCTCTAACATCTAAAACTCAACATCTTTAACATCTAAAACTCACCATGGCCATGTGGACATTCTGCTCCATGTTGCGGCATGCCAAGTGGACCTTCCAGGGCTCGTGCTATGTTAGAGAATCTATCCACATATATCGTGCACCTAGGAGTCAAGTCATGTAATTGTCAAAAGGTGAAGAGTCACATATGGAATCTCAATTATTTCGGCTTACATAACGATTCTTTATGTCTTCGCAACTTTGTAATATATGTGTACACATACGCAACATTAGATAGAAACCATGCCTTCACAACTTTGTAATAGATATATAGTGATAGCGAGATGACGTATCGTATAGATGTTGTGGTAGGCCCTTCCGTATATAGGATATGGGCCCCTAAAGATCTTATCTCTTTAGGTCCCCAGGGCATCCATCATTCATACCGAGCAAAGGATAGTTCGGGATAGGGCTGTTCGGGTGTCGACTTCCTCTCGTTTTCACTTTCCCCCGACCCTATAGTTTTATTTGGGTTTTTGTCCTCGCCAACAACTCTAGATTCGAACAAACAACCAATTCCCGCTCCCGGTTCTCGCGAGTAGCTTTTGTTGGTCAATGTGAAGCCATGTTGCCGGTCGGATTCTCTCTATATAGATTATAGATTAGTCGGCAGGTATATATGTGGGGCCCCTATCTATCTATATTCATTCAACGTCGGCCACCCGGGGTTGAGCCACTGGGCCATCCGGTTTCGTTGCTTGGGATCCACCCGCCCCTACATTCTCTATATCGTTAATGCCCGAATGAATCATATGGGAATCTGATCACTAATCTGGTCACCATAGTATGATATGATCCGGTGTGTTTGGTCCCTAATATATGTATTCACATCTGTAACATTAGATAGAAAGTAGATAATATAGGATTAACAACCATACATCTCCCTCGAGAGAATGCCATGTATAGAATGCACAAATGAATATAACTCTCTTCCAGTACTTTTATTTTCTCTATTACGTTTCTTAGAATACTCTGCATCCACTTACACATACAACTCATCTAAAGCCTCATTAGAGAGCTATCAGCGAAACCTCCTGGGATCTGAATCACTTAGAGAACCCCATTTAGGGTGTCCATGTGGGCGTAACCAGCTTGATAAGCACACGAGGGCACCTTTGTAAGGAGTTGACCCCCACCATGATCTCCTTGGATGCTTGGCAGACTATTGTGTGTACCCACATGGCGGGTGGGTTGGTAGTGACTTAGCATCCATGTTGAAGGCATAAAGATGTGGATTGCAAATTGGTATTTGACAGTTGGAAGTGTGATGTGGCACCATGTGACTGGATCCGTATAGTTGTATGAATGATGTGTAATTTAAAAAGATTAAACAATAAAACATTTCTCAAAAATCGGTTTGAGTTCATTGACAAGTGTCTTAGCACCATTGGAGGCCATATATTTCTATTTATGCATTTTTAACCAAGTCAAAATTTCTATCGAATCACAATAACACAAATGTAAACAAAGTACAACAATCATCACCTGGTAAGTGAGGATAAATTTCATTTGCACAGTCAACAGGCCTGGAAGTTCCAAGGCGAAATTATATAATATGTTCTTGCCAAATTTGAAATTTTAATTTTAATTTTTTTATTAAAATATATAAATGTTAAAACACCAAATTTTTTTCTTATGTACTTTACTCGAGTTAATTTTTGAATTGCAGAAAAATATTTTTAGAGCTCTTTGCAGTGGTACTATTGTTTCTAGTCTTTGCACATTTCTTTAGTGGCCTTAGGTTCTTTTAGGATGGAGACGATTCTAGTATCCTTGACATGATGCAATTATCATACATAGGGGTCATCCTTTGACATTGCATTAAGGGCAAAAAGTTTGTGGCAGATTGTTATAGTGATTGAAAAAGTCCCCCTATGCAAGGAGAATGATATATATAGTAATTTAGAAGATTGAGCTATTGGGATATTATTGACCTACATTGTTCTTGAGTTTCATTTTCGCATCTAGGGGTCAAAGGACCCAAATTAGATGTGGGATAGGTTGAACACATTGTTTGAACAAGCTGATTCATCAAGGGTTCACAATTTGAATCACGAGTTGAGCGAACAAGCTTGATCCATTTTCATTTGAGAGGACCGAGGATTAACTTTTATTTCAGTTAGAGAAGTGCGGCAAGGAGTGTATACACCTTAGTTTTCACTCTTATGAGCATGATCGAGAGTGGGGTGGGCTGGTTAGCAGTATCCGTGAGAGAGGTTTGTTGTGCGGTGTAATATGCCCTAGATATTTCATCCTTAACGACCTTCTTTGACACCCCTTAGGTATCCTCTTTCGATTACTTGCGTAGGTACTTACAACACTATATCCTTGTCAGATCACCCTCCTATCCCGATCGTTTGCTCTTAGGACCCTCATGATCAGTCATTGCCTAGTTGATGGCATTGTCATGGTCGATATTGTCTAGCTGTACTTTTACTAACCATTGCATCGACCATGGTCAATGTAGGTTCTTATAAAGGCTTGTAGTGGCTAGTCATGTCCCCTATTTGTAGGTGTAATTTAAGATTAATTTGCATGAATAACATCACCGTCTTTTGGTCGATTCACGTGACAAAGTTGCTCTTAAAGGTCTTAAAGGTTTGGAGCATCAAGTCTGGGATAACAAGAACAAAAGTTGCACCAACAAGGTTCAAAAAGTCTTTGGATTCCCCAACTATGGTCTACTTAAGTCTTCTTTCATCCCTCTTGTGGTCCCCACATAAACTTTATCATAAGGTGCTACCAACCCTAGGGGGTTGAATGTGGCAATGGTGTCTTCACACAGGTAAGTATCTCTAACCTTCTTTTTCCTTTATGTATATTCTAGTTTGATTGATTTTGATTGATGTATCATGTATATAGACTAAGATAAAGTAACATATTATTTGTCTATTGTATTATTCTTCATATTGGCCCTTGCATTTATCTTCCACTTGGCTTTACAAACCTTATCTATCTCTTTACAACCTTTGTTTATCGTATACCTTAGTTTAGAATCTCTTTAGATATAATTGTCTCTTATCTTTCTCCTTGTAATCTAGGATCAATCCTACTAATATTTCATCCACTATCTTAGATTTAGGATTTGGAACCCTATGCTTTTGATAGAGTCTGGATTACCGTCTTCTAGATCTATACGAATCATGCACCACTTGGTTGTAATTTTTGCTTGTGTGTACACACTAGAATGGTCTTCTATTCATATCCTAATCTATATTATTGAGAAGAGAAAAAAGATAATCTATTAACCTTCTTAGCCCACATACTGAGGAGTTCGAGAAATATTATGAGATTATTGAGATCATCTTAGACAACTTTAATCCTCTAGATGATATTTTTCTTTACGCACATTATTCCTAAAGAGTTTCAATTAGGGAGGAAGGTGGGAGCATGTCTTTTGCAAGGTTATCTAGAGAATGTCTTTATAGATGAATGTAATTGATGTTCTTGTTGGCTTTAGGTACTAACGATTTGATGTTCGTTGAGCAGTTTTGTCAATTGCTAATTGTCGGATCTTGATACTAAATAGTTGTTGCACGAACGCGGAAGGGTGCTTGTATCATGGCTTCCTTTTATTGTACTTATTATATTGAGTACCACCTTTAGTTAATGAGAAACTATTGTTATTGCCATTCTCTTCTATGCCTATGCGATTTTATCGGTGATTGATTTCGCTAATTGTCATATCTTGATATTAAATAGTTGTTGCACGAATGGGGAAGTGCGCTTGTATCAAGTTTTCCATGTATTGCATTTATTGTATTGAGTACTACCTTTTGTTAATTAGAAGCTATAATTATTACCATGCTTGTCATGCTTATGCAATGCTATCAATTTTAGTTCTTGGTAGTTTAGTTTGTTTGTAAGTATCCCGATGTTAAAGACTTAGTAGGAGAAGCTTGTCAAGATGGACATTGTGGATTGAAGCAACATACTCACCTTTGGACTAAGGGATAAGAGGACATAGGGTTAAGGGGGATCAACACAACGATGAAGCGAGAACAAAGAGTAATTCTCAAGAGTGTGGTCATAAGTATGGTCACAAAAGAGAGAAGAGAAGCTCAAGGAGTGTGTTTATTGTGGCAAGCTAAATCATTTGGAGCATTCTTGTTCAAAGAAGATGCGAGAATCCGAGATGGACATTGATGATGTTATAGAACATCAAAGGAAGCCAAGTGGTAACAATAAAAGTAATTTTCTTGCACATCTTCATTTTATACACTTTTCAAGGTATGATTTTGTCATGGATTTGAGAGGTACTCATCCCATGGCCAAGGATGGTAATTTGTTCTAGTCATTTGGAAAAATAGATGATGAGAGTCTTCTCAGCGGATAATTCGCTCCTATTGTTGATAGTGGTTATGTTGCTAAAGGATGGCATGATTGGAAATGTGTACCATATTCGAAACTTGAGTGTGAAGTTGTCATTTATTTATCGACTAACTCAATAGGAATAGGAAGTTCAGTTTTGGCCTAACATGTTTGTTGTGAAAGATAACAACAACAAGTTTCAAATCAACGCTATTGGTTTACTTGATAAGTAGGCAACAACATACAAGTTTATCGACTTTAGTGATATTTTAGAGCATCTTAGGAATTGTACCACTATTTGAGTTGAGAATGCACAAAAGTGTAAGGATGCTTCCACTCAAATGATTGACGAAATAAGAGAAACACCTAGCTATAGTCTTCTAGGACCTTTAGTGGAGAGTAATGAGATTCCTTCGGAGGATGATGAGCGTGTTCCAAGAGATTTTGCATTAGTGAAGGTTCAAAGGAGAGAGATTCGGGTGTTACCCCCATTATGTTGGAGATTGTAATTCGACACATGATTTTATTTCTAGTTTTGTGAATATTGAGATCTTTGAAGAAGTTAAGGAAGATAGGGGGATACATCATCGTGTATCCACAATGGGATTGCTCTCTTCACTAGAGTGTTGAAAACTTACTTGAAGCTAAAGATTAAGAGGAGTGGAAGAAGATGATGGGCTCTTTGTTGGTTTTGATGGAGAGATGGTGTAGTGTGAAAGGGTCATTTCACCTTATGTTGATTTCAGCTTTAATTATGAGAATTGATTCAAAAGATTATTGGGGATCTTGTATCCCAAGAGTACCAACTTTTGTATCCCAAGGGCACTATCTTCATTGCCAAACGACATTTATCTACGAGAGGGTTTTATTTGGTTGTCTACAATGATTTTGAGAACAAGGTCATAATTTATTTTCTTTGTGATTCTTTTCAGATTGCAAGGCCTAGATCTAAGGGTCCATGGGAGATTCTTTTAATCTTCACATATGATGTTTAGGGTTGAAAGACCCAAACGTGGGGTCTTGCGGCATATGTTGTAGATGACATTTTTATTGTTTCTCTTTAGACTATGGTGTGAGGTGCATGTACACATTACATGGAACATTCAATGATCAATTCATTTTCTGATGCGTGGTCAAATCCAACATTTGTGATGATGAGCTTTTAGTGTCTTGCTTCATGTTTTGGACACTTGACTTTAGAGTTTGTAGGTTTTGGAGCTTGCACATAGAGTTGATAGCTTGGAGTGATGATCTTATTCACAAAATGTTTCAACATTTGATCATCATCTTCATTTGGTTAGATTCTCCACATCACTTGCCTATATATTGGGGGTGAGGGTGTTGGTTAGGGGTAGATTCTCCACACCACCCTTTGTTTCAACATATCATTATTTATATTACATTGAGATGGGATTTGACTACTATCACTTGATGGATGTGATTTTTATTCTTTACAGAGCACAACGAATGTTTGAATTTAGAATTTCAAGGATTTTTGGGGAGCTTGCAACATTGTGGAGGTTGATTGAGCTATTCAAAGTATTGAGGGATGATGAGAAGCTTACTAGATTGTGGGCAATACGAGTTATTTAAACTTTTGAGGATGGATGAAGGGTTCACCAAATTTGTAGGTTTTGGATCTTCTACACGTAATTGATAAGCTTGGAGTGATGATCTTCTTCACATAAGGTTCTAACAATTGGTCATCATCTTTATTTGGGTAGATTCTCCACATCAAATCCCTATATTTTTAGGGGGTGTTTAGGTGGTAGATTTTCCACACCGCACTTTGTTTTAACATATCATTGTTTATCTCACATTGAGATGGGAGTTGGCTGTTGTGACATCATGTATGTGATTTTCATTCTTTGTAGAACACAATGAATGTTTATTTTCAGAATTTTGAGGATAGATGAGGAGCTTGCAGCATTTTAGAAGCTTCTCAAGCTATTCAAAGCTTTGAGAAATGATGATGAGCTCATTGTATTGCTTGGAGTGACCATTTTATTCATAAAAGGTTTAAAAAATTGATCATCATCTTCATTTGGGTAGATTGTCCACACCACACTTTGTTTCAACATATCATTGTTTATCTGACATTGAGATGGGAGTTGGCTGCTATCACTTGACAGATGTTATAATTTTGAGGATAGGTGAGAAGCTTGCAACATTGTAGAAGCTTTTTGAGCTATTCAAACCTTTGAGGAATGAGGAGTTCACTTGATTGCTTGGAGTGACGATCTTATTCACATAAGGTTTTAACAATTGATCATTGTCTTCATTTGGGTAGATTCTCACATCACATTCCTATATCATTGTGGGTGCGTGGGGGAGAGGGGCTTGTTTAATGTGTAGATTCTCCTCACTGTAATGTCATTGTTTATCTCACATTGAAATGGGAGTTGACTGTTGTCACTTGATGGATGTGATTTTCATTCGTTGCATAGCACAACAATAGTTTGATTTCAAACTTTTAAGGATTGTTGAGAAGCTTACAACATTGCTGACGCTACTTGCGCTATTGAAAGTTTTGAGGAGTGATGAGGAGCTCACCATATTGCGAGAGCTACTCGAGTCATTGAAAATTGAGGATTGATGAGGAGTTCACCAGATTGCATGACTTGATCAGGTTATCGAAAGTTGTCATCAAGGTGGGTGTCAAAATCTCTCTTTTTCTAGAAGGTTCAACCCTTTTATGCCACCTTCATTTGACCCTCTAAGATGTGTTTTAGGGGTGATGTTAGAATGTAAAACCCTTATTCACTAGCAATTGTGGTGTTTCATAAGGTTTTGTGTACCTTGGGTACCTTGTGTTGTATATCTTAGATAGTGTAGCGTGTACATTACAACTGTAACTTTGCCTTACATTGTGTCAACACACCCTTATATCATATGTTGATAGGTGTACATAAAAGCAATGCCTTTCACCTGTTCAACTATCTCGGTCATTCTATCATATTTATTTGATTATTATTGTTTAAGATATCTTTACACACTGCCACATATTTGCAGTGTGTTCTCTGTTATTTCTTGGAGTATTTTACCTTTAGTTAGATACAAATTTGTTTGTATAATTAATACATATTAATCACACCAGCATTTGGAATAAATTGTATACAAGTTTTTCATCAACATTTCAGACCACACTTTGTGATCTATTGTCAAGATGATAAAATATCTACGGATTGCAGACAAGAGCTTTTTATAGGTAATTCAAATTAAGTGCATAAATGCTAGTTAAGGGCCAACTTTGAGAGAGTTAAAATAATTCAATTAACAAGTTATAATTCACCATTATTTGATGATTCACTTCTTAGGTAATGGGTTATTTTAACAAATTAATGATTGGCCTCCGTGAATGACTTTAAAGCCTAAAATCACATCTCTACTCAATTTTTTTGTGTGCTTACTAGTCTCAACCACTTTCCTTACGTTGGTGGTTAGATTATAGCTAGCTTCAACATTTTTGACATTGTTCTCTTGGAGAATTATTTAGATGGGACATTGGAGGATTGTAAGGTTGCGGATCTATTGTTGAGCGGTATTAGAATATCTTAAGGTTGGAGCAATTTTGTGGTCGACACGTGTTCAAAATTAAGCATAAGTAGTTATCGATAGTCGCTATTTATAAACATGACCTATCATTTCACAAGGCCATTGTGTGTGGGCTAAGAAGCTCCATAGAATATCCTCTTTCTCTTCTCGATAATATAGATTAGGATAAGAAGGGGACCATTAAGGCCACACACAAGAGGGTTGTAAGGTGCTAGAGCCATGGATCTAGAAGATGGAAATTCACTCTATCAAAGACGCAGGGTTCCAAAGCCTATGGATAGGATAGGGGATGGCGTTTTACTAGTATCTTGATCAGAAATGAATCAATAGATTTAAAGGAACATATAGATATCAAAGCTAGGGTTGTAAGGTTACGGATTTGTTGTTGAGTGATATTAGAATATCTTAAGGTTGGAGAAATTTTGTGGTCAACACGTGTTCAAAATTAAGCATTATTAGTAATCGATAGTCACTATTTATAAACATGACCTATCATTTCACAAGGCCATGTATGTGGGCTAAGAAGCTCCATAAAATATCCTCTTTCTCTAGATTAGGATAAGAAGGGGACCATTAAGGGCCACACACAAGAGGGTTGTAAGGTGTTAGAGCCATGGATCTAGAAGATGATAATCCACTCTATCAAAGACGTTGGGTCCCAAAGCCTAGGTATAGGATAGGGGATGGCGTTTTACTAGTATCTTGATTGTGAAATGAATCAAAAGATTTTAAGGAACATATAGATATCAAATCTAGGGTTGTAAAAATGGATTGTAGAGATCAATAGGTTGTAATGCCTAAAGGGCGGATTGTAAGGCAAGGGCCGATATAGAATAATGCAATAGATTAAGAATATGCTACTCTATTCTAATCTATGTACATGATACAACAATCAATCAATCAAATCAAAAATATGTTAAAAGAAAAGGAGAGTACATAATACACTTATCTTTATGAAGACACCATTGGCGCATTAGCTTCCCCCCAGAGTTAGCAACACCTTATGAAAGAGTTCATGTGGGAGACCATAAGATGGATGGAAAGGACCCAAGCAGATTCTTGTTGGGGACTCCAAAGACTTGATATGCTTTTCTCGGTGCATCTCCTATTCTCGAGTGTCTAAGCGCAATGCTCCAAAAGTAGACCTTCAAAGATAAGCAAGACGAATTCCTAAACCTATGAGATTTTAAGAGCAACTAGTATTCATTTGGTAGCACAAAAGAATTGTGCTAGTTTTGGAGCTCATGCACATGGCTGCAAGCATTTAGTGATCAGATCATAGTTGGCCTTAGCATTTTTGGCAATCATCATCACTTTTATGGATGCCATTTCTTGGGTTGTGCTTTAGGTTTTGGCACACTTTGGATATGTAAAACATGAACTAATTGAATATTAGTTAAATGTACTTTAGTTATACAACGTATAACTACCTCACTGATGTGTTATGTTTAATAAAGGAGGGACACCACAAGATGAATGTGTGCCGTGTGTCATAGTGCATTCTAGTTCTCTTCGTTCTCTCCTCGTCATTTTCTAACATTGATATCAGAGCCGCTATTCAAGAAAGCCCTAGGAGAAAGATACAAACACTAAGCTCAAAGTTCAAGAAAGCCCTAGAAAAGGGTACAAATTGTGGAAAAAAAGATTAAAGAGGTCGAAGATGCATAAGCGAGAGGTCACAGATTAAAGCACTTGTTGCTTTAGGGTATGAGGAAGATCAAAATGATGTGAAGAAATTGTGAACGGAGGATAGAATAACGCGATTGAAGAACTAGACAACTGTGTAAGATGTGAATCTAGATTCACATTGATTTCGTATTGATTTCCAAATTTTTTGCAAGATTCTTCAAGGCAAAGGTGAATGTGAGAAGAGGCTTGGTTTTTCTAGTCACGAATAGGGGATTGTATGGGTCATGACAACTGAAAAATGTAATACGAAGACAATTTAGGAAAAATAGTAACTCTTAAGGATGTCAAGCGGATCCCTAGAACAAACTCGAGGGCTAATAAATCTCAATTTGTGTGATTTGAAATTATAGTAGTCGTGAGGACTAGACATGAAAAGCAAAAATGCCTATTTTGTAGATGTGAATGTACTTAGGAAACAAAATCTCAATTTTGAGTGTGTTTAGGTCATGCAATCAAAAATTTGTGATTTGTAAACACTTGAAATGTGTTCAATTTTCTAGGCAAAGGAAGTAAAAAACGCGAGTTAATCGAATTGAAAATGTGGGAGGAAGACATGTAGATTAGATCCACGAATCCGTAGACAATCTACAGGTGTTTTGATGTAGATTCTCATGTCTTTGTGTAGATAGACGTGTAGTTAGGTAAACTAGAAAAACACGATTTGTTTGAACGTCTTTGATTGATTCAAGTTCATAGTTATAAATATTCTATTGTAGATGTCTCGGGCACATGAGGTTTCATGCAAAACATAGTAGTACGTAGTAGTTCTGTTGTAGGGATTTGTATCGACTACAGATGGCTTGAGTCACTTTTGTTTCTCCTCTTGTCATTTCATCGTCTCTCCATTTCTAGCATGTAGGTGATGGGAGTGCTTCGTCAACATGGTAACTAGTAATGCTTCGCTTTAGGGATCTCTTGGTTATATCGGTGCCTCGAAACAAAGTCTCACCCTTTTTCTCCGTCCTTGGTTATTGTTGTTTTTGCTTTGAACCCTAAATCAAGGGTCTTTAGATCAAAGTCTCGTTCTGCTCCCTTTTCCGCTAAGATCTATGATTTGCCCCTTGTGCTAGATTTGGAGGAAGCTATCTTGCGAGAGGTCTTGGAATTGGAAGACATGTATTCCAAGTAAGGAATCATCTGCGGAGTTCCATAATTTCGAGGCCTTCCTGGTTGATCTTATTGCATGGATCTCTAAACATTCGAAACCTCATTTTAATGCTGGTCTTTCTATTTTCCCTTGTGCCAAAGGATTTTTCATTGTGACTTTTGATTCAAAAGAGGATAGGGATGCAATTTTGACTTTTGGTTCGTGGTCTTGGGGATTGTCTTATCTATGTTTACGGAGCGGTTCCACGATTTCAACCTTTTAACCCATGATTTTTCTATTGCTCCGATGTGGGTGCAATTCTTGTCTTTATGCTTTTAGCTATTGGTAATACTTTAGGGAAGTGTCTTTCGATCCCTTTGGAAACAAGTTATCTCAATCAATTTACCTATGCCCATATTTGTGTGGAAATAGATTTGTCCAAAGGACTACCGAAGGAAATGATTTTGAAGATTGGGGGTTTGACTTGGGTTCAACCATTGGATTTTGAGCAAATTACTTTCCGCATTTATAGATCTTGTTTTGATGTTGGTCATTTGGTTGAATCTTGTCCAAAAATGTAGGGGTCTTTTTCTCATAAGAAGGGAAGATCTTCTACTTGGTGGAATGGGGCTGATTTTTACATCATCATGTTTGTGTCTCTTCTGAGGATCAAGACGTGGTGGATGATTTGGTTAAATATTTGGAATATACCAAGAAACAACCTAGTAATCCAAGGAAGGTTGATTTAAAGTCACCTAAAAAGGCTTCGAGGTGGGAATAATGGATCAAAATTCTTGTGTAGATTTGTCTTTTGGGTTTCTAAGTTCTAAAAATGCTACCGAATCTAATATGGCGTCTTCTCAGGGTCGCTAGACATTCTCTCGGGCCTAAACAGAAAAATATGCTAACCACTTCCTTCATTGAGAATTCTTCTTGGTAGAAACAAATGAGTGGACTTTGGTCAAAAAAATAAAATCTTCTTTGAAAGATAAAAGCTTTCGCAATACAAAGTGCGGTTGGGGATGATCCGATTAAGGAGTGGCAGAAGACCTAATTTTGCTATTAAAGATATGTTTTGCTATCGAAGACTTGTTTGTTTGGTCTTCCTAGGTTATGGTTTTTTTTACGAAGCTGGTTTAGTTTGTTACCTTTGTTGTAACCTTGATTTTGTAATGAATATCTTCACGATAATTAATGAAAGGGTGAGGGACCCACTAACTCTCCTTTTACGGATTAAAAAAAAGTAGTTCTTGTCATAATTTTGAGGTTATTATTTTGTGCAACTAAAATAATCTCAACTCCCAGTGATTTGCAGAACTTGTTTGTACTTGTATGAGGTTATACAGGGTTTTACTTTTATTTGCTAGTTGCTATTTCGACTTCGCATCTTCCGGTTGCATTGATTTGTGGTTTAGAGATAAAATATTGTGTGAATAATGGCCAATATTCAAAAGCCAGTTATGCTAAAGTGCAAATGCCAATTGCTTATAATTACAATGTAGGTAGTCATAAAATATCAACAGTTGCAGAGTACGGTAATTGTGATAAATTCATTCTCGGCACTCAAGGAAGACCTTTTTCAAACTTATGTGGAATACAACAAACATCATAAGGAGGCCTTAATGCTATTGAAGTTGTCCATGTCGGATGATTTGATACCTGAGGCTTGGAATTTCATGAAGGCAAGTGTGCTTTGGACCAGTCTGAAATGTCGACTCTATCCTAACACCAAAATAATTTTTTCTTGGGAACTCCTCATGATATGATTGTATGAGCAATATGCACAACTTTTAGTAGGGTGGTGTAAATTTAGAAACATGTCAAGACACAATACACACATAACACAAAATGTGATACACAAAATTTACAACAGAAATGGAGCACAACCAATAATTATATTAATAATTGAAGGAGTGTTACAATCTCACCAAAAGGGTAGACTTAGCTTCCACCGATTGTTACCAACTCCACATGGACTCCACCCATTTTCCATTGTAGCAGTCTTTTTGGGAGAAACTTCCTAGACACACTTCTTGATGGTGGCGAGATTTGGTCAGAGATTGCACAAATTATAACACAATAAAAACTCGTGTTTTATTCAACAATAGAACACTTACACATATAACCTTTTGATCTTCTATTATTGTGGAGTTAGGCTTATCACAAATAACTGCTATATCACTACAATCTCTCACACTTATCTCATAGTGAGTTATCACAACTCATGTACAACACAAATAACTATAACAAATATTATCATCCACACACATCCCTAAAGTGAGTACTAGCACTACAGGAATATTTCCATCATTCTCCCTTTAGTATGAGCATGGGGAAATGAACTACCACTTGAGAATTAAAGCAAGCACGTTCTTGACACACACGAGAACACATCAACTATAGATTGGGACTCATCAACCAATACATGGGAATACGTCAACTGTGTCTGATAGTCAGGAATACATTAACCATAGATTGGGACCCATCAACCAAGCCACGGGAACACATTAATCAAACTGACAAAAGTAGTGGGAAAGAGCTCACTACAACTCTGATCAAGAATCCATTTTGTTGCAGTTCTGTGATATGGACTTTCACTTTATTTTTCACCCATCAACCAATCCACGGGAACACATCAATCAACCTGACAAAACTAGTGGGAAAGATTTCACTACAACTCTGATCAAGAATCCATTTTGTTGCAGTTCTGTGATCTGGACTTTCATTTATTTTTCACACACCACACATGAATATAAATAAAAAAACTTGTGCAACTTTTTCTGTTTGCAATCCCTTCATTAGTGGTGAACTTGATGTCGTTGTTTGGCCTCCTTCCTCCATTGTCGCCAACCTCCAATATATAGTCATTTAAAACACATTTTCTTCTTCACTAGGAAGGGAAGACTCTTCATCACTTCCCAATCACTCTCAGCAAGCTAGGCCTTTTGATACAATTTTCCCTTTATGAGATCCTGTGCTCTTTGCTCACAGTTCAGAAGAAAATGTCCTGGCTTCTTACAATGATGACAAAGATACCTCTTTCTTGAGGATTTTAACTTTGACTTATGTTTATCTATTTTGATAGATGAAGCAAATTTATTCTTTTGCATCATTATATTTTCCTCTTTTTCTGACAAGTCGTTTGGTTCTGTTTCTTCGTCAAGTAGGGAAGAGATCAGGTCTTCTAGACTGTGATTTATTTTACTTAGAGTAAAAACTATATTTGAGTAGCCATTTGGCATGATATTCAATAAAACAACCTTTGCATCATCTTTTACCTTAACTTTTATACCAGCTAATTGATTCATCAAGGAACGTAACTTACTGATGTGTTGGACCATGCTCTCGTCTTCTACCATCTCAAGTCCAAACAACTTCTGGTTCAAGGTTTTTGCTGTGCTTCCAGCATGCAATCTAAATAGCTTGTTCAACATTTTCCATATGAAGTTGGAGGTTTTGAAAGGTTTATATGATGTAAATAGGCATTGGATTGTCCTAGACCAATGATTGCTTTCCCCCTCTGGTCCTTGATATCCCATAGAGCTCCTTCATTGGCATTGTTTGATCTTGTTTTTCGTTGGAGATTTCCCAAAACCCTTGTAGATTAGTTGTTGAGTTTTGATCTTCCAGGTGTGAAATTTCTACCCTTAAATTTCTCAATTAGACGCAATTTCTCCATTTTACCCTCCCACAATTTAATTTAATGCAATGGACGTCGGAGTATCCCGAAAATGTATCTGTTTACAAACAATGAGAATTAAGCAACCTATTTGTGCTATATGGACAATTTTGATTTTTGAGACAATTTAGATTGTAGACTCACTTGTTATGAGCATCTAAAACAAAATAAGAAAACACTTATAGACGATAAAATTACTTAACTAGGCTATTTAATACATAAAAAGTAATATATAATTGCTTTTAGATCACCAATACTCTTTCAACAATAGACAATGACTAACCACTTTAGCGATTGAATAATGTTTTACCAATTCAATAGCAAAAGGAACAACATGTATTTACACATACGGCCTAGGACTTTGAATGATCATGGCTTGGAATTCGGAATCGATATATTCAAGGGCTTTGATGGTATATCCATGAGCATGGAAAATTTGTCAGAGCTTTTGTCACACTAACCATTGCACATGACCAAAGTTAATTGCACGAAATGATTCATGATGTCAGACACGGTCTGCACATTGTTAGAGATGTAACTAGCATAGAATTTCTTGATGGAAGTCGTATCACACATGAGGACATTGATTGATAGTCAAACTGACAGTGATGATCCAAAAACAGACACCTCGATGCAAGATATGTGATAGGTACGGTGGTAGATGAACGATATTGGTTACTGCATGTGGAGTTGAAGCAGATCGAACTTTGCTTGGGAGCAAGCACTACGGTGCATGTGGTAGAGTGCTTATGGATCCTAGCAAAATTGGATGTGATCTATGACAGATAAACCAACTTATGACTAGCTGTTAGAACTAGCATAGCGAACAAATGCTTGATTGTTCTATTCAATTTAACTGACACCAATTCAACTCCAGAGAGGATATGAAACTGCAAGCATTAAAATGAAATGCAATCTGTTATCGGGTCGCACTTGATACTTGTCTTAATTGTTGTATGGAGAGGAGATGTCTGCAGATGACATATGAGTAGGACATCAACCACACAAGGTTATATAAAGCAAGGCAAAATCTATGCACATATCTACAAATCAAAGATAGTATGTGGATGGTACCTCACGTTCATATAAGTTCAAGCAGACACGGCTGGAAGAACACCTTAAAATTTACACAGCAAACCTTTTACTACTTTGAAAATGCATTTAAAGAAAATACGATGAATTCACAGGTTTCTCATTTGGACTTTCTCTGCTTTGATTCCAAATGTCAGATTTGGTCAGAGATTGCACAAAATATAACACAATAAAATTCTCGTGTCTTATTCAACAATAGAACACTTACATTTATAGCCTTATGAAATCCTATTAATGTGGAGTTAGGCTTATCAAAAATAATTTCAACATCCCTACAATCTCTCACACTTATCGCTATCTCATAGTGAGCTATCACAACTCATATACAACACAAATAACTATGGCAAATATAATAAGTCACACATTCTATATAAAATATAAGGCTGATGGTTTGTCATTCTAACCATATCAACCATTTTGTGACTATCTCACATGATAAAATGACGAACACACAATTTACAATGTGTTCCTTGTAGTTTCTTTTCATTCCTTCTCTATTTACATCTTCTAACATTCGTATCAAAGTTGGACAATCTAGCGGGAAGACATAACGAAGATACTAAATCCAAAATTTATTTGATTTAGGGAATGCAGGCTTTGAGTTCGCATGAGGGCATCTTCAAAGTAAAAAAACATCAAGGGTATATTGTGAATCGCAAACATTGAGGCCATACAACAACATTTTGAGGCCATGGGAAAGAGGGAAAAACACATACAATTTCTACGACGCCATTGTTGAACCCGAAAGCCAAACAAACGGTTGTTCAAGGTGTAGGGCAAGAGAATACAATTGTGTAGGGCAAGACACCACATGCATGTCGCTTACATAGATATAATCGCGAATCTACATAGTGCACATTTAAATACTATCGCAGATTTTAGAGGGCACTAGTCGCAGATTTTAGAGGGCACTAGTCACAAATTTTAGAAGCCACCAGTTGCAAATTTTAGAGGGCATCAATCATGAATTTTAGAGGGCACTTTTTTAGTCACCTATTTCAAATATCACACAATAAACTTCCAGTCACAAGTAGTAAATCGTTTAGAGGAGAAATAAAATGGCGAATGAGCAAAGTGATAAAAACATTGTGGGGTTACTTATCTGCATTCACATTTTTTAGGTTCAGTAAGTTTTATAAGAGTGTTTCTTGTTAAATATATTTTTAGAATGGAAATTCCATTGGACAAATATTCTTACTTCAACTTTTGCACGTGGAAAGTTAAAATACAATTGGAATTTGATGAATATTTTTTTTTGGGAATAGTTAATGGGAAAGAGGAATCACCTACAAATGCAACTAAATTATTGGATTGGTAGAGTAGAGATGATAAAGCCATAGCCTTTATTGGTCTTGATCTCTTCGATTTTGAGTTGCATTATGTAGACATAAAATAATCCAAGCAAATCTTGAATACTCTAAATAATTTGTTTGGTGCATAAGTTTTCAAAACAATTTTTTTGCTAAAGCTTCAACTTTTTAGATTCAAGATGGCTAATGAAGCCACTATCTCTAGTCACATAAGCAATACGCGACCTCTCCTTAGACAACTATCATAAGAAGATAATGCAATGGTAGATGACAAGGATGCCAAAGCCATTTTGTTAAACAATTTGCCTTCTAAATTCAACAATGTCAGTTTTAGTCTTAGTCAACTGTGTTCTCAAACTTTGAAAGATATGATTTCAACTCTCTTAGTTGAAGAAAAGAGAACAATTACAGGAGATACAAAAGATGATCCTCAACCTAAAATGACGTTATACTTGAGAAATAACCGTAGAAGATCAGATAAAGACAAAGAGAAATTGAAAGTGATTATTGTAAAACACAAGGTCACATAGCATGGAATTGTAGCATTTTAGTCATTGATGTTCAAGGAAAACTCAAAGACATACCAAATGAAGTTAATGTAGCCATTGTTGAAGATCCATTGGATGTTGAAAGTGGTGAAGAATTTATTGATGGAGAATACATATTTTAAAGAAGCCCCACACTTTGAAGACAAGAAGGGATCTAGTGTAGATGAAGCTCAACATGGATGGTTGCCTAGTTAGTTTGAGAGTTTGTGGATCTTGAGAATTATACCGTTACGACGACCTTGAGACAACTTGATGGAGCACTTTGTAGATATAACTCAACATGGATGTTTGTACATTCATTCGGGAGGTTCGTAATTCGGGAGTTTGAGGAGGTGGAATCAAAGGACTCGAGAATTTAGCGAGAGTTATACCCTTTACGAAGGTTACAAGGCAATTTGATGGAGTTCTACTTGGTCAAAGAACTATTTTCAAAGAGAAAACTTCTGAAGAATGCGTGGTTTTGTATGACTCTATTGTTTTAATTTTTTGTCAGTGTGATTGTTTTTGCTTTCGTAGGGTAAGCCTTATGAGGGGGTATTAGAATATAAGGCTTATAGTTTATAATTAAGTCACTATTAGTTATATTAACTAATATATGGTTGTAACCACTTCAACTATTTTGTAACTATCTCTTTCATAATAAAATGACGGTTATAATTTTAAATGTATGCATTACGGTTCCTCTTCATTCCTTCTTTGTGCACATCTTCTAACACATCCCTAAAGTGAGTATTAACACTATAATCATATTTTCAATAGACAACTTCTAAGACATACTTGCACAATGGATTAGACTCTCACTTGCTACATCTCTTAAATCTCTTCATCTTCTTATGTCCTAAATAGGATAGTGGACATCGCTTTTATGCCAACTCTAGGATTTCAAGACTTATCGCCCTTATCTCCAAGGTAGGATAAGAAATCCCTCTAATCAATTAAAAACATATTCAACTCTCATTTTTACACATAAGATTATAATTTAGGATGGGATAAACTTCTTTTTCTAAACTTTAACTCACCAATTAATAAAATATTTCAAAATATTTGACATCACTCTTTTGTTACTATTACAAAAATAATATTAATTATTTATGACCACTAGGACCTTAGTTACCTTCTTAACATGAAAGTGACATTTTAACATTACCATGACCATTTACAACACGTTTATATTTTACCATTGACCATACTTTCATAATATTGCCCTAATGTACTTGACCTTTACCATGAAATATTTATTAATTATTTTATGGATTTCTAAGGTGTTTTATACATTAGCAAACACCGTTAACTCAGTAGTGGATGCTACTATTAATTATACTTTACAACAAGCTATTGACAACATGTACACTTAATGAAATAATAATTTTGGAAAAAATTCTAGTGCCGACATCTTCCCCTCCTTAGCTTCTACTTTGTCATCGGAGTAGACTATCACGCACAATTTGGAGCTGGTCTTCAAGTTTTTTTCAACTTGTCATGGTTGATTTTTTTTTCACTTGGAGTGTCATCCAATTTCTCTATACATGAACATTGTTAACTTGTAATGGATGCTACTATTAATTATACTTTACAACAAGCTCACCGACAACATGTACACTTAATGAAATAACAATTTTGGACGAAAGTTCTAGTATCAACATCTTCCCTTCCTTAGCTTATACTCACATCGAGTAAACTATCACGTATAATTTGGAGTTGGTCTTCAATTTTTTTCAACTTGTCATGGTTGATCCATTTTTCACTGGAGTGTCATCCAATTCCTCTAGTTGCTATATTCCATTATAATGTAGTATTGCTATCTTATAAGGTCCCATCCATTTAGGAAGGAACTTACTGTGCTTTCTCTTATGGTGTCAAGGATTGTACACTAGGACCAGAAGTCATTCACTTGAAATGGAGACTATTTGATCTTATGATCAAAATATTTTTGATTCATTATTTTTCTATGGCAGTTCTCCTTTGTTGTTTCTTGTATTTCTTTTAATAGATCAAGATGCACTAACCTATTACTTATTGTCTTGCCTTCATGCATCCTCCCATTACCCACAACTCTTAGGCTCGGAATATCAAACTCAATAGGGACAATTGGATCAATACCATAAGCGGGATGAAAATGAAAGCATTTTGTTTTTGACATTGATGTAGCCCTATATGCCCACAAAGTTGCATGAATCCACATATCCCATGAATGTACTTGCAGGAAAGTTGTATCTTTTGCAAGAATTTGACATAGTGCATGGTTTGTTCGATGCACTGTCCATTTATACTTGGCTTGTAGGTTGTTGCCCTATACTTGATGGAAAATGTATCCATCGACATTTTCTCTTTATCAATGAAGTAACTTCCCAGATCTATTACAAACTCTAGTGTGCAGCCAAATTTAGTAACGATGTGTTCATACAAGAACCTTGCCACCTCATTCGTAGGAGTTGTTTTCAAATGTCAAGCCTCGACCCACTTAGTTAGAGGCAAGCATAATATCATTATTTTTTTGTGGAGTGAGTGGAAGTGGACCCAAAATGGCCATTCACCACTTTTCAAAGGGACCAAATGGAAGAATAGAACAAAATGGTGTTGATGAATTCTATCAATTCCCATGTGATTGACACATATAACGTCTTACAATAATTAAAACAATCTTTGAAAAGTGCCAACCAATGATAACATGCATCATGGATCCTTTTTTTCATTAGTTGCTTAGAGAAGTGACCTTTATAATTTACTTTCATGTCACTATTCAATTAGTTATTTCCTTTTGCCTCATCTAGTTGTTCTCCTATATCTTCCATTAGCCCTTATTCGAAACAAGATTCCATGTACAATGAAATATGGATGAATTGTATGGGTAATCTTCCTTTTAATTTTGTAGTAAGCATTTATCAAGAAACTTGAAATCATTCATATAATACTAAATATCTATATACTCACTAGGAACTACATTAATGGCTAATAAGGTTGTATCGGAAAATCTTCATCATCACAAGATAAATCTAAACTATCATAGGCTTGAGAAGGTGCATGTGCATTGACATGCTTCTTTCCTCGCCTATCAACAATGTCAAACTCATATTGCTTATCACTGCTCATTTACCTGCTTCGAAAGTAGATGGGATGATCACTTTTATTCTCATCTCTTTGGCTTAGAGTGCTCCCCAATGTTACATCGAAGCATCTATGTATACTGATGAATGGCTTTCTTCAATTTGGATTTTGCAGAGCAACGGTGAAAGCATAAAGGCTTGCTTAATCTGCCCGGAAGCTTCATGTGCCTTCTCCTGTCTCATACGAATGTCTTTAAGAGTCGAGTCAATCCATGTGCAATTTTTGTGAAGTTCTTGATGAACCTTCTATGGTATCCCACATGGCACAAACATGATCTTAACTTATTCCTATTTATGGGAAATGGCTTTTGCTTAATCTTTCAAGCCTTACTTGGATCAATACCAATACCATTCATAGATGCAACATGCCCTAATAGGATACTAATAGAGCATCCAAACACATTTTATGGGATTCATGGAGTCATTTGCTTCATCTTACCTCTAGAAAGCCTTCTCCATTTGGTGTGAGATGATCCACTTTGCTTCGATAGATGCAAAAATTATCCAAGAATACCTTGATGAAGCTTTTATTATAGGGTTTAAACACCATTTTCATTAAACATCGGAAGGTTCAGAAACACATTTTATAAACCAAATGGCATAACTATAGGAAAACGTTCTCTAAGGAGTTGTGAACATAGTCTTCGGGTGATCCTTCTCAATTTATACTTGATTATACCCAATATAGCCATCTATAAAGCTATAATATTCATTTCTAGCTACTTCATCCAAGATCTGGGCCGAGAAAGGAAGGGGTAGCGATCCTTCTTTGTTGTTTTGTTGAGCTTCCTATAATCAACACAAATGTGCAATTTCCCATTCTTCTTTGCCATCATAACGTGAGAAACCCATTCTAAATCATCCATTGGTAAGATGAATTCTTCATCAAAAAAGTTTGTCTTTTTTTCCTTTTATAGTCTTAGAGAAATTATGTTCATTCTATATGGAATTTACTTGACCGGTTTAACACCATCTTCTAACCGAATAGTATACTATACCCAACTTGGTAAAACTCCTCATGATTAAATATAAGCAAGTGCATATATTGTCAAAAGAGTTGGAGATAATTTTCTCTTTCTTTCTCTGCCACAACACCAATTTGTAGTTCTTTAAAGCCCCATGGCTATTGCTTACTCAATGAAGCTGCTTGGGTGTATCAAGTGGTGTAGTTGGAAGGATATCTGTGACTAACATGTCCACCTCACGCTTTTTTGTTAGAAGTGAACAAAGAAGGAATGAAGAGAAACTAGAATGCACACATCGTAGATTGTGTGTTTGTCATTTTATTATGCAAGAGATAGTTACAAAATGGTTGAGGAGGTTATAACCGAACATTAGTTAATACATAACTAATAATGACTTAATAATAAAAGATAAGCCTTATATTCTAATACCCCCTTAAGGCTTACAATACAAAAAAAACAAATAGATTGATTGAGAAAATGAAAACAAAACCAATCGAAACCACACATTCTTTCAAAACATTTCTTGTACCAAGTAGAACTCCATTAAGATGTGTCGTATCTAACCTTCATAAATGTGTAGGTCCCGATCTGAATTTCCGAGTTCTGGCTTCCACTTGTCCAAACTCCGAATTATGAGCTTTTTGAATTATTGGACAACCATCCATGTTGAGCTACATCCATAATGCTTCATCAAGTTGTCTCATGACTCTCGTAGAAGGGTATAACTATCAAGATTCACAAACTTTTAAACTAATGGGGCAAATATTCACGTTGACTTTATCTACACTAGATCACTTCGTGTCTTCAACGTGTGGGGCTTCTCTAAAATACATATTTTTCATCGGTGAATTCATAACCATTTTCAACGTCCGACGGATCTTCAACAATGGCTATATTAACTTCATTAGTATGCATTTGAGCTTGACCTTGGGAACATCATTGGCTCGAATGCTATACTTCCACGTTGTGTGACCTTTTTTTGCAATAATCACATTCAATCTCTCCTTTGTGTTTATCTGATCTTCTACGATAGTTTCTCAAGTATAATGCACACTCATGTTGAGGATCACCTTTTGTATCCCCTACAATTCTCTTTTCTTTAGCTAAGAGAGCCAAAATCATATCTTTTAGAGTTTGAGAATGTATTTAAATGAGAGTAAAAATGACATTGATGTATTTAGAAGCAAAATTGTTTAATAAAATAACTTTTGCATCCTTGTCATTTACCATAGCATATGATTTCGCTAGTTGTTTGATGAGATACCTCATATTGCTTATGTGGCTAGACATAGTGACTCTATCATCCATCTTGAATCTGAATAGCTGAAGCTTTAGAGAAAACTTTGCATTAATTGTTTTTGCTCCAAATATTAGTTAGGATGATTTTTAAGATTTACATGATATAATTCTGTATCGAGAGAGCAAGACCAATAACGGCTTTGGCTTTATCATCTTTGCTTTTCCAACCTAGGAATTACTTACATCTCTAGGTGGTTTCTCATTCCCGTTTACTATTCCTATGCAAACTCTCATTCATTAATTGCATATGTATTTTTACTTTCTAGGTGTGAAAGTTGAGGCCAAAATATTTGTCTAATGAAATTTCCATTCTTAGAAAATGTTTTTTTATTTAAAAAGAAACTCTTTTAAAATTTCCAACTTAAAACAATTTTTTTGAATGCGAGATAAATCCTTGGTCTCATGACTAGGGTTTCAAACTATTAAGCTCATATTTCGCGATTGTAGGGAATGTGTTTTCTCATGTGCTCTAAACAACTTCAAATGCCGTTGATTCTCCTTTCACGCTTGAAACTATCCTCGAAGTGTCGAGAACATCAAAATCACGACTATATTTCACAATTTGGCATCCTTGATTGAACAAGGATTGTATGATGATGTTTTCCTATTTTGTAGTTGTGCTTTGATTGTTTTGTAGATTGTGAAGACAATTCCAAATGTATTTTCCCTTGTTTACGACTTCTATCAACATTTTCACTTGCCCTAGGAGCGACTCAACTATAAAACTATTTTCTGGTTGTGTTTGAAGGTTTTAACCTTTTATAGCCCTCGAATTTGCGATTGTAACAGTTCGAGCCTTTAATGGCTTTTCAAACTTGCGAGGTTGCCTTTGTATTTTCGAGGTATGCAGGAATCCTGTGCCTTAAGCAAACTAAGTATGGCCCCAAAAAAAAGAAACACAATTGTAAAAAAAGGGATGTGAATTTTTCAAACTTCCATGAAAAAATGACTACGTTTTTGCTCAATACCATGCCCTAACAACCTCACCTCCTATTCTTTCACTTCGATTTGCAGACCCCTTCGAGCACCAAGGTCGCCGATACCAATGTTAAAAGATGTGAATAGAGAAAGATTGATGAGAAACATGAATGCACACATCGTATAATTTGTTTGTCATTTGATTATGCAAAAGATAGTTACAAAATGGTTTAGGAGGTTACAATTGAACATTAGTTAATACATAACTAATAGTGACATAACTATAAAAGGTACGCCTTATATTCTAATATTTTCACAATTAGTGTCCTACTTCACTAATGTTGAAATAAACTGACAACATTTAATCATCACTTTTGTTGCTTGAGTCAACAAGTTCCATCATACAACTATGAGGACCCACATTTATTTTCACCTTCCGTTGCCATGACCAAGTGTCACGAACCCCTTGTTTTAGTAATTTCTCACATGAGCTCTCCTCAACCATGGCCTTCCTAAGAACATTGGGTATGCAACAATTCCAATTTTCATCATCTAAAAGTCTACTACATACATAACACCCATGACAAAATTGTTGCATCTCGAAACAACACCCTCTAATTTTGTAGTCTCTTTATTTAAAGATCTTAGCATTAATGTTGAAGGGCGTTTGACTTTCAATCTTACTATATTCATTGCAAACTTAGTCATAACATTGACTACAACTCCACCATCTACTAGAATATCATGAATAGAGATATTGTTGTACAATACCTCAATATTAGGATCCACCTTTGCTTCCAAAGTCAAGACTTTAACCTCCTCCTTCCACTTTGAGCATTGAGTCTGCTTTGAGCACCTCTTGCCTCTTCGTAGAAGACAACAAATTCGTAGATTTTTCTTAGTGCACTTTAAGAGATTTTCAAGGATGGAGTATGGTGCTTGTCCTACGAGATCTTAAAATTTTGCACTCCCAACTTTCTTCTTCTATGTTTCTTACCAATATCCTCTTTCATTTTCCTAGCCTCTTTGTCATTTTAAGCATTTCTTTCCTTTTTTCTTTTAGTAGCTAGCACATATGTTTCATCTTTTTAATTCTTATCGATTAAATTAAATCAAATAAATTTATACGTGCTCTACTCTTATCATTATCTTTTGTGCCACATATAAATGCTCTACTTGGACAAGTATACTTATAGTGGCCCTTTCCCCTACACTCATAACATACAACTTTAGAAATATTTTTTCTTGGGCCCCTATCTCCTCCTTAAGAGTGTTGGGAACCAACAATTCTTCCCTTGAAGAAGATCTACGGCCAACAAACCCATTTTCTTAATAAGATCATCATATGCATTTGATGTAATAGAAGGAATAAACGTGCTCACCGTTAATGATTGTGGTGCTTGGACTATGAGTGTTGGTGTAGCCTCAACCTTACAAACTTCTTCTTTTGGCTCCTCCTCCATGCTTTTCCCTTGCTGCTTGGCGATCTCATTTGATTACTTAAGAGTCGTCAAACAATCATATTTCACTTGTTGTTTGATTTCTGACCTCATCCCTAGGATGAAGTATTTTCATAATAGGTTGTCCATGCCATTCATTAGTTCTTCTGCTGATCTTTTTTTTCATGATCTAAGCATTCAACTTCCTCGTTAGCTCTAAAACTTGTGCATGGTAGTCGTTGATCTCTCCTCAGCTCTAAAACTTGTACATGGTAGTCTTTGATTTTATCATTTGCTTCTTGAGTTAGTTTTGTGATTTGTTAGCATGACATTCGAGTATTTGTATTGTACATCAATTTTTTCAAGAAAATCTCATGAGTTTTTAACATCAAGTGTCGAACCATCTAAAAATGTAGGAAGAAATTTAGTTCACTGTTCTGTCCTTATGAGCCCATTACAAATACAAGATTTTTAAATTATTGAATGAAAGAGAGCATTTTCCATGGATTGGGATTAGAAAACATGAATCTTACCCATCCTTCTCTTTCTATGCTCCTTAGCTACAACTTTAAGAAGATGATGAACACGCTATTTGTTCTTTCTCTATAAATCCCCTTTCAGTCTCAACTTGCAATTCACTACAAAAAAGATAACACACTATAACTTCCGTGCTAAAGTAAGCACAATAAATTAGTAACGTACAAGTATGAATTGGAGTGACTGCAGTAGAAAGTGATTTTACTACAAGAAACACTCTTCACGGTAAAAACAAGAATGACTATAGTAAAAAGTGAATTTACTCAGTAAACACGATTCACTGTAAAAAGTGAATTTATCACAATACATATGAATGACCATGATAAAAAGTGACTATATTTTGGTAAATATTTTTCATGGTAAAACGAAGTTACCATAAAAGTAACAATTGTTGAATATATAATGAACCATTCGGTTCTGGGCAGTTATTAAGGAGTTATAACTGATAACTGTTTTGTAACTATGTAACCATCATCCCTACATATAAATAAAACTCTGCCTGTTACATTTCAGCAGTGCAGTTTGCCTTCTCATCTTTCTCTTTGCCTCTCCTTCTACTAACATTGGTATCAGAGCCCGAGGAAGCCCTTGAAGGGTACGGGACATCAATACATTGTTTGAGGAAGCCCAACTAGGGCACAAACTGTAGAATCTAGTTCCATGCATGTAGAAGAAGGCTCAAATGAAAGGACAACTTTTGTTGCAAAGACATTTGGTCGCTGGTTCAAAACATAATTTTGACACAAAGGAAATTTGTAACCTGCGACTTTTGGAGCCAGTTTCAAGGTTGCAGCAATCACCATTAAAGTCGTGGAGGTCACAATAGTCCCCAAAAGTTGTGAAAAGCTCCATTTGCAGAAATTGTGAAAAGCCTTAAGCCACTAGGGCACGGTAAGGGCAAAAATACTGTCACGATTTCCTGCATACTGTTCTTAATAGATGCAAATACAGTTCAAAGACAGAAGTTCAAGTTCTTTGAGGGCAGTTCGAGGGCAGAAAGTTCAAGTTCTTCCTTTTCAACAAAGGTATTCACCTTGTGACTTGCATTGGAATAATCAATTTCATACTATTTGTTGGTGTGGGCAACATATTATTTTATTATTTCCGTTACTTTGGAATAATAAAATGGCAAATATTCAAACCTAATTCTGCCGGACTCACAAAAATTAATAGGCACAAATTTCAATGTATGGAGCCATAAGATTCTAACGCTTGCAGAATTTCATGATTGTGATAAGATAATCATGGGTAGTGAAGGCAAACCTGCTACAAACTTTGCGGATTATGACAAACATCATAAGGAAACTCTATTGCTTCTCAAGTTGTCGGTGTTAGATGATATGATACCGGAAGTGCAGAATGCCACTGTGGCAAACACGTTATCAATGAATCTAAAAGATAAATATCGACGTTAGAGAAAGGATGGGTTTTATACCTCAAAAATACATTGTTTACTTTGAAGTTATAAGAAGGATTGCTATCTGAGCACCTACTTCGGATGAAAGACCTCTCGAGACCAACTATCTTCCATAATTAAAAAGGTGGATGATGATGATATGGTGGCTTTGGTTCTAAATAGCTTGCCTTTTTTATATGAGTCATTTGTGGAGGCACTTCATTTAATGATTGAGAGTCAAACTCTTATGTTTGACAAGGTGAGTTCCTATGTGTTGCAAAAGAAACGAAGACAAACACAGGCTCAAAAGTCCAGTTCTGGACAACCTGAGAGAGCTTTTGCTACTCAATCCAAAGGAAAGTGGAAACGACAGACTAAGACATCCACTTCCTCTCTTAAACATCAAGTGAAATGTGATTACTATCACAAACTTGGTCATGTGAGGAATGACTATCGGAAACGACTCGATGCCCTGAAGAAGTAGAAGGGGGGACACATGTGGCTATGGTTGAATACGAGTTAGAAGATGAGTATGCTCTCATGGCATCTTGCACGGTCAATAGCAGCCCTACTCGGTGCCGGTTCTTTGATTCCGGAGCATCACGACATTTCACATGTCAAAAAGATTGGTATCTCAATTTTCATTCATGTTCTTCTAATTTAGTTACTTTAGGGGACGAGAGATCACATGTTGTAGAAGGTATTGGAGATGTTCGTATTATGTTAAATAATAATACCAAATTGCTTGTCAAACATGTTAGATTTGTACCTAACATGAATAAGAATTTGTTATCTCTCAACTAACTGATACTACTAATATCTCTATAAACTTTTTTGGAAAACAATGTATTGTGTTTGACATCAAGCAAAATAAGGTTGTTGCCTTGGGAATTGGGCATGGTGGTCTATATAGACTTGTTGATCCTGCCACACGGTCAACTTGCATGTCTTAGTTGTGGAAGGCAATACCAGTGTTTTATGGCACAAAAGATATGGCCATCTCAACCTTTAGTATCTAGCCCACCTTCATAGAGCCAACATGGTTGTTGGTTTGCCTCCTATCCAGGAAAAATAGGATATGTGTGTTGGTTGTTTTGCAAGAAAACAGAAGCAAAAGCCTTTTCCCATTGAAGGTGCTTGGCGTGCAAAGGGGCTCTTGGATCTTGTGCATGCAGATCTATGTGAGCCATCATGGAAGACTCCCATAGTCCTTGGTGCATGTTATTTTCTCTTGCGTTGGTGGATGATCATTCTCGGAAAATGTGGGTCTATTTTTTGAAGAAGTTTGATTGCTTTGCTTCTTTTGTCAAGTTCAAGGCCTTGGTGGAGAATTAAACTAGCCAGCATGGATCAAAACTTTGAGATCGATAATGGGGGTGAGTTCACCTCTAAACAATTCGTAGATTTTGCAGTAAAGAAGGGATTCAACGCTAGTTGACAACTCCTTATACCCCACAACAGAATGGGGTGGTAGAATGACGAAACAAAACCATCATGGAGATGGCAAGGTGCATGATGCACAGTCGAGTAGTGCCATATAAGTACTGGGGAGAAGTTGTTAACACAATTGCATATATTCTCAATCGAGTCTTGGTCCACCTGACCAAACCAAAATCAAAGAGGTATCAACATTTTGTGTTTTTGGTTCAATTGCTTATACTTTGGTTCCCTATGAGTAATAGGAGTAAGTTAGATTCCAAATGTTCTAGATACTTTTTGTTGGTTATAGTGATCAATCTAAGGCCTATAGATTGATTGATAATTCCACTAATAAAATCATTGTTAGTTGGGATGTTGATGTAAAAGAAACAATCTTTCTTTGGTTGTAATGTCAAGGCAAGGGGTCATAACAAAGTTTGGTACTCTTTCCTTGCCCTATTATGATTTAGATTGTTCTCATACTCCACAGACTCCAAAATTGTCTCATGCACTCTCCTGTTGCGACTTTTGAGTCTCTAGGAAATCAACTTGCGTTGGTTTCTCCTCAGAACTTCGTTGGTTCCTCTTCTAGAAGCACCACAACCAGATAACACATCCTCAGTTCACCGGCGACCTAAGTGGTTTTACTCCACTATTTAGGATTTGAGGAGGAAGAATTATTTGCTCTCTTAGATAGAAGGTCTCACGAATTTGTAAATAAATTGATTATTCCGAGCACACTCGGTTTGCTCTCGCTTCGATCTTCTTCATATTCATGAGCCACAAAAATGCCCTAAAGATTGAGGCATACCGGAATGGGAAACCCATACAACTAGATTGTGATGCCTTGATTAAAAATAATACCCGGAAGTTGGTGCTAATGCCTCCAGGAAACATCCCATTGGTAGTAAATGGGTGTATAAAATCAAGTGTAAAGTAGATGGTACTTTGGATAAGTCAATTTGGGCTCGTTGCGAAAGGATTTTCACAATAGGACGGGATAGATTATGAGACTTTTGCTGCTACTGCGAAGATGGTCACTTTTCGGCTTCTTCTTTCTTTTGCAACTCAGTTTGGTTGGAAAGTATATCAGATGGATGTCAAATTTTTTTTCCTGAATGGGGATTTGAAGGAAGAAGTGTATATGACATACGCTGAGGGTTTTCGGGCTTGTGGTTGTGAGCATCTGGTATGTAGATTGATTAAGTCCCTGTATGGACTTAAGCAGGCTCCTCGAGCCTGGTACATCAAAATACATAAACATCTCAAGGATTCAAGCTTCACACGGAGTCATTCGGATCTGGATCTCTATGTCAAAAGCAATGATGATGACATTGTGATTCTTATTGTTTCTTGGCATAGTAAACTTCAGCGTACTGTTGCCATCTCTTCTATTGAAGCGGAATAAAAGGTTGTTAGCGCCAATTGCGAAGCAATGTGGCTTGGCCGGATTTTGACTGATTTTCAGTTTTCCCAGTGCTATTCTTTACACCTCTTTCATTCTTTTGTGATAATCAAGATGGTCTAATGATGGTGAAGAATCCTGTCTATCATGCCCGCACTAAACATATCAAGATTCATGATCATTATATTTAAGAGTTGGTTGATTCTGGTGATATCTCACTTCATTTTTGTCTTTTGTCGGATCAGCCTGCTGATGTAATGACAAAACCTCTTGGTCCTTTGCTGTTTGTCAAGTTTAGAGATAAACTTGGTGTTGTTTCAAGCTTAGTCATTAAGTGGGGGTGTTGAATATATAATGAACCATTCGGTTTTGGGCAGTTATTAAGGAGTTATAACTGATAACTGTTTTGTAACTATATAACCATCATGCCTACATATAAATAAAACTTTACTGTTACATTTCAGCAATGTAGTTTGTCTTCTCATCTTTCTCTTTGCCTCTCCGTCTACTAACAATAATTAGCTAATTTGGAACACAACTTTAGAAGAATTGTGATCGAGGAATGGTCTTAACAATGGAACCAAAATGTCGACCCTAAACCGACACCCAAATTTCATATTACCTGAAAGTACGCTCCGTCTTATGATTGTATTACAAATGTACAACTTTTAATATGGTGGCGTGAATTTGAAAACACATCAACATACAATACACGCAATACAAAATGTGATTAAAAGATTTTACAACAAAAATGAAGTACACCCAATAATTATATTAATAACAAAAGAAATGTTACAATCTCACCAAAAGGGTAAAGTTGGCTTCTATCAAGTGTTACCAACTCTACATGGATTCCACTCATTTTTCTTTCCAATAGCCTTTTTGGGAGAATCTTCTGAACACACTTCTTCAAAGTTTCCATAACACTCTTACACAGTGGACTAGACTCTCATTTCTTACATCTCACAAGTCTCTCCACCTTATGTCGCAAAATGAGATAATTAACATCACTTTTTATAGGCCTCCAAGGCTTGTTCTGCTTATCTCAAGGTAGGATATTAAATTCCTTCTAACCAATTAGAATACATATTACAACTATCATCTTTACACATAAGATAAGATAGGCTTCAACTTTTACACATTGATTCCAGGTTTGTTCGGCTTATCTCCAAGGTAGGATATTAAATCCCTTCTAACCAATTAGAATACATATTACAACTCTCATCTTTACACATAGGATTAGATAGACTTCAACCTTTACACATTGAATTATAACTTAGGATAGGATAGACTTTACCATTTTCTAAATTTTATCCCAACAATAAAAAAATATGTCAAAAGATATATGACACAACTATTTTGTAATCATTACAAAAATAAAATTAATTATTTATGACCGCTTGGGCCATAGTTACCTACCTACCATGATAGTGATATTTTGATATTATTATGACCATTTATGACAAATATTTAATTTTTACCATTGACCATCATTTTCACATTATTGCCTTAATATAATTTGACCTTTACCATGGAATATTTCTTGACTACTTTGACTTTCTACGGTGTGTGCCGTTATTTGTTATCAAGCACCTTTAACTTGTAATGGATGTTCTGCTATGGTATAGAGATTCATCAATAAAGATTCACCATTGGTAATCGACAATTCGCTAGACTATTTATTATATTACACTAATGAAATAACCATTTCGGAGGAAAATTATATCGTTGATAATCATAGGACAAATATCTAACTATAGAGAAAAATCAGGTATTGTACCTATTTTTTTGTTGTTTTCAACAAAGATTTATGACGGTGGCTTCCTCTCAAGACAACTTATTAAGATGAAATATTTCGAGATAAATTTGGTGCCATCAATAAAAAGATGGATAATGATGGCCTGGTTGTGCTTGTTTTAAATGGTTTACAATCCTCCTATGAGACATTCATGGAGGCCTTACACTTGATGGCTGAGAGCGGACCTTGACTTTTGATTAGGTTAGTTCCTATTTGTTGGAGAAAGAGTAGAGACAAACTCGAGGCAAGCGAGTCTACTTCTAGACAAATAGAGAGTGCATTTGTTGCTCAGTCAAAGGGGAAGCTAAAACGAATTCATGGGGAATCCTTTTCAGAGACAAGTTGATATATTACTACAATCATAAGGTTGGGCATATGAAAAAGGATTGCCAGAAGTGATAATATGATCTTTCTTCCCACAACAAAAAGGTGAGAGGTCAGGTAAATGTGGCAACAATTGAAGAATAGGATTTTGAGGAAGAGTATGTTTCGCAATGGTGTTACTAGTTGACGATTCATTGATTCCGACACATGTAGACATTTTTTGTGTCATGCTTCATGATGGTGCTACAAGTTGTTGATTCATTGTTTCTCGCACATCCCGACATTGTCCGTGTTGAAGGGATTGATTACTACAAATACAAATTGTTCTTATTCAATTATATTAGTTGATGGGGAGTCACTTGTAGTAGAGAGGATATGAGATATATGCATTGTTTCTAATAATTATAAAAACTCAATAAAAATGGTATGTATTATCCTAACATTTATAAAAATCTTGTGTATTTGTTAACAAAAATCCTAATATTACTATAAATTTCTTTGGGCAAAAGTAAATTGTGTTTGATGTGACACATGACATGGTAGTTGTCCTAGGCATTGGTTAAGGTGGCCATCATTGGCTTGTTGACTCTACTACACTCAATGTTAAAGCACATGTGGAGGGAGACTCCACCATTTAGAATGTGTTGGAGGATGACATTCCTCATAGGCTTGTTGACCTTGCTTTGATCAACTTACATGCACTAGTTATCGAGGGATATCCATTATAAAAAATGTGCGGAAGGTTGAAATCATGCCCCAATTACATGATGTGTGGGAGGTGCATGGTGAGATGGTAGGACAAGCCACTCATATAATTGTGGAGGGTGACTCCTCTTTCTAGAATGCATAAGAGGCACATGGCAAGATGGCAAGAAAAGACACTAGCAGTGAGTTGGCAGGAAAAGTCATTCAATCAAAGACATTGTTAATCAAGAGTTGGTGGAATTACCTATTGGATACAATCACAAACAAAGCTGATGGTACTTTGGATAAGTACAAGGCGTAACTTGTTGTGAAAGGCTTATAACAATAGGAGGGAATGGATGAGGAGGAGATGGTTGTTTCTCTTGCTGCGGAGTTGATTTTTACTCCTACAAAGATGGCCACATTTTGGCTGCTTCTCTCCATAGAAGCTCAGTTTAGTTTTGAACCGAGATTTGGATGATAAGGTCTACAAGGTGTTGCTTGAAGGTTTTCATGTACCCAAACGTGATTATCTAGGCAATAGATTGATTGAGTCGCTGTACGGACTCAAGCATGCCCCTTGAGCAGTGCATTCTATTTGATCAACATCTCCAAGATTCTAATTTTAAAACTATGGAGGTTGGGCTGGAGTTATCAGTTAATGATGACTCTTCACCGGTTCATCGAATCATCCTACAAACAATTGGTGGGCAGCCTGATATATCCTTTAGCTAAACAACTAGATCTATGCATTGCTATTAGTGATATTTCTCATATTTTGTCTCAACCAAAGCTCATACATTGGATAATAGCAAAACATAATAAGATTGCAGATTTCAAATTAACATCTAAGGAGTAGCTTGCTGATTTCAACTTAACATCTAAGGAATCTAAGGAGCAGCTTGCTGATTTAATGACTAAATCCTTTGGTCCCATTGTGTTTGTAAAATTTCAGGACAAACTTGGAGTAGTTTCTGGATTAGTCATTGTGGGCGTATTAAAGTTATTAAGATCATAGTTAGTCATTGTGGGGGTATTAAAGTAATTAAGATCATAGTTCAAGAACATGTACTTTAACATTAGTCGATAACCCAAATTTTGACTTGTTACTTGGGACTCGGAAGTTAATTGGCAAGTACTTGACAACCTTATTGCTACTGTAAAAACATACAATTTAATAAAAATAAACTTGAATAACATGAAAATAATTATTAATTGGCATGGGAAATGAATGTAGAGATCGCATAAGTATATTTTCTATTAATTTTTGACCAAAAAGAGTACAAATTACAAATAACAATCATAGTCCTCAATGCACCAAATATATACTAATATCAAATATGAAATATACAATCATCTTCAACGCCTCGAATAAGTCTACTGCCCTTTGGAAGTGGAAGGTAAAAATTCCTCCTTTGCAATAATGTCATCCCCAATCTTCCCACCACACATGCAAATTAACATTTATAATTTTGTAAGTAAACTAGGCATGACTAAATGAAAGAAATCTAGCTAGTACTATCTACGAGTAATGAGACTAAAGAGTAAAAACAAGGGACTCAATTTGTTTTTACTTGTTTGAGAGGTGTTCTTTCTTTTAATACATGGAGCTGAATAAAAGAGTCTCTCCATTACATTCTTGTAAATCTGCAGCCTCACATAATTGCATCTCTTGTGCCATCATTAGGGATCATCCTCTCTATGCATGTATTGAGGTCACAATAACCTCTTCATCGTTCTTAAATGAATCATAATAGAAAAGCTCGGGGTTCAAATAGTAGGTTGTTGCATGATTATGTTAGTGGAGTGCCTTGTTCCATCTCTACGATTAGTTATACGTTTGATGGGTGCATATTTTCTTTGATTTCACTCATAATATGTGATTATGGCCTTCTTGGCCACATCCATATCCTCATATAAATAAATCATTGGGTTTCTCTTCCCATCCACCAACCGTAGAACTTGAACCAAAGTCTCTCACACCCAAAACAAAATAATGCCCAAATTTAAAATCAAAATAAAGTTTTTTTGGTTAACAAATAAATGATTAAATAAAAAATAGTTAAGTGTACTTTAATAATTTCCTCGATATTTTTGTAAACACATCATCAAAATTGTCTCTTTACGACCCCTTCCCCTTTGGCCTTCCTAGCATTGGAAGACTCCAATCACCGCATGCTCACAAACCTTCGCTTAAGAGATGTTAGTGAGGCTGCAATGCTCTCTGATGTGATGAAGTTTGTGGGGAATTGCATGACTCTTGATTGCACAAGCTCATGTCCATTGGTGTGGTCTCTCATTAAGTTCAACACTTGAGTGTGATGGTAGATGAATTTGGTGATATTTCTCTTCAACTACTTTTTTCACCCATGAGATTTTTCCTATGTCTTGAGTAGGAAGTTCAATGCAATGGGCAACACAAGGGCTCCAAAAAGTGTAAGGTGCCTCTCTTTAAGAAGTCTCTGCTACTACATAGGCTATTGTGTTGTTTGTCACAATTTGGACAACATTCATCCGCAAACCCACTTCCCTTACCACCTCATCCAATACATCATACAAAGCGATTGCATTTTGTACTTGGAGTTATCAATTGACTTCAAGAAGATTAAGCGCCCACTTGAAGCCACTCAAAAATTAATCAATGTGTGGTTTTTCCCATTCGTCCACCCATTAGACACAATGGTGTAGCCCTTTTTTGCCATACTTTTTTTTTTTTTCTCTTTGGGACTTGCATATGTTTGATGTAATCCTCCAATAATGGGCCATTCAAATCATGAGGAGCCTTGAACCCCTTCATGGCAACTATCAATGCGATGGCCAATTCTCCCAATATGGGCTTTTCGCCACACTAAATGGAATGTTTTTGTATTAAAAGCTTTCCGCAACTATCCTTGCTTCATGATGCATTTCCCGGTTCAAGAGGTACCTTTTAGTGAAGGTTGTGACCCAAAACTACTTTAAGGAATAGAAAAATGTAGCGGAAGTATCTTGAGTGGATGATCCCCATCCCTTTCCTCAATCCCTCGAAGTTGGGGCAATAAAAGAGGCCTCATTGTCATAATCTTCCCTCATTGCCCTTCTAATCATTAGGCTGCAAGTTCATCAACTTTCCTTTTTTCTCTACATAAGCCGTGAGAACAACCATTTCTCATTGAGCCTTAAGTGGTGCTTGTTTGCACATGACCACATGATTCCTTGGTAGTTGTGTAATGTGATATTTAAGGCGATACACACCTCCACTCATCTTTATCCTGCGATAATTACATATAACACTATTTCTGTTAAGGGCTTATATAAATGCCTAGGCATTTTTTTCATTAATGGTGAGTCGTCACGATTACTCGGCGATTTTGCCAAGTAATTACTATGATTCTTTGGCAAAAATTGCCGAGTAATCGGTTTTTCTATTATTGAGATTCTTTCAAAGATATATCGTTCTGTCTCAGTATCGCAATTTAGTGCCGGTTTTTGGTGATATCGAATCTATGATTAGGATTAATATGTCTCTCATCATTTTCTAACACGCAAATAAGAATTGTGCTAGCTTTTGGAGCTTATGCATATGGATAAGAGCATTTAATGATTAGATCATAGTTGGCCTTAGCTATTTGGTTATCGTCATCACTTCTAAGTTCTATGGATGCTATTTCTTGGTGTTGTGCTTCAGGTTTTGGCACACTTTTCATTTGTGCAGATTTGGGAGCTCATGCACATGGTCATAAGCATTTGGTGAGGGGATGGTGGTTGGTGGTTGGATTATAGTTGGCTTAAACATTTTCATCATCATTCTCTTGGAGAATTGTTTGAATTTTAATGATTGGATTGTAGTTGGCGTTAGCTATTTGGTTATCATCATCACTTCTATGGATGCTATCTCTTGGTGTTGTGCTTCAGGTTTTTGGCACACTTTGGATTTGTGCAGGTTTGGGTGCTCATGCACATGGTCATGAACATTTGGTGAGGGCATGGTGGTTGGTAGTTGGATTATAGTTGGCTTAAACATTTTCATCATCATTCTCTTGGAGAATTGTTTGAATGGGAAGTTGGAGGATTAGAAGGTCGAGGACTTGTTGGTGAAGTGGTTCAATTATATCCTATGGCTGGGGCAATTTGGTGATCAACATGTATTTGGATCATAGCTGGTTTCAACATTTTGGCTCATCATTCTCTTGGCGGTTAAGGATTGTAAGGTTGCGGAATCAATGCGTGGTTCCAATATATCATGGGTTTGGGAGTATTTGGTGATTGACACGTGTTCAGATCATAGTTGACTTGAACATTTCGGATTATCATCAATTCTTGGATTGAGAAAGTTGTCATTAGGGGTAAATGTTAATGTAATGCCACCTTTCTTTTATGACATATTTCATTATAGCTCCTTTCGTGGTGTATGTTGGAGGAAGGTTTGGCAAGTAGATGCCAACTTCCTTATTACTCTTTAGGGAGTTGTCATCTTTTGGATCGATAAATTTGTCATTAAGGGGGAATGTTAGTGTAATAGCACATTTCTTTTATGACATCTTTCATTATGACTCCTCTTTTAGGGGTATGTAAGGGGGAAGATTTGGCAAGTAAGGTTTGGTGAGTAATGGCCACCTTCCTTTGGGCCCTCTAAGTGGTTCTTCTTTAAGGGGGTGGTTAAGAGTAGATAAATCTCTCCTATCGGGCCTAGTGTCTTTTCCTTTAATTACAAAATACATTTTGATGTATGTCAGCATAGTAGGCACTTGAGTGGTCAACTTACCCTACATGTTATTAGGATTATGTGTATACATAAGAGGTTTCACCCACCTCCCAAGCAAGAAGCATCATATCTTATTGTGAATGCTCTTCTTTTATTGAGTTTGTTGTGTTGTGTTGTGGGATTCCTTAGGATAACCCACCCTAATATCTCCCAATCTCCATGTGTTCTTTGTATAATCTCTCGAATGTTTGTGTACCATCTCATGAATGTATTTAATTTAGCTTCAAAACGAATCATTTTAGGCCTTCTCAACTCCAAGGGTAAGACTAAAGCATTTCAATTATTACAAGGAATGCATCAATTATCAATCACGTAAAAATATATCAAAATAGCCTTCAGCTAGAGCTGAGTTTTAAGTTTAACGAGACCAACATGTCGTCTGATGTAGAATTTTGTTTTATCGAGATGACCTCTCAAATTGTTTAGATGGTGAGAAATTCAAACAATCCTATTGTCCAGTAATAATACTATATGGAAGAACAAGGAAACTGGGAAACAATTATATGGTTTGATAAATCCATAGAAGAGTGGAATTGAATGTAGCCATCCTTTGCTAGAAAACCGGGCTCAACAAGGACAATGAGTCTTTTAGGTGGCGTTTGGTTATGACCCAACCAAGGCCTTCATTCCACTATAGTAGAGACAGAACAAAGGCTCCAGTCCATACAGCAGAAGAGGCAATGGCATCAGATATGACATCATCAAATGCATTCGCATCATCATAAACTTTGAAAATATGCTTTGATGAATATAACATGTAATTTTTCTCTAGTTGCTTCAATCTAGGCATTAATGACAGCATTAACTAAAAATATTGCTGATTGTGCTGACCAGCAGCCTTGTTTAGTGCATTGAACAAGTATAAATATCATTTCTTTCTTATTACTGATGCCTCATTGCATTAAAAATGCACTTGTGGTAGCAGTGAAGAAGACACTGATGGGGGATTGATTTAGACTGTGTGAAGTGACACCAGTATGTGAGACTGTGATGTAACCGAGTTCGAAGCAGACCTGGCGACTCTTGTGTTGACCTAGTTTGACAATTGACTTCTGCATTGATGTAGTTTGGCTGATGAATGCTGTGATGACTTTGTCTGATTTTTAAATGTCGTAAGTTGCGTCCTGACATCAGCAAAGGTTAGTTTGATTGCTGTTTACTGATTGTGGAAGTGGTTTTGGTTGTTTTACTTGTAAGCATGCTGACTAGATGTTTGATGTTGATTTCTTATAATCTGAACTTGTACTGTCATATATGCTTTAGATTTTCTGGAATCCTTTTTTATGATTTGTTTTCTTGTTTACTTTAATTGTTGTAAAAGTGTTGATCTGAATCTGTTGCTTTTGATTGGACATTAACTCGAGTTGGCTATTGCAAATGCTTGAATTTTGCTTTTACATATGCTATATACATTTCTTTCTCTTTTTATGTATTGTTGACCCCTATAATCAGTCCCTGGAGTGGTAGATGCATGTAAGCTATCCTTGGTGTGGTAGATGCCTATAAGTTGTCTCATGATAATGGTATTTGTAAATGCCTTTAAGCTATCTCCATATAGGTTGACATTTGTAAGTTGTCCCTTTGGAATACTTGAGTATTGGTCTTGTTGGTTGATGGTTGTAATATATTTTGGAAATTAGTTGAGCAATATATTTTGGAAAGTAGTTGAGCTTTGTAGGTCATCCTTTGAGAGTATTTGAGTAGATGCATCTAAGTTGTTTCCATGGTGGTTGGCATTGTAGGTCATACTGCGAGTATACTTGATTATTAGTTTGTTTGTTGATGCCTAAGTCATCCCCGTGTTGTTTAATCCATGTTAGTCGTTTCAAAAGAATATGTGCGTAAGGAGACACGTAAGTCCCTTCACAGTGGTTGACACTTGCAAACTGGTTCATTGATTATGTTGTGAGGTTAAACTTTATCTTCATGAATGCAATCTATAGTATTATTCGCTTTATTGTACGTTATTTTTCGGATATATGAGAAAGTAGGATGGTTTGAACTTTGGAGTTCTGACTGGGCGATGCTCATCTCCAAACATGTTTTGAACTTTGGAGTTCTGACTTGGTGATGCTTATCTCCAAACATGGTTTGGTGATACTAGTACCGCACCTATTGGATTTTTACTTATGTCATGTAGTTTATATGTAGGTGTCATCATAATTTCGGTTTTTCCTTGTATATTGCCAGTGCATGCAGATATCCAGGTGAAAAACCATAACAATATATCTTGCAAAAGGACCGTCATGGAAGTTATAGAATCATAGATCTCTATGTTACCACATCCTAATAATTATTTTATCTTTCATTTTTAAATGGGGAAGGGGCTTAACTAGCTTTGATAACGATACTTCTTGAATACGCCATTTTACCATTTGGGCTTCCTTATTCTATCCAGGACTTGTGCACGCTATTGACACACACACACAAAAAGAGCACTGGCCGACTATGTCATCAGTCCTTTTAGGTGGAATGATCAAAAAGGCTATCTGATCTGATGCTACTTCAAAGTTACTGTGTTTAAGATACTTCTTCCAATTCTTATGGTATGAATATGAAGTAATATTGCTTCACTAAAAGTAAGATACCTTTATTCTCTCACTTGTTTTTCTATTTTTAGGCCACCACTCTTTTGTTCAGAGACAACAATAGTTTTATGGCCACACCACTGCATTGGTATGTATGACAAAGAGTTGATGGATCATGCAGTGTCAACATTAGAGTTTCAATCAGTTTCTTAAGCAGTTCAATTCAATTTTCTTGTTAAAAATTTCTCAGCAATAGTTTTAAGCTGCTTCACAAGTTCTGTGAGGTAGCATTTGTGAAAGTTTGGAATGAATCATCTCTTAAAATTTCACAATCTAAGAAAGATTCATACTTTATGCATGCTGACTGGGGCCCTCCATTTTAAATTAATTTGTACCCATTTTGGATCCATTGCTTCCCCTTTTTGGTGAAGCTATTTGTTCCAACTTCCAAATTAGTTACATTTTTATAAACTAGCCAAATGTTTCTTGTAAAAGAATACCAAAGACTACCTTTAAATGCCATATGCAATGTGGAGTGAAACTAATAAAGCTAATAGTTATGAACAACACCTTGTACAAACACATCTTTATGATAGGTTTCCGTTGTATCATATATTTATTCATTTCCTATTGACCTAGTTATCATTGATCAGATAAATACTTAATCTTTGTTCTATATTCGACATGTGAATCTCATATTGATGGTATATTTAAGCATGTGACAAGTGATATGAGAATTGAGGACTCTTTTTCCCTGGGGTACCAATCTTATGGGTCAGTTTGATTTATGGCCCTTGACCTTAAAATTCTCCTAGCCCTATAGCTTATACCCTATTGACTTGTGGCCATATAAGATCCAAATTTAAAAAATAAAAATAAATTATAAAATATACAGGTTGAGACTTGTGACGTAATTTTTAAGAATAAGAGTATTAATTTCATAAAATACCTTATTCGCTATTTGGAAAAAGTATAAAAAGTTAGTATACATCTTTATATATATTTGATTGGTAAAATGAGAGGTTGTATTGAGGCCCTCAACCATGAAGGTCAAAGGATATGTTATGTAGAAAGTAAAGAAAAAGGGAGGCCCCTCTATAAGGGAAAGGTTGTAGCACTAATAACAAGTAACAAGAAATAAAAAGGTGGCCATGCACAAGAGAGTAAAGCATGCCAACGAAGAGCCACACAAAAACCACCAAAATGCCACCGAATAAAGAGAACAATTGATAAAAAGAGAGCTAAGGAGCACATTGCAGCCAACCCGCAAAACTGCTACTCAAATGACCAACCGCATCCACAGGACCACCTACTGAGATCACATCCCCAATAAAATAGAAATGGAGGCACCACCATAACTGCCGACTCACAATCAAACCCAGATTGCAGTCAAACAAGACTCGGGCCAAAACCGTACAGAACACAAGACATAGATTAAAGACCAGCCCCCAAACATCAATATAACTGTCTGGGAAGCCCCAACAATCAAAAACATCACTAGCCACCACATTACCAGAGGGCACAAACTTCTTCTTAGTAGGGAGAGAGCTGTAGCGATGTCCAAATTGGTCATGAAATGATCCAAAAGCTTGTCCTTATGCAAGAGTTATTCTGGCAGGTTGTTTTTGATCACCAAAAAAAAGTTGACCTTTGAGGCAAAGTCTGCACTTATTCCCAGATTCATAAATTTGGCCATGGGAAACATAGAACCCAAAATAATTTACTCAATAGTGGGCTTCTTATTTTCTTCAACCCATTCTTTTGTAATTAGCCTGCCCTCTCTTCTTTTATGCCTACCATGCTTGGTGCTTGGGCCATGTAGGGGAGCGAGCACTAAGATTCTGCAGAATATAGAGTTTTGCTTTGACAACAAGGGGTGCACCCGCAACATCAAACCTGAGAGAAGAAGCAAATTCATGGACGTTTTTGCACGCCCTCTCCCTGTTCCCTGTATGCTATTCAATAGAAGCCAGCCTTTCCCGAGTACGTAAACCAGTGGCCTGGAACAATTTGATGACCTTGGGAGACCCCATTGGTATCCATCCAGAATATCTTGGGACAAAGTGCTCTTAGAAAGCAAAGAAAGATCCCCAGGGGTGTTGAAGCGGATGGGAGTGGGGTGCAAGGCATCCCAGATGGAATGCAGGTCCTTCAGCAGGGGCAGACAACAAGAAGGGAACAAAGTTCTCACCAAAAATTGGAATACATACATTGTAGGGGTGATGGAGGTCAGCTTATACAGGAAGTCTTCTCGGATAGATTGTACGGAGCGATTTACATTTGCTATATCTCCAACGCCGTCTAAGCCAAGAATCTGCCTAACCAAGTCTGCCTCCATCCCGTCAAGAGAGAATCACTTGTGGAGAGGGTCTTTGAGGAAACATGACCTCCAAGAAGACAACATTCGTCGGATGCCATTAGGACCTTGTGGAAGCAATTTAGCAGGGAGACTAATGATCGAAAGTGAATTAGGAGTGAAGAAACATGGCAATTGGCCAGCAGATTTAATAGCGGCAAAGAAGTCGAGATGGGAAGGCGTCGCCAAATGATGATGACTCTGAGTTACATACCATTGACACCTACAATGCCATGACTAGTCTCATCAAAATCAAGTGGCAAGGGAGCTGCCAACCTTTTAATCATGAAAGGACATGAATTCCAACACAACATTCGGGAGGTTCTCCTCATCATTGGGGAAGGCCAGCTAGGATTGGGATCAGATCTTTTTGGTCACACCATGAATATCTGGCGAATTAGAGTGGGGGAAATACACCGCGAGCATCCTTGGAGATGAGATCTTCCAGCGTGGGCCAGTTGTGAGAAAGTTCACTTTCAATTTTAAGAGACTCCAAGATTGACACCCGAGTTAATCAATAGATCGGCGGGATGGGTTGCTTCATGTAGCAATGAGAGAAGAAAATATTCTGGAAACAATTCTACAGCCTGAAAGCTTGTTGAAGAATGTAACTAAGTTTCTAGTTTGGAGTGCTGCCCTTTTCCATTTCCATTTATCACCACCTTTGTTGGCAATACTGAACTGTGTCAGATATTTTATTCATTCATATTAAGGAGTATATATACATTGCAATGGTTTGTTGTGATCCTCTAATTGAGGATGCACATTCTTATCACTTTTACCTAATTTTCAACTTTATACTCAAGTCACCTGACACAAAGACCCGGGACAGGGTACACATAGGACATGCAAATACGAGTATCTGACATGGGACACATTGACCCCAGAAACAGGACACGGGGACACGTTATATATACAAATTACATATACAAAAATGAAATATACACAGGAAATCATTTTTGTGTGTCCTACTTGCTGCTGCCACCTTCCCCAAGCCAATATTATCCTCTCTTGACATCATATTTCGTTGGGCAACATTCACCAATTTACATGCTCCAATTCCACACTTAAGGCCCAACAAATGGCCCTTAACTTGGTAGTAGGTGCTCTTGTATTCAACATGGCAGTAATTACATGTCCAAACAACATTTCCTCCCCCAACAACCTTTTCCCTGGGCCCTTGTTTTTTTGTTACATACTTCCACAGCGGATATTTTTATCTTGAGCTTGCTGTCTTGCTACAGCAGGGTCATTTGCAGCACTGTCAGCTGCACCTGCAGCTCCACTTGCAGCAGATGGAGTACTAACGGAGATGGATAAACTTGGAGGAGGGCGGGAGGAGCACCAACACTGATATTCTTGCCTTTCCTTTGACCTTTACCAGCTGCCTTTGATGATTGAGCCATGATTTCTGTGGTATGAATGAAGAAAAATGCTGCTGTTGGAGAAATGACAAATCTGGTTTGCTAGAATGCCTTCAAATCTCTCAAATCCCTTCCAAATCTGTTTTTATCCTTCACCTGCACAATGTTAGACAGTGAGAGCTTTTCTCTATAGCTGAAAGTGACAAATATGAAGTGAAAAACTGCTTTTAACCCCCCCATGGTTTCATTTTGGCGCGTATGCATTCGACACATCTAGGGCACATGTTTGACGTGTGTCCTATTTTAGGACACTTGTCCTATCATGTCATGTGTCGGATACACAATACTTGACCTTTTAAGACATATCTGGTATCTTAGCCTTATACCTCTCTACATTTGTGTTAAACTAATCACCCATCGACCTACTCAAATAGGTTTAAATAATGATTAATTAATTAAAGTTTATCTCCCAAACTTATTTTCTCACTTCCCCAAGTATAACAAAAATAGTATGGTGTAATACCAAACACCTAACATCCTCCCTTATTACATCTTTGTCCCAAGAGTGGGAGAGAATAGTTTCTCCATGCAAAGTGGGACATTCACACAGTACAAGACACTTACAATCAATCGATGAATGAGGACAATACATGTTGGTTCATCAAAATATATGGTCTAGGACACACTCTAGTTCATCCACACCTCTGTGTAAACAGGGACACACTCAATTGAGCCTCACATTTGTATGAACAAGGATCTACACAGTTGTTCATAACAAAACACTATATGTGAATAGGGACTGACACAATCATTCACAAAAGCACAATAGTGGGACTAGCCATTACTACACTTCCTCGGTGGGAATTGGCCTCATTGAACGACTACAAAAAATAGTATTGGGACATAGGGCCTCACTATGCATCCTAATGGGAATTGGGCCGCACTGATCAACATCATCTCGTGTGTAGCAGTATCACAATTTTCTTCATCACCTTCCCTGGTGATCACTGTCTTCAGCTTTTGTCCAAACAGCATCTGCTTTATAATCTTTTCCGAGCTGATGGCTTTTGAGATGTGGAAAGATATGTCATTATTTTTCCAATCAGTAGTGTCTTCTCCATGGGGTAGGTCTTCCCTATCCTCATCTATTATAACATTTACCATGCTTCGCACCTATTTGCACATTTTCCTATTTAATTTTTGCTTTATTGTGCACGCTCTCTAAGCTCTCATCTCCATGCCATTTTCACTGCATATTTGCTCCATTTCCTATGAACCCTTTTGTTCATTTGGCATCCATCCTCCTGCCTTCGTCAGCCCCTCCACCTACAATCCAATTCCTTGCATTTGTTCAGTCCATCCGCTCCTCAACCTCCTCTCTTTCCCTTTGCCTTATCTCATTCTACTCTTCTTCATACCCTCACATGAAACCTGTAAATACCTTTTACCATAGTTACCAGGTTCGGCTGGATTTGTATGAAATCCGGTTTGAACCGTATTTTTTGAAGCAACCGAATAAATCCGGTTCGGTTCGGCTTTGTTTTTGCAGGAAAAAAAAAAATTCTTTTTTGGCATATTTTTTTTTTTTTGGTGAAAAAATCGCAAGGATGGAAAAAAATTTGCCATTTTTGGAAAGGGTCCGGGAAGATGTAGTAGCAAAAACTTGCATGTGCCATAACTTTCATTCTGTGGCTCCGTTTCAGGTGTCGTCTTCTCTAAAAGTATATATTTTCTCAAGCTCTACGCATTGATGGCAATATTTTTCTTATTTTCATAAAATCCATTTTTGTACCTTTTTGGACCAAGCAACTTCTTGCAATCTTTTGAAAGAATCATTATGATGATGATGATTATGGTAGATGGATGCTTTTTTGTATGATTTGTCTATATATAATGATATAAGTATACAATAATATAAATTTATAATAATATAAGTATATATATTCCGAACCGGATTTTTCCGTATTTTTTCGGATTTTTTCGAGAACTCCGAATTTTCGGATTTTTTTGCCCTTCCGAATTTAATCGGATTTCCGAACCTGGTAACTATGCCTTTTACCGTCAATGATATTGAAATTGTGCAAACAATATGTGAGTTGTAGTTCAATGGAAATGCAGACAATATATGAGTTATAGTTCTATGGAAGTTCTGCTGATTGTTACATCATTATCTTCATATTACTGTCATACATTTAATTAACCGTCATATCCTTTTAGTGCATGAGAAGAATGCTTTGGGGGCTAACTATGCTGCATAAGTATCTTGTTTTTATTCTGTTGTATATGATGGGGATTACTTTCTGTAATAAACAATCTTATACATAAAAAAACTTTCTTATAAGAGTTCATGGTGACTTGTTACCAAGAATTTGACTTCAATAACTGAATTCAATTTCAAAAGGTGCAATGTAAACTTAGGCAGAGCACCTTACAGAGGTCATACAATTTTATATGGAAGGTCTGGGTTAATTTGTATACCACAAGGGCAATTTATAATTTTCTCTTGAAATTACAATGTTTTAAGATTTGGTTGTTGGCTGTTGCAAGTTTTGACCCTAATTTCATTGAAACTGGAGATGAAATGGAGGAAATGTAATAAGAAATCAGAAAATAGAATATAAAATAAATTATACAAGCAGTAAAACAAAGGACCCACATCAAACGAATAACCGATTATTGTGGGAAGCATACTTATAACAAATTAATAAATTATATGAGATCTTGATGAAAAACTATTAATTAAAGTTTCATTATTATGTATAGAAAATAAAGTTTAGCCCAAAATGTATCATGCTGGCCATCTGATGTCTCATCATCTTTTTATCTTTGCAGCTTTTTCATATTTTCTTGAATTTTTTGTTTTTTTTGCAGTGATAAATGAACTGGTGCTTTCCCATCTTTATCTTGGCTATATTCAGAAGCAGAAAGCTTAGTTTTTTTGCTGCCATCCACAAGATTGGTGACTTGGTCTGATTCCAAAGCTTTGTATTAGTCCTTTCAGAACTGAGCATCACGATTAAAAGCATCATACACCAACACAATCTTCAATCTTCAACAGCATCACAATCCTAGAGTTAGATTATACACTACAACACCTTCTGTATAAGATTAAACGGGATCAAGTAGTCGCCTTAATCATTATCAGATATTAACTGCACTGCGGTGTTTTTAATTTTTATCATGGCTATTTTCAGAAATGTAAAGCTCAGTCTTTGTTTGCAGTCCTCCTTGAGTTGATTCAAAATAATGGATGGATTAGTTATTTTCTCCGACTCATTTGTCTTGGACTGATTTTCGCTTAGACTTCTTGTTTGCTTGCTTGGACAAAGCTAATACTTCTTTCAGCGAGTTGCTTATCCTAGACCAACTGATTTCCTATTTCAACGGTTGTATGAGTTTTTATGGCTGCTATTAGGTTTGGATGGGTTGCCTAACAGCCTATATGGTTGCATGTGAAGGGACAGGCCATCCTTTGGTTTGGATGGACCATCATTGTCCGTCGATGTGGTTGACCTAGACTTGGATGGCCCCCTTTACCTTTGTTGGCCCTTAGATGGCCTCTCCTACTTCAACATACGTCTTTCTGTTCAACAGCCCAATAGAATAGTCGTCTCAATAACCACAACATAGACAATTTACAAGGCTATGAGAGTCCACAGAATTAGATCGAATTATTTGAGAATTAGATCCAGTGAAACAAACCGACCGAAGTGAACCTACCGAGCACGTTTTGGGAAGGAGAAAAGTTCCTCGAACCAGACGCAGTGGTCGAGTCTACAAAACTCACTCTTTGAGGTCTTCATTCGATGGCTTGTTTTTGAAGTGGATGGATTGGTGGTGTATTTCAATGGGTAGGTAAGAGGTCAGGGCAGGTATTTGGGGTATGTAGGGGTTAATGGGTCAAGTGGGTTAAAGGGGTAATATGTGCAAAGGTGGATACAATTGGGGAAAGGGTATTGAGACTTGCACATAAGGAACATAGGCTAGACAAGGATTACTCTCATTATAATTGTTTGTATTTAGGGTAAAGGGGGTCATGGGGGAAGTTTTATTTTTTCGACCATGGTGATCTTAGGGAATTTTGTGCACTAACCTTGTAGTGGGAGGCTCTGGGTTTCTATGTTTAGGAGTTGGGTCCATCGCCTTTGCATTTGATCCTGGGATTTTACTGGTTATGTAAAATTGTAATTGCCATATTCTGATACTCAAAATGCAAGGTAATGGCTAATGAATGATTGAAGAGAATGTGCTAACCTGCTGTGTTTGAATCCCACAAACTTAGATATTGTTTCAATTTTATTGAATTGGGATGAGGAAGGAACTCTAGCTTATTATCAAAATTACTGAAATAGATTGAAAACATAAAATTGAGTTTCTAATTTCCACCCAAGCCAGTGGAGATCCATGCATGGGGTTAGGGTGATCTTTTAGCTGCATCACAACCTTTTGGAGAAATTGTGACGATGGGTCTACAAATTTCTGATTTAACAAATAACTAGAAAAAATGGCTGAAGACTAGCAGGCCTACATGAAGATTGATGCAATTTGAGTAACCTTGTTTTTGTCACATGAGAGCTTGTTTCTATTATAGCTCATGATTGATAACTCTTACTCCTTTCATGTGATGCTAGTAATTTGTTACAAAATTTTATTATAATTTCTTTTGAATATTGTTTTTCCACAGTATTTCAAATTTTTGAATATTATTCTGAGCTTTCTGATGTTGCCATTGATTTAAAATTTATTTTCTATGTTGCCAGTTTCTCTTTGATGCTGCTGCAGCACTTTGTTGTGTTGAGATTGCATCCCATCGTCATGGATGCTGTGTGTTGCAACGGTGTGTTGATTTTTCAACTGGAGTCCAGCGGCAGCGTTTGGTAGCTGAAATAGCTGCTAATGCATTGGTCCTTTCCCAGGATCCTTTTGGGTAATTGTTATGCCTACCTAACATATCTGTGACAATGTCTTCCTCAGGCCAGTTTTATATAGCACTCACTAAGTTCTTTGTTAAGAGGTTGGATTATTTTAAAGCTGTATTTTCTGTAGTATCTATTTCCTTTTTCCATTTCCATACTGCGCAAAAAGAACTTCTTGCTGTTGCTAGTCTTTGTAACATTCAAGAATAGTGGTTGGGCATACTATACTAGTTAACCTATTGTTATGTTAGAGAAATGCCTTTGTTAGCTTTTATCTTGCAGATGTAATATGGGATCTTCAAGTTATAAAACCATTCTCCTTGATTCCATTGTTTTTGATTCAGAAAGATGTGAACCTCAACTCTCTTGTTTTTGATTGCTTATGATATGTTGCTGGGATACTGATTCAATGTTCGTTATTTGAGGGAAATGGAGTAACTTGCTACAGCAACATACATACGCCATAGTTCACATCGTTCAAAGATATTCACAATTGGATATGCTAAATGAATTTATTTTTTCCTGCAGAAACTATGTTGTACAATATATTTTGGATCTTAAAATTCCATGGGCAACTGAAGATGTAACGGATCAACTTGAAGGGAACTATGCACACCTATCCATGCAGAAATTCAGCAGCAATGTAGTTGAAAAATGCTTGAAGCTTGCTGGAGAAGAGAAGCGTGCACAAATTATTCGAGAGCTTATCAATACTTCTCGTCTAGGGCAGCTATTGCAGGATCCATATGCTAACTATGTTGTCCAATCTGCCTTGAATGCCTCGAAGGTTCCCCTGAAACTCCCTTAATTGCTTCTTCCATATGATACCAATCGAAATGGGAAACAATATTCTGATGTTTATTCAGTTTGATTAATCATAATTAACCTAATAATTTCTTTTGTTTCTGGATTCAGGGACTCTTCATTCTGCTTTTGTTGAAGCCATCCGACCACATTTGCCAGCATTGCGAAGTAGTCCATTTGGAAAGCGAATCCTTTCACGTACCAATTTAAAGAAATAATATTTATATTTTAAGATATGTCATCACGTCCTGCCTTGGAAGTCTTTTAGATGACTCTGGATGGTGTTTTGCAAGGTGCCACTGTTTTTGTAGATCTAGTTTACAACTCCTATTGAAATGACCATTTTTGGCATGTAAAAATCAAGTGCTTGATCGATTTAACATTCTAATAAGAGATGATGTGGGCTACGGAATTGTATTTGTTAGATTGAAGGGTGAAAATTGCCTGTACCAGCTCACTGTTGTACAACAGTCTGAACTCTGCATTTGTTCCTGAAGTGAATACATTGTGAAATATAGGCCCCTTATATATTTAAATTTATGCCTCCTATTCTCTGGGTTGTGCCAGACGGTGGGGCCATTTAGTCTTCTCGGCTGTGCTTTTGTGAAGGAAAAGAAATTTAAGAACTTATAAAAGGGGGCAATAGGTTTCCAGCACGCATAAAGATTAAATTTTCTGTCAAGTAAAACGTTTAGCTGCTGGCTTGCCAGGAAAACGGAAGTTCAGCAAAAACGTTGTATGTCATATGGGAGGCCTCATGCTAGGTTGAATGTAGATTGGCAAAAATGATATGGAAGTTCTGAAGCCGGGCTTTGTATGAAGTATATAACTCTATCTGGCTGGCTATAAAAAAGAAGCTATTTCTGTCTTATTCTCGCTACGTCCTTGATATCTCATTTCTGGGGCTGTACTGTTGTACCGTAAATCTCTTACTTCCAGATTTGAATACATCTTCTATTTTTTCTTGTATTGCACTTAATTCATATCTTCATCTTTTTGTGTTTATGTTGGTTACACTGTTGGTTTGAAATGGATGGTTGTATGAGAACATCGGGAAATTACAACAGGAGTAAAACAGAGGAGCAGCTATGGTATCCAGTCTTCTTCTTTGGTAGGATAGATTAGAGTGTTATGAGAGCCCTCCAGAATTTGAAGTGGTGTTCAACATCATTGGCAAATTATTGTGGAAATACCCTGGTTAACACAATCAGTTTATATATCTTTGTGTGAGAACACTGGGAAATTACAACAGAGATGTAAAGCATAGGAGCAGTTCCGGTAACCAGTCTTCTTCATCCAGGATGATAGATTAGAGTGTTAGGAGTGCCCTCAAGAATTTGAAGAGGTGGTTGACATCATTGCCTAATTGTTTTGCAAATGCCTCTGTTAACACAATCAGTTTATAGATTTTTGAAAACATGGTGGCAAAAGTGTTTGAAATTATGTAGAGGTCAACTCAGCATATTACCGGTTCAGAAACTTTCTCAAGCTATGCTAATAATCATAACTTGAAAATGAGGTCCAAGTAAAATAAGATAATCGGAGACGGGGAAGGAACTTAGGTGAAGTAATTCCTTTGGCATAAGTCGCAAGTGGTCTGTGATGAATGGAAATTCATGGCTTTCTTCCATACAATGTGGCATAAAAGTTAAAAACACAAAATAATAGAATATAAAGAAACATGTGGAGAACAATTAGAAGCTTTTCTTTTGAAAACTTCATCTGAGCTTGTAATACAAGCTTCTTTTCATGTTCACTCCTCCATGTCATTTATTCATTGCATCCATTTCGAGAATGGGAATTATGGGTATATCTCACATGAGGAAATGGTATGGGGTTAATCCATTCATACATATTAAATTGCTGATGTATGGGGAAATTGCTAATTAGTGCGGGTTTGCATTTGATCGAGACTCACCAGTTCAAAATAAAAAATCACTCAATGTTAGTTGCACAATGATAGAATTATGGTCTAATGGGGTGATAAGACCAATTGATACTGAAAAACAGTTGAGAAAATTTGGTGAGGATGACTTTAGCTGCAAATTATACCTATATACAATGTACCTGCAAAAGTCTAGAACTGATATTTCATGCAGGGCTAATCCATTAATGCCTGTTAAGTTGCTGTTAAAGGGACGTGCCTCAGTAAATTGCTAATAAGCATGGGTTTTCTTATAATCTGTGAGTTGCACCAAACTCAAAATAAAAAATCTCGCTTATATTTGGTAGGTCAATGATAAAATGATGGTCTAGAGGGGTGATAAACCCAATTGATGCTTAACAAAAGTTTAAGAGAAATGTGGCGGGGTGACTTGAGCTAGAAATCTGATCTATCTATTGTAGTTGTATGAGCCTGGAACCGATTTTTCAAATGGTTAGAGAAATTTTCCTTTAAGAAATTACTTATTTTGGTATTAGTTAGGCATCAAACACTCTTTTAAGTGAAGGGCTTGTACAAAAACCCCATAGGGTACTGGAAGTATCACTGTTTTGTGCCCAGACGCACACAATTTATCACCCATCAACTTGGGCTTTTGGGGTGTATGTGGGGGTGGGTTTATATGTAGGGTACATTGAAGACCAACATTTTTGATAAATATCTAATTCTTAAAGAGATAAATAAAATTTTCCAAATAGTTGGCACATTTTAGCTTACTGCGTGCAAGAGGTCTCCAAAAAACTTGATGTGGCAATTCCACAACACAAGTGTAAAGATGATATGTATTGGCACTAGAGTCTTTTGGATACCTTGAAGTACATATCAGATCTATGATAAGACAGATCTGCACTAGTTATGTAGCCTGTGGATGTTTCTGTATACTTTGTGTTGAACGTTCATTATGGATCTCTATTGTTATAAACCCCTCTAGGATATACCACCTGCAACATGTATAACTGCAATGGATACTTCTATCTACGTAACTACCTGTAGATAAAATAGATAATCAAACCGCATACATGCATTTCAGAGTAACTTAGTGCTAAATGTTTGTTATGCTTCTCTTACTATTTGGTAAGCCCTATGTGATACAAAAAGGAAATTACATAGTTAAGATGAATGTATTTGTTATACTTTGGATGTGGAGTGGGTAACCAAATAATAGTCATGGCGGTGTAAGAGGATGATTGTATCTGTTATACTTTGTATGTGGAGTGGGTAACCAAATAATAGTCATGGCGGTGTAAGATGATGATTGTATCTGTTATACTTTGCATGTGGAGTAGGTAACCAAATAATAGTAATGGGTGTGTAAGAGTAATGAGGAAGTTCGTTGGCAAAGTTGAGAGAGTATTTTACAAGAACCTTGGTAAGTTTCAATAATGTCAACCTGGATTTGCATTAACATAGTTCTATAATAGGGTACAGAAAAAAATATTTTGCCAAAAGAAAACAAATTTTTACTGAAACAATATATTGGATTATTTGCAATGATACAGTGCAAATAATTAAAATTTATTTTTTTAATTTGTTATGAACTAAAGCTGTTGTTGGCAATCCGTTTTCCTGCCAAAACAATTATAAGTTCTTTAATTTGCGTCATACATATTAATCCTAGTTGAATTATCCTTTCAGACTGACTATCTTCATTTTTAGGGGTCTGGTGTGTGAGCAGATGGAAGGGATTGCAATGGATTCTCCTTTGGTTTTTGTGCATATATTGATGGAGCTTTTTGAAGATTAGGCTTTCCATTCATTTCCATTGAAGCCTAGATGGTGGAAGAAGTATGTTGAGTATACTAACATGAGTTGGTACCGAAGCTTGGATTCTTGAAAAGAGTTCAATAAACACCTTAAGAGTGTATCTGACAACATTATATTCGTGAAAGAAGTAGAGTGCAAGGGGAGTTTACCCTTGGTTGTTCTTTTGAGGAAAGATGATAAATCGTTGTCTCACTGACTTGTTAGAAAATATATCCAGGTGGATCTCTATTTGCAAGTTGGTTCTCACCACCAGCCGAGCCAAAAAGTTAGTGTTAGAACTAGCCTTCAAAGCTTGCAGGGTATTTAATGAGGATTTTTAGAACCAGAGCTAAAACATTTAAGAGATGCATTCAAGAGGTACAACTACAAAGGCAAACAACTTTAAATTCTCATCCTTCACATATTGCTCACTGGAATAACCCTTCCAACCATTCATTGCTTAATTTGCAAGATAGGATCTCGAGAACATTGCAACATAATAATTTGGAGGGATTGATGAAAGAGGTTGTTTTTGTGAGCTTGATGAAGATTAAAAGAAGCAAAAACTCCACTGGTACTGAAATCAAGGAGGAGAATAAAAGTCAATCACAATGTTGAAAGAATAGGGGAACAAGAAGTCACGTCCACAATAATGAATGAAGAGAGCTCTTCTTTGAGAAGGGCTAGGTCCTCCATGCCTAGTTAACTTAGTCAAGATGGTGAAAGTGGAAGTGGATAAATTTGGAAATAAGATAGGATAGATAAAATAAATTCATATATATATATATTTTGTAATCTTAGATGAGATTTTTCTCATACACCAATCGGAGCTTCGTTTGCCCATAATGCTAACAATATCTTTTAATTATTCACTTTTACCTTTAGACTGCAAGTAAAAAACAAATATCCGGCATCCTCTGCTTTCTTTGGAATATGAAATGACAAGAAAGAGGGAGTTGGACCCAATGATAGTTGATTTCATGGTACACACCTTTGTGGTTTCTTGCAAGGATATGTTTTATATTGTTTTATTTATTAATTATGTGATGTATGTTTAGTATTATAAATGAATTACTTCTAATTAAGCAGTTAAAATACACATAAAATATAGTAAATAATGTCTAAGTAATTGATCAATTAAATATGTGGAGAAATATGGGAAATAGAAGGCTCTAATTTCATTTATACTTTGTCATAGTTATGTCGTCAAATTTTAGATATAAAAATTGACAATTGAGATTGCAACTAGCAATCATACGTGAAATGTATGATGGAAATGTCGAAGGGGATGCATCAAATAAGTTAATATTGGAGGGAACAAAACATTGAGAGAGCAAGAGTGGTGATGAAGAAGGGGTTTAAGGCATATAGATAGTACCGTCGGCGCCCTCCCCTCCCTCTATCTATATGGATATGGGCCCATCCCATATAGAATCTATATAGGGGGGGCGTGCCTCTATCTATATAGCCGCCCACTATACTCTATATAAGTCAAAAGGTGGGGAAAGTGCAAAAGGGAACCAATGCAAAAATATACTCTCGTACAACCACACCATGTTTGGCAATTGTTTGAAGGAAAAATGGTGTACGGTGTGCAAGTCGTCAATGCATCATATTTTGGAGATATCTCAAAAAGCAAGAAGTGGTTGATTAGTAGTGTCGATCTGTCAATAGTTTTTGTTTGCAATTTTAGCCCTTGGGTTTATTGGGTAGTTTGAACAAACGTAAATGTAAGGGAAATCACTTGTGTCAGCGACGAGAAACTTTAGAGATAGGGATATGTGGAGTGGACCTACCCTACTAGGGTAGTGATTTCATGGACATTTGCGATTAGGATTTCTCTCTAACTATTAGGGTCTCCCTCATCAACAATCTTCAAAGCACTTTGTCCATCAATGACCATTTGCGTCAAGGCTTTCAATTGGATGACATTTAATTTGTTAGAAATACAAAGACATGAATGAAAAATTACAAATAAAAGGTGGGAATAAATACCTACATGTTCCACACCTATTCCATGGCTTAGATTGTACACCTTAAAATAATATCTACTATTTTTTCTCTGTATTATCATCTCCAACTCGCTTGCACTATTCATGTGAGTGAAAAATCTAGTAGGTTCGATGCTCAAAATCCATACGTAATGATTCCTTCTTGTAGCACTTTGTGGTGCCCCTTTTCAATTTTACGCTCGAGCAATTGCAAGGAAAGGAGATGTGCAACTAACCATCTTTGATCAAAACTTACGAATCATGCACCGGGGTTGTTCGGTTGTAGCAAAGTACTAAGACAACCATAACATGGACTTTGCTATTTATTTTATTTTATTTTTTCGGCGTTAAGGTTTTCAAGTGGACGACATTTAATTTGTTAGATAAGGTGAAGACATGAATAGAAATTTGGAAATAAAAATGTGGGAATTAAAACTTGCATGTCCCACATGTATTCCATGACTCAAATTGTTCTTACCCAAACAATATATGTTATATGTGCTCCACTTTTTGTCTCAATCTCACTCGCATTACTCATGTGAGTGCAATTTGCACTTAAAGGGGGAAAAAAAAAAAGGGAAACTCCAATAGGTTCCACGTTTGAAACCCAACCACAATGCTTACTTCTTGGAGCATTTTGTAGCCCCCTTTTTAATTTGAAGCTTGAGTAAGTGTAAGAAAACATGGGATGCACGAAAAATCTTAAATAATTGAGTCCCTCCATGAGCTTGGTCATACATGTTTGGCAAACGAAAGTTTTAGGCGAGACTCCATTCGGGCGTTTCTTCCCCTAGGCAACTTAGGCAGTTGCCTAGGGCGCTGAATGGAGAGGGCGCCATAATTTAAAAAAATAAAATTAAGTCGGCAGTTGGCTCTAGGTTTGCCATAGTTATAAGTTTCCAAAAAATTAAATATTAACCAAACCGACACCATTGCATTTTCCCACAGCCCATTTGCATATATATAAACAAGTTCAATTGTTACAAAGGGTAAATCGTGGTGACTCAGGACTGGTCCATAAGTTACACAAATATCAAATATTTAAAACTAAAGACTAAAGTCAATCGCCTTCGGCCTCTGCCCTCTGAGCTGTGAACAGGTAATAGGCTACAAATTTTATTTTTATCTCATTTTTATTATTTAATCTTATAGAACTTATACAGCCCGTACAACCTTACAAGCTCCTTTTCAAGGAATATCACTAATAAGTAAACTGTAATACAATATTATCGATTATAATTTCTCATTCACCCAGTCTCCCAGATAGTTTGTTGCAATACAATGAAAATGCATATGGATTCGGCAACACTATTGTCATTTTCAGCTCAGCATTTTTCCTCCTTTTCTGAGGACTCGATCGCTTTGAAACATCGGTGGATTGTATGTTTTCTCGAGGAATATTTGTTTGACAGTGTTACTGTTACTATTTCTATAAGTGTTGGCTCTTCTGACAGACCCCACAACCTGTCTTCACAGCACGTAGGTACTGCATTGCTAAAATAAGACTTGGCCAGACTTAATGTTGAAAGGGTTGTTTGTTGATTTCGAGTGTGTAGAATAGATTGGGGGCGTACGCTCCGAATACTGCCTAGGGCGCTCCGAAACTTTAATTCGGCCTTGACTCCATTACTCACGTGAGTGCGATTTGAGCTTAAAGGGGCCAAAATAAAAAAATGGGGAAAATCCAATAGGTTTCGGGGTTGGAACCCAATCACAGTGATTTCTTCATGTAGCACTTTGTAGCCCCCCGTTCAGTCATAAGCTCGAGTACATGTAGGAAAACAAGCAATGTGTGAACAATCATTAATAATCGATCCCCTCCAACGATTAGCCATATTAGTGACAAGGATATTTTATCTGTTAGACGAGAATTTCTATTTTATCTGTTGGACATGGATACTTATTCTATGTTGTAAATGAAAAAGCAAGTACGCCATCTGAAGATTTCAACGCGGTCTAGTCGCAGGCCTTCCATAACTATTCAGGAGGTTGGATTAAAAAAGAAAGAAATTAGTGGGCGTGAGGTAGAGGCCATCCAGCAGATCAAACAAGGTCAGAATGTGACGAGGCCGCTTTCCTGCTCAACCACCCAAAACATTGACGAAGATTCAAATGACGGAAATGAAGTTTAACGGCTAGTAATGTGGATTGACCTGTATCGCAAACCAAATCTCTTCCATCTGTGTTTTATGACTTTCTGTGTCCATTTCCTCAAATTCGCATGTTTTGTCTATTGTCCTCCAATTTTCTGTTAATTTTGCTAAATCTAGAGTGTCAAGGAAAATTAATTTAGTTACGTGCTAGAATATATTTCCAATTTATCAACACCCTAGGATTTGAATAAAGATGTCAATAAACAAAAATTGCATATAAGAAATAAGTTCAATGTGTTCATCAAAATTGCTCCACAATAAAATGCTAGATGTGATTTCTGTCCTTTCAAATGAGTTCTTTCAATTGTTTGTATATAAGGGATTGAATTCAAGTTTAACATTATTGGTGTTGATGTTGACTTGTAACGAATGGAAATGAGGAAAGTAAAAATGAAGAATTGACTTCTAAAAATTGACGACCAAAGGGGCTAAGACCATACAAACTATTAAAGTACGATGTACTCTCTTGAATCGTTATAAACAACTACAAGACAAACACCCACAAACATGCATAAACGATAAAACAATAAAAACTTGAAGTAAAGACATTACATAGATTTACAAAGGATAACATGACTACCACAATTTTATTAAGAAGCTTTGGCTTAAATTTATCAGAGTAAGAATAACTCTCTTCCACAATATGATCACTAACACTAGCTCTAATGTTTAAATGAAAAGCAGTAGAGACTATTATTAGGATTGAAGAGTAGTTACTTGCAAAAACAAGTTTGCTTTAATCTATTAATAGTGGAAGTCAATCAAGTCAATAATTTGGTTGATAATTTTCTCTATTAATAGATTTGGATAAGTATGCATCAATGGATAAATAATTTATATATTAAATTTTAATTTAATATAACAAATGCATCTTAATCACATACAATAGTGTATGGTTAACTAAATACACTAATATAAATGAATGTAGTAAGGGACCAAGGAATCACGAATGTGTGATGGAAGAAGACGTGAGAAAATGTGAAAGGTGTTTCTAATTGTATGGTATATTCACCAAATGCTTGTTTCTTGAAAACAAGGTACACTACTTAGGTCATATTATGTACTTGAATGAGACATTTGTTGATCCTCTCAAGGTAAAGCCATTAGAGAATGACCAACTCTTAAAAATGTGCATGAGAAGAACTATGCAGCTCATGATCTTGAGTTAGCAGTTGTAATTCACACACTTAAGATGTGGAGGCACTTTCTGTTGGATAAGCCCTTCAAACTGAAATCTAATCACATAGCCTTGAGCACATATATTCTTAGGAAAGTTTGAATTCATGACTGCATAGATGGCTTGAATTGATTAGTGATTATAAATTTGAGATTCAGCTCTAGAGAAATAAATTTTCAACGAGTTTTACAGTTTGATTTACTTCGAGTTAGCCACTGAACGTGTAGATAAACCATTTTATGAATATACCTTGGACTTAAGGTGGTCTTCTAAGATATCAAGGATTTTTGTGTTGATTTAAGCAGGTTTTTGCGAGAAGTCCACAAGGCTCCTCATTTTGCTTACCTTGCCACAAAAATGGTACGATTTGAAAAAGTATTACTTGTTGCCAAGGATGCATAAATAAGTTACTAGATTTTTGGCCAAATGCTTGAAGTGTCAGTGGGTGAAAACTAAACATTATCATCCAAGGGTCTCCTTTATCCTTATGATATCCTTAAGGACAAGTGAACTCTTATTTCCATGGATTTCATTTATGGGGTTGTCAAGTCTCATCGATGACATGGCACCATTCATGTTGTTGTTGATTCTACGAAACTTCAAGGTTGATGCTCAACTATTTTTAGAGCGGTTTGTGAAGTAATCAGATTGTATGGAGTCTTCAGGGACAAGATTTTTACATCGATGTTTTGGAAAAAATGGACAACCACATTTGGCACTCAATTGAATTTTAGTTCATTCTATCATCTCAAGACAAAGTGGTCAAGTCTGAATTTTTCATGTATTGCATTTTATTCACATCTTCATCTTATCGTGTTTATTCTGATTAAATTTTGGTTTAGAAAGTAGGTGGTTGTGTCAGAACACCAAGAAATTACAACATACGTAAAATATAGGAGCACTCATCGTATCCAGTCTTCTTCATCTTTTGAGGATAGGTTAGTGTTATGAGAGCCCTCAAAAATTTGAAGAAATGTTTAATATCATTGCCAAATTGTTGTGTTAAATGTATTAGTTAACAAAGATAGTTTGTAGATATTTGAGGACATGGTGGGAAAAAATGTTAGTAACTATGTTGAAGACAACTGAACATTCCTTTTGGTTCAAAAAATTTCTCATGTTCTTAATTATAACTTGAAAATGAGGTCCAAGTAAATAAGATAATCTAAGGCGGAAAGAAATTTTGATGAAGAAATTATTTTGGCATAAGTTACAACTAGTCTGTGATGAATGGAATTTATGTGCACAATTTATTTCATATAACGTGGTATAAAAATTAAAAACACAAAATGGTAGAAGAAAAGAAAACATGTGTGGAGAACAATTGGTAGCTTTGCTCTTGAAACTTTATATGACCTTATCATACAAACTTCTTTTCATGGACATGCCTAAATGTTATTAACTCATTGCACTCAATTTGAAAATGGGAATCATGGGTGTATGACATTTGAGGAAATTGTATGGGGTTAATCCATTCATGCACATTAAATCAGTCATCCGGTTCCATGTCTTTGTAAATTGCTAATAAGTAGCTCAAAATAAAAATAACTCAACTTTACCAACACAATAATAAGAGTGATAGTCTAATGGGTGATAAAGCCAATGGATATTGAAAAACATTTAAGAGAATGTGGCAAGGATGATGTCTTGAGCTACAATCATAACTATATAATACATGTGCATGAGTCTCGAACTAATGTTTCAGGTAAGGCTAATCCATTCATGCATGTTAACTTGTTTTAAGCCTAAACACATTGCTATTAAAGCATGGTCTTCTTTTAATCTATGAGCCACACCAATTAGGATAAAATTTCTCTCCCAATTTTGATAGGCCAATGATGGAACGATAATCTAGTGGGGTGAAAAATCCAATTGATAGTCAACAAAAGTTAAGAGAATGTGGTGGGGTGTTGGAAATCTATGCATTGAGAGGGGATGGGGTGAATCAGTGCCCTTAAAAACTTGTATTTTTAAACTTAGCAATCAAGAATATAGTTAACAAATTCATGGACCAATTAAGATATGCTACTATGACAGAGAAAAATAACAACACATAGAGACACCATATTTTAGGTGGGAAACCCAATAAGGGAAAAAACCCATAGGGATCAAGCAATATTGAGAACAATTGTTCTTACACCAATTACAAGATCATGGAGCACCTACTCCATTTTGAAGCACCCACTTCTACAAATCTAGCACCTATTGGATTGAATTTACAAGCACCTACTTGTAATGAAAGCACCAAATTTAAGTTTGCTGACTATAACTCATTTTACATCAATTTATCTTGATCACCTTCTTCATAGTTGCTTACAAAAACATATGTGATCTCAGTTTCAGTTCATAAAAAATTACTTCTTAACCTTAGGCTCTTACGCTAAGATCCCTTCCTTATATGACATTCTCAACAACTATTTGCACCCACTTGTGTCTTTTTATACTTCAATCAACAAAGGATGTTCTGTGTCTTTTTACACAACTCTTTAGCTTCCTTTAATTATATTGTTTGAATTTGCTCCCTTAGAGATTGTCTTTTCAACTTCTCTATTTGTATACTACGCACCTCGCCTTTTTCTTCTTTTTCACTTATCTTGACCAAGAAAATGGCTGTTCACATTCTACGCACGAGCTCCTTTACCTTGAATAAGAATTGGTTCATGTCTCATGACTCTTGAGCTTCTACACTTTGAGTTAGATTGTCTTGAGGCTCTTCAACTTCATAAGAAGACAAAACACATAACAACTCAGTTAACTTGTCGTGCTTTAGACTATGTCATTTAACCACTAAGTATCAACTGTTAGACACCAAAAGGATTCAAAAACACTCCATCACTCTCTAATTAATGTCAAAAGAATCATATTCAATTGTTTCAAGCTCACTCTTACATCATCACAAACTTAGACATGTTTTCACCCCCGGTGAGTTGTCATGGAGAACTTCTCCCTCACACACTTATAGACTCTACAGTTTCATATACACCTTCCACATTCCTTATGCAAGATAATTACAAAGTTTCAAACCATGCCTTGAAGCCATGACAAAGAAAAATGAGTTTAAATTTTATACACCTGGTTTGCACGGGCCTAGGAACTTCTACAATTGATATCTTCTTCTGTGGAGTGAGAAATTGTTTCAAACCAATTTGAGAGCCCTATAGCTCCTGAACATCATGTGTACAAATTTTTGTCTTGTATCTTTCTGTTGGGAATGAGAAACTTTGGTTACACTCTCGAGCACCTAGAACATACACCTTGCACGGGTTTTCAAAAAATATATCATGATTTTCCCTCTTCTCAAAGCATGAATTCACAAAATTCTTCTTGAACACCTTTGTGCCATCCTCATAGAGATATCTTCAAAAATTTAGGATTTTTCATTGGTTAATTTTTGTGTTTCAAGATTTTTCTTCTACAAACCGTAACCCTAGAATCCGTTGTTAATCATGAAACTCGGGCTCTCGGGAACTAGTGGTACCAAGGAACTTGGATCATCCGAGATCAGTTCTTCTGTAGTCCTCTCTCCCGCACTCTACTCTCTTTTCTTGGTTTTCGGGTCACATATTTTTCGGGAAACACATCCTCATGTGGAGCTTGTTCTACGTTTCCTTTGTTCCCCGACCCTTCATTAATCTGCATTGCTCCTTTGGCTTGCGTCGAATGTTCATTATGGTTCTTTATTTTTATAAACATCTATAGGATATACTAGATACAATAGTGCATACCTCCAATGGATGTTTATATCTACACAACTACTCATATATGAAATCGATTATCAAACAACAATACAAACATTTCAATTTAACATAACACTAAATGTTTTTAATGTTTATCTTATTGAACTAGATAAGCCTTATGTGTTGCAACAAGGAAGTTACATAGTTAGGATGAATGTATCTTGTATACTCTATATGTGGAGTAGGTAACCAAATAATAATATTGGGTGTGTAAGAGTAATGAAGAATCTCATCAATGAAGTTGAACTGAGTCTTGCAAGCACTTTGGTAAGATTCAATTATGTCAACTGTTAGTGTAGGATATTCATTTTCCTTGTATTTGTTTATTTACTTGGAGCTTTCCTACACTCATGGGATATGCTTGCTTAGGTGTACTAGTTATGTTGAGTTAGCTTACCAGTTGTGTTGAGTTAGCTTACTAGTTGTGTGGAGTCAACTCTACTTCTAGTATCAGTTAGTGAGAGTTATTCACCATTGATATGGGAGGAGGTTACACATTCACCTCCTATATGTACATGACTTGCATCAGTCTATGATATGGAGCATATGGAGCATTGAGTTGATTTGGAGCCATTCTTGCCTTATGATTTTTGATCATATTGCATCTTATTGTTAGTTATTTTGATTTATGCAATTGCTTGTGCATTTGTTTTTCATCAGAGATCCGAAAACTCTAATACAACCTAAGGTTCGCATTTACATAGTTCTACAATATGGCATATGAAAGTTTATTTTTCAAGAATACTTTTTTTTACGAAAACAATAAGTTAAATTATTTTACATTGATGGAGTGAAAACAATAAAAAAGTGAATTTTTGTTGGTTATGAACTAATAAATTATTAAAATTATAGAGAAGAAACCCACTTGGAATGAGTTCTAATTTATTTGCTAGATGGTAATCCATTTTCCTACCAAATAATTTAAACTAAGTTTTGTAATTTTCTTCTTACATGTTGAATGTTCTTGAGATTGACTTTCTCCTTTCTGAGGGGTGTGGTGTATGAGCAGATGGAAAGGATCACAATGGGTTCTAGTTCGGTTATTGCCAATATGTTTATGGAGCCTTTAGAAGATAAGGTTCTCCATGCGTATCCGCTCAATCCTAGATGGTGGAAGAAGTATGTTGTCTATATTAATATGAGTTGTTAGCATATGTTGACTATATGCTAATATGAGTTGTTAGCATGACTTGGATTCTTTAGATGTGTTTAATAATCACCTTAACATTGTGCACAAAAACATTATATTTATGAAAGAAGGTTAGTGCGTGGAGAGTTCACCTTTCTTGGACGTTCTTTTGAGGAAATATGATGGATCATTGACCTAACTAATTTATAGAAAATTTACTTGCATGCATCTCTATCTGCAATTTGATTCTCACAACTACTTAACCTAAAAAGTAGGAGGACTAGCCACTAAAGTCTTTAGGGTATGTGACGAGGATCCTTTCGAGTCAGAACTGAAATATTTGAGAGATATATTCAAGAGAAACAAATAGAATGGAAAGCAAATTTCAGTTGTCATCCTTTACATATTGTTCAGTGGGGAAGCCCCTCCAACCATTCACCATGCAATTCACAAGATTACAGATCCTGAGTTGCACGAGCTTGCCAAGCACGATATGGAGATCACAAACTTTCTTGAGCAAAATTACAGATCCTGCTTCTTCTGTAACCACAAGTGCAACCGACAGCAAAACTCTTGCTTCACAATGCAGGTACCGCACCAGGTGCTCTGATACATATGGGGGCAACCTGTAGGATCTTAGCAGGAACCCTAGCAATGGATCTACAACTAGAAAATGCTTAGAAAAACTCTCAGAGTGATATAAAACACTACCAATATAATCATATTCTCCAAACTCTCATATTACAAACGTACATGACATCATTGCCAAATTGCTCTGTTAAATTGCTTGGTTAAAAAAATCAATTTGTAGATCTTTGAGAATATGGTGGGAAAAATATTACTAATTATGTAGAGAGGTAAACTCCTCATGTTACTGGTTGATAAAATTTATCATATTATGCTTTTAATCTTGACATGAAAATGAGATCTCAGATGGGGAAGGAAGGAGCTTTGGTGAAGAAATTATTTGGCATAAGTTGGAAGTGGTGTATGAGATCTCAGATGGGGAAAGGATTTTGGTGAAGAAATGATTTTGGCATAAGTTGCAAGTGGTCATTCATGAGTGGAAATTTTATGCAGGGTTTTCTTCCATATAATGTAATATAAAATTTAAAACCACAAAATGATAAAATAAAAGGAAACACATGGAGAAGAATTAGTAGCTTTTCTTTGTCATACAAACTTCTTTTCACATGTACACTCCAAACTTCTTTTTACATACACTTTTAACTGTTATTAAATTATTGCATTCATTTTGAGAATGGGAATTATTACATGTCTCATATGAGGAAATGATATGGGGTTAATCCGTTATGCATGTTAAATTGCTACTTAGGTTCCATTTCTTGGTAAATTTCTCATAATTGTAGGTTTTTATTTGATCATGAGATTCACTAGTTCAAAATAAAAAATCACTCAACTTAGTAGCACATTGATAGAATGATGGTCTAGAAATTAAAATAAATATTTTGTTCAAGTTTGATAGTCCAACAATAGAATGATATTTTGTTGGAGTGATAAAGCCAATTGATGGTTAACAAAAGTTTAAGAGAATATGGCAAGAGGATGACTAGAGTTATATATATGATCTATGTGTATTGTTCATGTATATGTTTGGAATTGATTTCTTAAATGGATGTAGAAAATTTTATTTAAGAAATTAGTTATTTTTATTAGTTAGACGGTAAATGAACTCTTTTAAGTAAATGAATTCTACATAAATCCAATAGGGTACCGAGAAGTAATGATGTTTTGTGCCAAGACACACAATTTATACCACGCATCAACTTGCATTTTTGAGGTGTGCGTGGGTGGGTTGATATGAGGGGAATATTGAAGAAAACCATTTTTCATAAATATTTAATTCTTAATGATATAAGTTAAAGTTTTCAAAAATATGGCACATAGTAGCGTCTTATATGCTGTGAAGACATTTCCAAAAGACTCGAGGGGCAATCTCACAACACAAGTGTAAGAAGATAAGTATTGTCACCTTAAGTCTTTTGCATACCTCTCATCACACATCAAATCCTTGTTAAGATGAGTTTGTGCTAGCTAAATATTATGTGGAGGTTTTATGTAACTTGTGTTGAATGTTCATTATAGTTTTTTATTAATTTAAATCCCTAATGGTTATGCTAGATTCAAAATTTGATAGTTGTAATGGATGTTTCTATTTACATGACTACCTATGGATGAAATATGTTATCAAACAACAATACAAGCCATTTAAACTAACACAATGTTAAATGTTTATCATGCCTTTCATAGCATTTGGTAAGTTGTATGTGATACATAATGAAAATTACATACTTAGGATGAATGTATCCATAAAACTCTTTACATGGATTAGGTAACCAAATAATAGTAATGGATGTGTAAGAGTAATAAGAGGAAGCTCATTAATGATGTTGAGATAGAATCTTACAAGAACCTTGGCGAGTTTACATTATGTAACATGGATATGCATTTACATAATTTTACAATAGGTAAAATAAAAATTTATTTTTAAACATATATTTTTAGTAAAATAATAAGTTAGATTGTTTATAAATAATAGAGTATAGATAAAAAGAAAGGAATTTTCAATTGGTCGTGAACTAATACGTAGTTGAAAATCTAGAGTAGAAACCCACTTTGGATGATTTTTAATTTATTTTTGGTTGACAATCTATTTTCCTACCAAACAAATCTAAACTAAGTTCTTTAATTTTCTTCTTACATATTAATCCAAGTTAAATTATCCTTGAGAATGATGTTCTTCATTTTTAGGGGTGTGGTGTATGAGTAGATGGAAGATATTACAATGGGTTCTCCTTTGGTTGTTGCCAATATATTTATTGAGTATTTTGAAGAAAAGGCTCTCCACTCATTTCTACTTAAGCTTAGATGGTAGAAGAAGTATGTTGATTAGAATAACACGAGTTAGTAGCATTCCTTAGATTATTTAGAAGAGTTCAATAAACACCCTAAAAACATATGTGACAACATTATATTCACGAAAGAAGTTGAGTGCAAGGTCATTTACCTTTTTGGATTTTCATTTGAGGAAAGATGATGGATCATTAGATCACATATTCATAAATATGTATGCATATGGATTTTTATCTTCAAGTTAGTTCTCACCACCATCGACCCAAAAAGTAGGTGTTATAAGGACTAACCACAAGATCCTATAAAGTATTTGAGGAGGATCCTTTAAAGCCATATATGAAAATTTTGAGCGATGTACTCAAATGGAACAACTACAAGGTCAAGCAAATTGAAACTCTAATCCTTTGCATATTACTCATTGGGGCATCCCCTCAACCATTCACCATGAAATTTACAATATTGAACCTTTATAAGATTGCAAATTAATGATTCGGGGGTGGATGATGAAAGAGGTTGTTTTTATGAGCTTAATGAAGAGTAAAATAAGAAGACAATGCAATAGTAATGAAGTCACAAAAGGAGAATACAATAAGTTACACCAAAGAAAGAATAGGGAAGTCTCACGGCTATTTCCGAATGATGAGAAATCTTCTTTGAGATGGTCTAAGTGCTTTATGCTCGATGTTCCTTAACTTAGTCAAGAAAACCCCCTTTAAAAAAAATTGTGGCCTTATACAAGGGTGATTAATTGGTGTCTCATTTTCCCATGATGTTAAAAACTACCTTTAACTTTTACAAAGAAAATGGAAATAAATATTGGGTATCCTCATCTTAGAGCGATAAAATGAAAAGAAAGATTAGAGTTATATCCCATAATAGTTGATTTCATGGTACATGTGTCATTTGGGATTTATTTATAGACAATAAAAATGGCAACAAAAGAATCTACTTAGCAAATTTAATTTTTGGCATTTTGGTATGTTTAGTTTTACATAGTACAACATGCTACATGATATGTTTTATTTATTATTGTGTATGCATATGTAATATCTTAAATGATTTTTTTTTTTAATTAAAGTATCCATAATGTATTTAAAATACAATGAACAATGTCTAAGTAATTGCTCAATCAACCATGTAGATAAATATTGGAAATAGAAGGCTTTCATCTCATTTGTATAGTGTTATAATTATGTCTTTTATGAGCAACCACTATGACCATAATGATCTCCTTATAATATGAACATGATCCAAACAATATTCGAGAACCATTTAAATAGTCATGATAGTCTATTTGAATCGTATAAATACTCATGGCAGATGAATAATACATGATTTATGATTTTTAGTTTTGTTTCCATGAATCCACATGTTTTGAATCTTGTGCTCTATAATGGTTTAAATTTTCTTGACCTAGAGTGTCAAGGAAAATTAATTTGGTCACATTCTAGAATTTTCACCAATTTATCAATGCCTTAAGATTATATTAAAGATGTCTATAAATATAAATTGCATATCATATATAACTTCAACTTGTGCACCAAAAGTGTTCCACGATAACATACTAGTTGTGATGCGTGTCCTTCCTCCTTTCAAATGAGCTCTCTCACTCTTTATATATAGGTGATTGATTTCAAATTTAGAATTATTGGTGGACATGTTGACTGCAATAAGCGGAAACAAGAAAAGTGACAAGGGGGAAATGCCCCAACCGACATGGGAAAGTGGAAAACAAAAGGGGCTTGGAACATACAAATGACCATGACAAGGGACTAATGAATCATGAATTTGTAGTGGGGGAAGATGTGGGGAAATGCAAAGGGTATTTCTAGCTATATGGTAAATTGTCCAAGTGCACATTTATTCAAACCAAGGTACACTAACTAGTGAATATTATATGTAAATATGGTAAATTAGTTTATCATTTGAAGATAAAATCCATTAGAGAATGACCAACTTGTAAAAATGTACCCGAGGTTTGAAGCTTTATGGGGTCTTTTGAAATCGTTTCACAAGTTTCAAACCCTATCACTTCCTTATAATATAAAGGAAGAAGTTCTTGTGGAATCACAAATGTGAAGAGGCATTTATTATTATGATTATGAATCCAAATGGAAATTCAAAACTCTATACATATGCTTAATTGGATGTTTTTAAGAGTTTATTTATTTAAGATGGCGGGGTTGTGGCTTATGAGTCCAAAAACATTAAAGTGCAAGAGAAGAAGTTTGCATCTCACGATCTTGATTTGGTAGACATAGTTCATGCACTTAAGAGGTGGAGGAATTTTTGTTGGGTAATCCGTTCAAACTAAAAACTGATCACAAAAGCCTTGAGTATATATACATTTAAGATGATTTGAATTTATGACAACAAAAATGGCTTGAGTTGATTAGTGATTATCACATGGACATATATTATGTCAAATGAAAGGAGAATGTGGTCTCTAATGCTTTTAGTAGAAATTGTTACTTGGTTGTTATTTATTCTTTGAGGTTAGAATTTCGAGATTCGATTATAGTGAAACAACTTATCATTGAGTTTTATAGGACGGTTTTCTTTGAGCTAGCAAGGGAATATGTAGAAAACATATTTCTTTGGATAGATGATCCCTTGAGAAATCAAGGATTTTTGTTTCGCTTTGAATAAGTTACATAGGTAGATTTTGCAAGAACTCTATAAGGGTCCTTGATTTTTTTCACATTGATGTCACAAAAATGACACATGAAATGAATTTTTTTTTCTTGTAGCTAAGGGTAAGAAAAAAAGTTACTAGATTTGAGAACAAGCGCTTGAAGTGTCATTGGGTCAACCTGAACATTGTCATCCCAGGGGTCTCTTTTATCCACATGATATCCATAAAGACAAATGGGTTGTTATTTTCATCTATTTTATATCAGGGTTTCCCATGTCTCATCAACAACATGGTGTCATTCTAATTGTTGAAAAGTTGATGAAGGTTTCCCATTTCATTTTAGGAAACTTGAAGGATGACACTCTGATTTTTGTTGAAATTTGTGAAGGAAGTATTTAGATTGCATGGAGTCCGTGAGGTGATTATCTAATATAAGGAAAAACTTTTACGTCAAGGTTTTCAAAAAATTGAAAGCTACCTTTGGAGCTCAATTGAAATTTAGTTCATCCTATCATCCCAAGAAATATGGTTAGACATAAAGGGTGGATCAAGTAGTTGAAAAATTTCTATGAATGTATTTCACAGAACAAACAATATAAATGGGAATATTATCTTCATGTGGTAGATTTTTCTATGCAATAACACCTATCACTCATAATTGAAGATGGCTCTATTTGAAGCCCTATATGGCAAGAAGTGTAAGTTATATAGCTATGGTTAAGGAGTCTAATTGAGAATTACCTTATACCACACAATGTTATGGAACAACACAACCCTTAAATGAATTGCAACATTTGCACATAGAAGAACTTTAGATTAACCACACTTTGTTGATCATCTATAAGGAAACAAAAAGTTACATAGACTTGAGGTGATCGCAACATATATTGCCTCTACACAATATTTGAGGAGATACAACAATACTAATGATATGATTATATCAAATAGCAAAAAGTAATGTACTTTACTTAGATGACAATATTAAGAGTGTCACACTCGACTACTAGTAAACCTACAAACTAATTCATGCCGAACTATATATTATCTCCTTTCTATAAGTGTAAGAGTGCATTGTTGTAGATTAAGCACCACTCGATGGTTTTAGACAAATTTTTACACACTTAATTTTTTTTTTTTTAATATTATTCATTTGATGACACTACACATAGCCTTTGATCTCCTATTAGTATGGAGTCAAGCTTATCATCAACACCTATTACAATCCTATATAATAGGGATGAGTTGTTATCACAACTCATTACACACTTAACGCACGCCTTCGAGCGCACATACACACACCAAATAATCTTATAATGTACTAATAACCCCAACCTTCCCTTGTAGTATAGACATATGAAAAAGAACCACACTACACATACTACAAACAAATATATTTGTGAACACATATACATTTCTTTATAAACACTTTAGATATATCCACATTGTAACAGTGATGACTTGCATGAATAAGTCCATTTTCACTTTCACTTTTAGTGAGTGTTTGGATTCTCATTGACACATATGTAAATAAGGACAACTCATCTAATCCCATTTTTACTTTTCGTGAATTATGGGATTCTCATTGACACGATCTGATAATACATTGAAAAAACACATATGAAAGCAAGTATATAGATATTTTCTCTACAATGAGTGTTGGGATTCTCAAAGTCACACAAACACCAAAAACAAAATAAAGATAGAGCATGTGGTCCTCACTTTCCCTAGTAAGTGCTAGGATTCTCATTGAACTTCACGTTTGCAACCAACATTCTCAATCTTCGCCACCTAATCAAGAACAATATAAGTTGTTCACCATTGCCACTTGGAAATCGATCTTAGCTATATTTGGTTTGGCAAAATTTGTTTTTCCATTATTACAATTTTTAGCCTCGGATTCAACAATGAAATTGAGTGTGTTAATGGGCCTCCTTCTTCCATTGCCTATGACCTAACTAACTTGGCTTTCTTAACCAGATTGGTCATGACATACTATGATGGTTTTGGTGGGTTCTTTATCGCACCTGGTCTCCTCCACGGGAATCAAAACCCTACATGATCATAACAATTTCAATGATTGCAAGTTTGATTCAACCCTACACACACATCTAAAATAATGACATGATTAAAACCACAAAACCAAAAAAATATTAACTCTATCATATAAATTAAATAACTTCATAATAATATTAATCTCAAAACTTCCACACATAAACAACTTAAAAATCATTAAACATTATCAAAACACTCATAGAAACAAATTACACGACTATAAATATTTTGACAAATTATTAACCGTGAAGACATTAAAACAATAATAATAAATCTTAAAATAAAAACTAAACACTTAAAGCAAATAAATATAAGTACAAACCACGAGACCTACACATGAAAACAAAACAAAGTAGTCTTAAAAAAACTATAATAAAAGGTATTTTGGCTCTCAAAACTATTAAATTGACCCATGTCACAAGTAATGGCTTTTAGTTATCCATTGTTAGAATTTCTCAATAGATTTTTAACTCAGTAAGATCTAATTTTGTATTTACGACATGGTAGATCAAACACATATATAACATGTAGAGGAAAAGAAGAAAGTGGATAGTGAGGTAGCAGAGTTGATTAATATCACAATTTTCTTTATTTTTTCTCATTTCATTTTGCTTTACAATTCATTGATTTTTACTTTGAAATTGGTTGTTAGATTGGTTAATTACTTCAATATTTTGTTGTTTCTGATTTTTGTTCTATTTTAGTTTCATATCAGTATCTTGGAAACTGCCAATTAAAATTGAAAATTAAATATTTGGAGTTGTGATTTATCGAGATGAGTGTGGCACTGTACTAATGGAGACCCCATCAAATTAAATTTATTCTATTGGCTAGTGGAAAACAAGGTAAAAACAATGACATCTGAAATACATTTGTATTACTTTTCTCCTCAGGAAATCACTTGATTTTAACATTATTATTGTCACAACTCATATGATTCAAGTGATTACCTCTTTAGGTCTTTCTTTATATTATGATGTGCATTGTGTTAGTCAATCTTATTTATGCTTGTTATTTCTTCTTGGTTGATGGGTTGCTTCCTTTCTTTTAAATTTTTATTTCAATTCATTGTCCTCTGTAATGTTGTCCTATTTTGGTTATTGGTAATATTAATGAAATTTATTAGAATTTGATATAAGTGTACTCAAAATTTTGAACTTGGTATTATACTTAACATTTGTTATCATGAATTTATTCTCGTGTTCGTAGTAATAGTCAATTAATTAGTACAATTAATTAATTGTTCCTTCATTGTTCCTTGTCTTTGCCAGCAAGCGTGATTTTGGCTGTAATGATGCTCCGGTGTAAAGATCGAAGCATTCATTATTCATCATTGTTTTTACGGGATTGTTGCTGGATGTTGGTACTTTTCTGAGCAGAATGTTTTCTGTTGTTGGGCTTTCATGTTCTATCCTGGCTATTGAGCCTTTCTATACAAGGGTATAGTCCCTTTTAAAAAAAAAAAACTATTTACCCATAATAAAAAAATTAATTAGTACAATTTATAATGTTGTGATTAGTATTGCAATTGGAAATACCATTTGTTAGTTTTTTCCTAGCTCACGGTGTTGAATAGATGCAACGTTTTTAACTCCAAAAGTCTTCATTAAGTTAGAATTAGACAATTCACTAAAAGCAAAGTTTTTTTTTTACAAAGTTATTGGAGATTATTTGAAGGAATTCCCAGGACTATTATTTTCTAGTCAGGTACTTAGTAGCAAGTCAAAGATTTATATAAGATTATGTGTGTAAATTTATATATGTTCATACATTTTGTATTATTTATGGATAGACATTTATGATGTTGTTTCTCAGTCTTTTATAGGAGGCTAATATGTTTGTGAATTGGTATTTTTTTCCTTAAATCTACTTTGATTTCAATTTTTTATAATTTTAAATTTTGAAATAAATTATACAAACTTTATATGCTAAACTAAACTTACAATTTTACCACAATTTAATTGGTAGACATGTATGGTAACTAAAAACTTCCATAAATGAGGTTTACAAATTGATTTTAGAGGGTTGAAAATATAATATATGTCCAATGCCCTTACATGAAAGTGGAGTTGGTTTACGGATTTGGAAGCTCTCAAGAGCTAGGAAAAGTTCATTGCTTGGTTTATGAGATTCATTTAAAAATTAAATAACTCACATGTTTGTGAGAAAACACCAACAAAATCCTTTCAATATGGGTGTTAGTTCTACCATATTCATCTCACACATGTTTTTTTATTATAGATTTTTGTCTTGTATATTCTTCTTAATGCATTAATCCTCAACCAACAACATCAAAACATAAAAAATTATGTTAGAGATAAATTTTGCACCATCACATCGTAATGAATTTCCAAACTAGATTTACATTTGGCATCTCATTCAACATACCTTCGCAACTCATATGAAATCGCTAGTGTAAAGCATTATGCCATGACATACACAAGCTACAAAGAGCATTTATGTAATGTCCCCAATGGACATATCTTCACCCTCAAATGGAATAACGACAAATTCCAATAAAAAATGCAAGATTCAATAATTATTTATCAAAACCCTTGAAATCTGAATGTGGAAAATGAACGACAACAAGCTGGAAATTATTGTTTTTATGACAACAATGCAAACAACCCAAAATTCTTGCCAAAACCCTAGGAGATTTTCCTATGGGTGTAAAATAGCCTCAAAACACCTTCAAAATTATGAAATTAAATATGTAGCTAGCCCTTGAATTATCAAATCTGATTTTTTTTTGTAAAACATTGAAAATATGATTTTTAATTGTTGAAAAACAACTGAAACTTCAGAAATTCATAACTTGGAAAATACCCAACAATTTTTGACAAATGATATCTCAAATTGAAGATAAAATCACAAGCTTTCCAATGATACCAAAATCAAAATTTTCTGATGGATGGAAGGCACCCAAAATAAGCTCAGAAATATGGAAATGTGTAGATGAAACCCTAGTTGTACCCGAAATCAACAACCATTCACCCCTCTTGGAAAGCTCTCAAACAAAGCCTTGGGAACGACCACAACACCTCAGTCCTGCTTCTCCTTCAGTTTGACATTCAAAAAATACCTCTCATGTAGAAAAACCCTTCAAACAACAACCAATATTCTCCTTCAAACCCTTGCTTAGATATGCAAAATTACAGCCTTCAAACACTGTTGGAAAACACAATAGAATCTTGAAATGCAATGGAAACCTTGAATGAAGCTCCCTCTCAAAAGAAAGAAATTGTTTTTTTCTTCTCTCTAAGCTTAAAGAGGGTTTTCATCCTCTAAAGCCAACTTCAAAGGGTTTTCATCCTTTGGAATTTTTATGGAAAGCATGCAAGCTTACACCACAAATTTGAAAATTATCATAAACAAAAGAGATATGCTTTCCCCTTGCAAGTCAACTTGCTTTTATAGCAAAGCTTGGCCTTTTTCCACCCAAGACCACCAATCACATTTCTTTTCCTGCATTTAATTTTTTCTTTGGTCCTTTTCCCTTCTTCACATGGGTCGTCATTTTCCATAGGGAAAATAAAATAAAGTGACTTTATCACTTTATTTCTTTTTCCTAATTTTATTTTATTACTTTATCTTTTCATTTTCACTTTTGTCATTAATAAATTAATAAAGTGCTTATAATAATATTTTAAGATGCACTTTATGATTTATTATGTCTAAGTTTCCCTTTTATTCCTCCCTTAGCCGTCGAGAAACAATGAATGGGATAAGGGTCTTCAACCAAGAAGGGGATATTACAATCCTCCCTTCCCCAAATTGTTTTCCTCAAGCAATTGCAACTCTTATGCCCAAGTGCCATATGGAATAGATGAAACATGTTATAATGTTCCAATAGTTTAGGTCTTGCCATATGTAGCTCTCATAATGCCCACAATCATGAAATTGGAACAAGGGATCCACATGCTTCATATTACACTTTGTATTACCATCAAGGTCTTCGTCATTATTTGTCTTTATAATAATTTGACTTTGTTGTACCAACTCCTTACAATTTTTGTCCACAATAGGCTGAATATCATCATGATAAAACTATTGTAATAACATAGTATGAAGATGATGCAATGAATCCTTACCAACATCTTTAGGGGAAGATGATCATTTGGATGTATAATAGGTTGTATATTCAAGTGGCCCATGTTATAAGTTTGAGAAATAGGGCATCAATATTTTGAGTGCCCATATGTTTGGAGTGATGGTAAGTGTAGTAATGTGAGTGTGCACATTGTGCAAGTTGATGAAGATGATGTATTAGGTTTTAGGGAATACCAATAGATGGGATAATCATTGATGTTTAATCATACATTTTGAAACTAGAAAAAGAATAAGTTGGTCTTGAGCATATGAAGAATTTTTTCAGAACAATTTTTAATTCAAGAGATATAGTAGATTGTGGAAGTGATGACAAATTCATTTCATGGGACATGGTTAAGAATTTGGGGGTAAAGAGGATTGAACATTTTAATCCCTATTATTTTTCATGGTTACGGAAGGGACACCCATTGTTGATTATTAAGAAATGTTTGGTTAAGTTCCAGATAGGGAGATATGAAGATGAAGTGATGGGTGATATCATACATATGGACGTATGTCATATGTTCTTAGATGACCATGGAAGTTTGACCAAAAGCACAACATGATGGTCACACAAACACATACAAGGTGGTAAAAGATAGAAAATAATACACTATAAATCCAATTAAGTATAAAGGTGAAGGATTGGAGAAGGGGAATAACATTTGTTGCTATCATAAAAGTAATTCCTAAGTGAGGTAAACTAAAATAGTTCATCTTTTGTGATGATTTTGAAACATGTGTAAAGAGACAATGTATATGTTAGAAAAGACTAGATACAAATGCAAACTAGAAACCAACAACTAAATTGATTCCTAATCTAATCCTTTCAAACAATACCTTAGATTAAACAAGATGGAAAGGGG
>CM031239.1:935676959-935956959 GCA_018340775.1 Taxus wallichiana var. yunnanensis
AAACGAGAAGGAGGAACACCGCAGGTTGCACCTTTTGGAGAACGTGATGGGGTTTCGAACTACTGAAAAACACTTTGTGTTTTTCAACATGGTAGAAAACACACCCCACTTTCCATTGCATTTGAAAAAACTCAACCCTTCTCCACCTGACAAGTTTTTATATGGATTCCATGTTTGTGACAAGGAGGAAGAGCACAGTGTGTTACACCTTTTGGAGAACATGGTGGGGGTTTTCGAACTACTAAAAATAACGTGTTTTTTTCAACGTGGCGGAAAACACCCCACTTTCCATCACATTGGAAAAATCTCAACCCTTCTCCACCTGACAAGTTTTTGATGTGGATTCCATGTTTATGACAAGGAGGAAGAGCGTGGCGGGTTGTGCCTTTTGGAGAATGTGGTCGGGGTTTTGAAACTGCTAAAAAACACCGTGTGTTTTTCAATGTGGTGAAAAACGCACCCCACTTTCCATCACATTGGAAAAATCTCAACCCTTCTCCACCTGACAAGTTGTTGATGTGGATTCAATGTTTACAACAAGGAGGAAGAGCGCGGCGGGTTGCGCCTTTTGGAGAATGTGGTCGGGGTTTTGAAACTGCTGAAAAACATCGTGCATTTTTCAACGTGGTGGAAAACACACCCACTTTCCATCGCATTGGAAAAAACTCAACCCTTCTCCACTTGACAAGTAGTTGATGTGGATTCATGTTTGTGAAGCGAGGAAGGAGGAACACACGTGGGTTGCGCCTTTTGGAGAACGTGGTGGGGTTTTGAAACTGCTGAAAAACACTGTGTGTTTTTCAATGTGGTAGAAAACACACCCCACTTTCCATCGCATTGGAAAAACTCAACCCTTCTCCACCTGACAAGTTTTTGATGTGGATTCCATGTTTGTGACAAGGAGGAAGAGTGCAAGTGTGTTGTTACACCTTTTGGAGAACATGGTGGGGGTTTTCGAACTACTGAAAAAATAAATTGTTTTTTCAACGTGGCGGAAAACGCACCCCACTTTCCATCACATTGGAAAAATCTCAACCCTTCTCCACCTGACAAGTTTTTGATGTGGATTCGATGTTTATGACAAGGAGGAAGAGCGTGGTGGGTTGTGCCTTTTGAGAATGAGATCGGGGTTTTACAACTGCTGAAAAATAATGTGCATTTTTCAACATGGTGGAAAACACACCCACTTTCCATCACATTGGAAAAATACTCAACCCTTCTCCACCTAACAAGTTTTTGATGTGGATTCCATGTTTGCGACAAGGAGGAAGAGCATGGTGGGTTGCGCCTTTTGGAGAACGTGGTCGGGGTTTTCAAACTGCTGAAAAACACCATGTGTTTTTCAACGTGGTGGAAAACACACCCCACTTTCCATCGCATTGGAAAAAACTCAACCCTTCTCCACCTGAAAAGTTGTTGATGTGGATTCCATGTTTGCGATAAGGAGGAAGAGCACGGGTTGCGCCTTTTGTTCTTATATATAGTAGTCATCTTGCATAAAGGTTGGAGTTACTCCCTAGGTGTAGAAGTGTTGAAGCATGGCACAAAGGTCAAGCTTGTGCATCATAATGGGAGTATTATGCACTTACAACATCTTACAAAGTGGGGCATGCAATGGGTTAGAAAGGCTTAAGTGCAACTTTGGTTACTTGCTCAAACTTGGGTAGATATGAGATGAAGTGACATGTAAGTGTCATATTTTTGTTGGTTAAATGTCGTATGTCACACAAGGAAGACCATGATGGTTGAGAACACACAATGATCAAAACGTGATGAGTCACATCCAAATAGATAAGAGGATTAAGAAGGTGACCCACTTCAACTGTTGTAGTTACTTCTTGTGCCTATAAATATGATGGTTGGAGTTACTTCTTGTGCCTATAATACATTTAAAACCATTATCCTCCCACATTCTATTAGAATTCAATATAAGCCCCATACTCCATTTCTTACTATCATTTGAAGAAGAAAAGGGGTTTGATACACATATTGTTGAGGTACTGTACTTTTGAGATATCTCAGAAAGAAAGTCCTTGTTGTTCAATATTCCCAATGTCAATAGTTGTTTTTTTCAATGCAATCATAGTGTTTTACAAGTAGTTAGAACACAATAATTTTAAGGGATTTCACTTGTGCATGACACTTTAGAGTTCAAGACATGTGGAGAAGAATATATCAACATCACAAGTTGAGTTGATGTAACTTATTTAAATTTACTAACCATAGAACATGGCCTGTTAGGTTGTTTTGTGCCATGTTTTGTGACATCTTTGTGCCGTATAATTTTGGACACTTTAAACACTTATACGGCACCTTGAACACTAATTAGTCACCCCACATATAATATTTTAGATACACTAAACATTAATTTAACACCCTAAACACTGATACGATACCCTAAATAATGTCATGATACTCTATGCACAAATGATTCATCCTCTATTTCATAATTAGGATAACCTAAACACTAATGAAACACATGGTCTCATACAAAATGATAATCCTCACTGTAATACCCTATTAACTCATACGACACCCTAAACACTTGTCTGACATCCTAAACACTCAAAAATTGATGCAAAACCTTGGACACTAATGGGTTACTCTAAATAACATAATTTAGACACAAAAAAACACAAATGTTTTACCCTAAAAAAATTATAAGACATGATAAACACTAATATGAAACACTATACACTATTAGAAGACTATAAACATTAAGGGATCATCGTATATAATATAATTAGGACACCTTACAGAATAATTTGATATCATAAGCACTCATATTAAACATTCAAACATTGTTACAAAAACCTTAACACTAATGGGTAAACCTAAATAACATAAATGACAATCGAGATACTTTGAGCATTAACAAAACAACCGTAAACCTGATATGAAACCCTAAAGAATATAATGAGACCTTACAAACTAATTGGCCACTTTACAAAACACAATTAGAATGCCCTAAATATTAATGTGTCATCCTAAACAATCATACGATACCCTAAACACCAAACATTGATATGATGCCCTAAACACTAACTTGTCATCTTAAATAACACAATTACAACACCCTAAACTATAATACAACACCTAACATTAATTTAACATGTATTAGGGTTCAATTGGTATAAATGATTCCAAATCTATCCCTAATACATGTTCAATTGTCACATTAGGTGTATTAGGGCTCGATCGATGGAAACAAACACAAACTAATACTTGACACTCAAATAGGCCACCCTGAACATGTGGAAAACCATCGTGTTTTTCAACATGCTGAAAAACACAACGTGTTTTTCAAGCATGTTGAAAAAACACAAGTGTGTTTTCCATCTTGATGAAAAACACGTTGTGTTTTCCATCTTAACGAAAAAAATATTATGGACAGTGGGCTGTGTTTTCCATCTTAACTGATGTAATTAATTATTATCATATATAGAAAGTTTATAACGTACATAAAATACAAAGGGTAAATAGTGGACAAGTGGGTTTAATCCTTTATTTTTCACTAAAATAGAGGGAAAACATTTTCCCCTAAAAAATGTAACTATGCATTTAGTATGATATGTGGTCCCCGACTCATGATTGGTGATAACATTTGTTTAATCCAAATATGAATGTTATAACTATATATCTAGATGTAGATGGAAAAAATAGAGCTTGTCGAACATTGTAGAGAAAATTAAATGTTGAATCAAAATTAGGAGAGAATGATCACAAGGCTTCAAGTCAAAGAATTCAAAATTTTAATAACATTTATACCGAAAATAATATATTTGCATTGTTATGTATGCTTAGTAAACCTAGAAATCACACGTAAGCTAGTCTAAGGAAAAAATGGGTTAATGTTATGAAAAATGAGATTAATTATAATGAAAAAGAGTGATACGTGAACTCTTTTTCATCCTCCAACTTATAAATTGGGTCTAAAAGATCAATTGTTATTGGATTTAACTAATTTCTAAATTTATGGGCAATCCATTACTGAAGCATTTATAGGTAGTGATTTTTTTTTCAAGTATAGAAAAGATACTCATAATTTTGGTATTGATTTCATACCGGTAAGTTCATTATGTCTAATTGCATACAAAAATCTAAATTTTGAATGTTTTCTTGATGATAGAAAGTTTACTTTAGGTTAATGCTTTGGATTGGGAAGTGAGTTTGTTTCTTTATCCTCTACTAACACTTAATATACAACTCTTACATGTTCTTGCATACAAGATATGATGATAAGAACAATGTTAGTGGATTTTAAAGATGTTCAACTTGTGCTTACCCATAAAATTGTCCAATAATCTAATTTTAAATTTTGAACCAAACATTAAACTCAAAAATTAAACTCAAACATCATTTAATTAGAGTCTTGCTCAATGGTAATCAATTTTTCAATTTGTATATGTGACATTGAGATCATTTTGTCAATATTTTTACCACAGAATTTTAAACAAAGATTCATTAGTAACAGTGTTTAAAAACACTAAAATTACTAAATTATATTGTAAACAAAAATTCATTACTAACAGTGTTTACAAACACTAAAATTGCTTATACTGTAATGGTAAAATCCTATTGTACCTGGTAAACAAGTTAATCCAATAATGCGTGTAAATAATCTTCTCCTCCAAGTGAATTTTTTTATTTTACCTTGAATATTATCCTCCAGCGCTGGCTCTGCTCTTCTTGCTTCTGCGAATACGACCCAATGTTAAAATGCTAAACTGTTTTGGAAGGGGACGCGGTTTGGTTAAGTCCTTCAGATGGGAAACTGGATGAACCGGTTTAGGTGGGTAGCGCCTCCCCAAGGTATTAAATGCTAGGATTTGGTGAAGATTTGGGCTCCGACTTCTGACAACATTTCTTGCACTAACAACTCTACGCGGCCATCCTTCCACTACCACCTCATCTACAAAGAATGGTCATGGATGCATGTTTCTTTTCATATATGTATATATACACATTTTCTTATACCCAAATGAAAATATAAATCAAACCTAGCTTTGCAAATAAAATGGGCAAGAACCCACAAGCCCATTTGGGAAAATCAAATGAATCCAAGCTAAATAAAAATATATAAACACATTTTGAAACCCTAGGAGAGGGTGTGACCAAAATAGAGAAAATAATGCAACTTGAAAGCCTTTCCAAAAGCTTGGAGTGACCTCCAATGGCTTCCCTTCCTCCTCCATTAACCTGCAAAAAAAAATAGAAACAATGAGCCAAATGAAATGTGAAAGGAGACTTCATAAGGATGTTTTAGGGTTGGTTACCCTTTTTCCTCATCAAGGGACCAAATTGAATCCATCCAAGGGATGAGATTCATCCCTACAAAAATTAGGTGGAGAGTGGGTGAATAGAAATTGCCCTTTTAATTTAAATGTTTTAATTTCAAAATATGGGTTGAATTTTTAAGGGGTTACTTTATGGGGTAGGGAAGTGTTCATTATCCTAACCCAACTTTTAATATGGGACCTTGCTAGTTGTTTCAACATTGTAGAAATTAAATAACCTTGGTATTTAATTTCATTGGCCACTTTTACCCTTGACACCCCATGGGGGAATATTCAACTTTAGTAGGAATTAATTTATTATTTAAATAATCCTTAGGGAGATTAAACTTGCTTAGTCAAAACAATGTACTAAAGCATACTATAGATTTTAAATATTGTGTTATCATGGAAAATTAATTATTAAATTCATCACCTTAGAGACATTAATGTGGCAACTGTAGTTTCGAAGCCTCTATGCAGGCACACTTTTTAAAAAAAAATTACATAGTTTTTCTAACTAAACCTACATTGTTCTTGAGTCTCATGTAGAGATTTTTATCGGGAGTTACATCGTCCTTCTGCTTTTTTTTTTTTCATTGTAATGGTTTTGTCTTACTTGTCTGCTAGTAGAGGTCGTTTCGTTGGATTTTTACGCTTCATATTTTTTCTATTGTGTCTCTTACCATGTGTCCCTCCTTTTTACTCTATCTAATAAAAAATTCACAGCCAATGCATCAAGATAGGAGCCAAAATTATTGAGCTAGAGAACAAACTGTGTAGAAGATCCAAGACTCGTAAGAAGATAAGAAAGGTAGAAAACTTCGTTGAAAATAAGAAGACTCAAGCATAGAAAAAGCCAAAATGCATGCACATTCCCACATGGAATTAGAAGAAATAACAAGTACCAATGCTAAAAAAATGGAAGGAAGCCAACCAAAAGGATTATACAAAGTGTAAGGAATGTGTGGAGGATGTTAGACTTCCATAACATTCATAATGAAGTGAAATTTGCATCCAAAATAAGTATACTTTATAATATTAGGATGAAGATAATGTGCACATGACTAAGGTAATCACATTTGGATAAGATGGAGATCATATTATAGAGAAAGATATGGTAAACGTTAGGGTCATGTTTATCGTGAAAATTGTAGACGTGATTATCACAAAAATTAATGGTAAAAACATCCATATTAAGGTAAATTCTAAGACCCCCTAAACCAAAAATATTACTTGGCGAATTTCTATAAATGAATTTCAAAATCTTTGTAAATTCTATTAATTAAAAGGAATTTTTCCAGAATGTAGCATTTGTTGGATGGTAGAATTAGGTTACCGACCGGTAGTAAATTTCTCTTTTATGCATGTAGTAAAGGTGACTTGAATATAATTTTTTTAGCTATTATTGTAAAGCGCTCGACAAATCAACCCAAAAAATTAACTCACAACCAACATATTTAGGATAAATAGCAAGCCGTAACATCTCAAAATTTACCAAATCCAAACATAAAAACGTAAATATTCATGAATTAATGAAGATTAGCCAATATAATTTACAATGGTCCATATGTTGTTTTTAGATACGAAGACCTTTCATTGAGGTACTCTTGAGCTTGTATGGAATATGGCGTCAGTTGTGGTGCTCCACAATATGGGGATTATGGGGAATCTACTAGAGTTGGACGAGATACCGAGCAAAATTTTTATGAATATACGAGGGGGATCAATCTGGAATGGGCCTTAAAGGATCCCTTGGTGGTAATGAAGCCGACAACGTTTACTCTTCTAGTTATGGCAATGACTATTTTTCTAGTGGGTTTAAAATGGTGGATGTTCCAACTCTTCTCTGTATTTAAGCAATGTTATGGGGGAGTGGATACCTAGGTGGTAGCGGATCCTCCTATTATTAAACTATATGAGTTCTAGAGGCTGCCATAGATTGGAATAAATTAAGAATCTAAGAGCCAATAATAAAGGCAACCTTCTTTCAATCAACTGACGAAAAATAATCTTTTTGGCTTGAGGTGGTCGAAATAAAATTCTGTTCCTGTGCAAGGAGATAACGAGACATTGATATTCAAAAAAACCCTTGTTTATTGCATTAATCTACTGTAATTCTTCACGAAGATTACGAGATCAACACATTATAAATTACTTAATTGACTTTTTGGAAAATTCTCATCTATTAGACGAACCTAATTTTCAGTCAGCGGGGCAACCAAGTACTTGTTTGTGGGATTTCCATGTTTTCAAATTTTATTTACAACCTCTGTTTCGCGGTTTTCATTTATTAGAAATGTCTGCGGAAGTTTGTTATTCTATTGAGTTTATTGGTGGGAATGATGACTTCAATGAATCCCACCTTAATAATTTCGTAAAGGTTGTGAAGCTATCAGAACGTGGCATTTTGTATGTTGTTGTGTCCATCATGGGTCCCCGGAGCGGTGAGAAAATCACTCTTTTAAATAATCTTTCCGAATTAAATTACAGGGAGATGGATTTCTTTAACGGTAGGATGCAAACAACTTAAGTATTTGGATTTTAGAAGCTGTTATTATGGAGCGTAGTATGTTATACTTGGAAAAGACATTACTTGGTCCTGGTAAAGATATAAAGGAAACTTTTCAATGAGCTTATGTTCGATTATAAGTGGAAATTTCTTAGACTCCCCATCTCTTTGTGAGAAACTACTTCGATCAGTAATAACGGTTCTTCATGAGTAGATACTCACAAGTCTTGCACAAAGGATTGGATCAAATGCCAATTAAGCATGCAGCAGACCCTTTGAAGAGAAATTTGTTTTCAATTATAAAATGATACGCAGAGGAATACAACCAGAAAATCTAAGCTTTCCCTTTCTGTGTAAATCGTGAGCATTGTTAATGGCATTAAACTTTAACCTTAATTCTCAAAAATGGGATTTGAAATTTAGATTTCGCTAATTTTGAGGTGTTTGGTCACTTTCAATTTCACTTAATTTTTGAGTATAAGTTAGATTTTTGGGTTGATTTTCTTAGCATTTAGAGTGATAGCTAAATTTATAGATTCAAATCACCTTTACCGCATGTATAAAAGAGAAATTTGCTACCGATCCAGAACATTATACTCTTGACCGGTAACATAATGGTATCGGTCAATAGCATTATGCTATGCGAATAATATTATGTTGGCGGCGGCCTGTAGCATAATACTATCTACCAACAGCATTATGTTGTCACCTGGTAGCATAATATTGTCAGCGACTAGGATTATACTATCAGTGGACAGTTGCTACCGACCGACAGCGTTTCCTTTCAATTAATGACATTCCTCGACATTAAAAGACATTTTTAAAAATTCACCAAGTAATATCAATAATTAAGTTTTAGTGGGGTCGTAAAATTTATCCTATTAACTATTTAACCTTCTAAATAGATGTAATCGCTAGACTAAATACAACGCAAACATAAGATACACTTTTGATTCAATGGTGTGCGTTGTTTATACTCAATCCTCAAAGTTGAATGCCTTTGTCTTATTTCGGGTGTGCAGCCTTTTTGTGGGTATCTAGTCGACCACTAAGACCCACCTCCATCTGCCATTGTTGAATTCATTTGTAGCGTCTTTTCAATGGAGAAGTGGGCCATCATCTTTTAACGAAGGAATCTTCGATATCATTTCGTTGTTGGCGTATTTATTTTGTGAGCAATGCAAATAGATAAAATCTCCAACATGTTTCGCAAATTCAGCCATAGCGGATGGGAATCGCTATAATTACTTACTGGCAAGCGTGGGGTTGGTCCGAATCCGATACATAATATAAAACAACGAACAGTAAATATCCTGTTTGTAAAGTATTGTGAGGGCATAGCCTTACATATAAAATTGACATTTCAACGAAATTTATGGAGTCCGGATGGGGTACATCTTGCGAGATCGAGATGGATCAAACATATGAATGGCCGACGATTATACCAAAAAGAAACACCAAAGTTTATAAATAGCCACTCACTAACGTTCGATCGTATATCTCCCAATCATATCCCTGTCTTCCACATGCGACTATTATGACTCGCACTGTTCCCTTATCTTTAAACGGGAAATCTTAGATACAAAGAGATTCCAGTATGTGGATCATGATGAGCTGGTCAATGGGAGCGAAAATACAAATATCAAATTGTAAAGATTTGAGATTGTTCTCCCAGTTCATTGTTTATCAAATTGATGTTTGGATTTGTGTATAAATCAGACGTTTCAAATAGTTACACTAATCCTATGTTTCGAGTCTTTATATCAAATGGAAGCATATATGCTAATTTTCCCTATTGCTCGGACAAAATGGAAGGCTATGAGTAAAGGTGGAACAACTATATTATATAAGTCCGACTCCCTGAACAATTTGAAGTTTATTGCAACACAAAAACCCGCACGAATGGCGTGTTGTCCACTTCCTTTCAAGGTCTTCTTTACAATTGCTAGAAAAGAGATGCTATGTATACTCTACAACTATTAAAATATGTACCAACTGAAATCCTCATTCCTATTTATTTATTGGAATTAATCGACAAATTTTTTAAATGGACGTGAATAGTGAAATTTGCTTCCACACATATAACCCGTAGCATAATTGCAAGATTGTAGTTTATTTTGTTAGATAAGAAATTAACGATTTTATATAGATATTGATATCTTTGTTACATGATGAATGAAGTTAACATATTATTAGGACTTTCTCACATGTTGATAGTACATCTTGCAATATTCTAGACCATGTTAGAGATTTTGGTTCACATCCTTGGGTAATTAACTCACCCTTTTCGGGCGGCGGCTTTGCTTATATAATAGCCTCTCAACCATCCGTAACTATTGTTGCTCGTGGTGGTGATGATGGATCCAATACGTGTAAGGAAGTTTATCTTGAAAGTTTGTGACGAGGTAAGTACTCTGAATCCCCTCTTGATGTTCCTATAGCTATCGAGTTTATTGATATTGTCGTAAAATATTATAGTAACAATTGTCTAATAGCTTACTTTGGTGGTTGTATTCCCTTGGAATCCTTCGTTCAAGGATGGATTAAGAACCATTGGGAGTCTAGCGATATCCAGTCACCTTTGGTATCCACAACCTCACTAAGTTATTGTACCATTTTTCTTTTCACAAACCTTTTCAACAAAGAAGTTTGTTTTTGCACACCGCATGTATGTATCTAGGTAACACCACGATTGTTCTTTCACGTTGGATGCCTGATTTTAACCCTTCCGATAAGGTATGTCATTGGATAGTTGTATGTGTGGAGCCGACTACTCTTCTCATAAAGATTTGGTATTTCGAAGGGGATAGTGTGTCCCATTGGTAGAATTTTTTTCAAGAACCCGAACATTTCTTGTATGCTTTCCGTATAAACCGGTTTGCGTTGAGGTTGACCTTGCCAAGTATTTGTAGAACCTCCGACCATATCAACATTCAAGTATGGTGCACTTGTTTCTCAAGAAAATTATTTATTACAACTTCCTAAAACATTTTTAGGTGTCAAGCCCTTACCATCACATTAAAAATGTCCTTTTATAGCATGAGGAAAATGAGCTTCAATCCCCTATCGCGCTATGCCAAAATATGATACTACAATCTGGTAATGATCAGTGCGGTTGGAGGTAAGAAGTCGATTAGGCCTCAAGCTTCTTATGTAATGAGCCCATCTTCTTACAACCCACAACCGAGAACGATTAATAATTCTATTATTTAACTAAGTGCCGAAAGGGTAACATGACTGTACCTCAACCCACATAGAGCCGGTTTATTTATTTGCAACAAAATTTAGTCACTAGGACCGTTGTGTCAACTTTGTATTTCTCAACACCACTCCAATAGTTAACCTTGTCAAGTTTCTATGGGGAATATGGTGAAAATGAGGATAAAAAAACTCTATTCGGGTTAAGCAACAAAATTTGAACTAGTTTTTACACTTTCTAACCATAGTTTGCTTGACTTTGGGATGGTTTCTAGGAAAGCTAGGGGAACTTACTATTTCTAAATTCTCATTAATTTTCTCTCATGCAATGTGCAACGCCTCACAAAGTCCTAAGAAAATAGTTTGCGATAAAATATTTTAAACTTATTGGTAAAATTGATGTTGTTTCTTTAGAAAAAGTTAAGATTATCAGTTTTATGCTTCATACCACTTTAATGTGTATTACTCATGATTATAAACATGTTTATTATTCACATATGGAAGGAAGAGGTGGTGTTTACATTTATCTATATCCTAGATTTTCAGCTCTAACGTCTTCGATGGGGCACGGTCCTTAATATCGTCTCATGTGGATTATTTTTAAAATTAATAGATATTCTTTTGGACTTATCAATATTTATGCTTCTAATGATGGCACCGTAATGAAAATGTTATGCCGGTGATCAAGATATAACTTACCTTTTTCTTATTGTTTAGTTTGTAGATAATTTAATACGATTGAAAATCCAGAGGATATATTGGGGTCTCTTCCCATAACGTGGTGCATGGGGAATATGAGGAATGGTTTTATTTTAAACACTACATAATCATTTATGACTCTCTTTTTAGATGGTGGAATGATTTCCATTCTCAAAATTGGTTTAATTGCTATGAATTTCGAGTAGGTAATGATAGATTCATTAAAAGTCTAGATCATGTAATGGTCATTCTGTGATAACCGTATAGTCGAGCTTATTTTTTCTAACCATATCCCCATTTCATTCCATGTGCAATTTAATGGGACCCCTTTTAATTTTCCTAACAATCAATTCTACTTTATATTTCATTGGTAATACATGTTGGTCTCATCTCTCTCATTGAAAAAGTGTGGAATATTGTGCCACGTCCTCCTACACTACTATCTATGTTGATTTTTGTAATTCCCTTGTTCACCATACTATCATGCTTCTCAACCATTATGGAAAATAGGTTGCTCGAGTTCAAAAAAAGGGTAGATTTCGTAATGATTTAGGAGTTCCATAAAACATCGTCTCTACTTGAAGCTCAACCTTTCAACATCCCAACCCAAACTCTTGAACCATTTTAAGGTTATTGAAAATAACAATGCCATATGTGCTAAGACCCATGCATGAATTCACAGAATAAAGTGTGAAAAATATTGACAAAGATTCTTCGAATCCATTCTCGCTATGTTTTACAAAGAACAAATTAAAGATATTTAGTGAGCTCATGATTGTGTCACATGTCTTCCAAATATTCTCAATACCTTAATGGATTGTTAAAGCTTTGTTTTGCAAGCTAAACAACCTTCTAAATAAATTCAAGTTGATTTGTAACACTTTGTGTGGATGTGGTTCCTTAAGTTGTCTCTACAAGATAGGAAACACGATGACGCTCCTTTATCTTTGAATGAGCATTAGAATTCTCTCCTTTGTTTTGTTAATGATAAATCTCTCAAAGCATTGATATTTTTCAATGTGTGATTTATAAGGGATCTTAGACTATTGTTTGATATGACCTTTTTAAGTCTCGCGAAGAATGTCTCTGTAATCGTGCTCTTGAAAATGTTAATAGTAAGGGAAATATCAAGTTTATTCTTAAAGTCAAGGATAGAGAGCTCTTTATTACTTGGCGGTCTATTACTCTCCTTAATGTCTCTTATAATATTTTTTCCACATCTCTTGTTCTCCATATTTTTAAACTTCTTACAAAGGTGGTTCATCCAGAGTAAAGCTGTTATCTAATTTTACCCCTCAGGAAAAATCAACAAACACGACCTTGCACATAGAGAAAATAGAGGGATTGATTTATTCACGGGCACATGCATTTAGAAATTCACCAAACAAGTTATAGGTGGGCTTAGTAATGGAAATAATGTCGGTGGAAAGAAATGGAATGGTGGTTCAGCTCCAATCTTGCAAACGGAAAACTTGAAGGAAGCTCGTAGTTGAGCTAAGTGAAAAAATGGGAACTCTGAAGTTTGAAGTTTTGGACTTCTAAGGTTTTTGATTTTAAAGTTTTGGAAGTTAAGAAGGGCAAAAAAAAGAAAAAATACCTCAAATCCTGAAACCCCGAAGTTTGGAAGGCTCAAGAGTTTTCGAGGTCAAATCCCCTTTCAGGGTAAACGACACCACAAATTGAGGATTTCTGAGAAAATGAAAAAGCATGAGCCAAAGTGCACGAAAGTCCAAAACCTTGACGTCCAAACGGGCTTAGTGTTTTGAGGTCAACAGGGTGGGAATTTAAGACTTTTAGAGGTCCTCATTTCAGACTTTAGGAGGTCCCGATTTCAAACTTTCAGAGGCCCCAATTTCAGACTTTTAGAGGCCCTAGTTTTAGGGGTTTGTTTCGGGCTTGAGAAAGTGAGAATCCTAGAAGGAGAAGGGTTTGAAACCAGAAGTACTATGAATTTTAGGCTTCAATTTTTGTAGGCTCGAGAGGTTTTGGTGGGTTGGTGGGATGAAGAGTGTTGTGGGTCCAAAAGGTGCTGAGGTCCGAAACATGAAGTCTGAATTTCAGACTTCATGGTTTCAAAGTTTGAAGTTTGATGCGCGGCCGAATGAATAATAACATAATCCTCCAAAGTCAAAATTCTGAAAGTATAAAATTTAATATTTCAAAGGTTGTGATGCATTTCAAATTCTGAAGAAACAAATCCAACTAGCTTTATTTAATGCGAGTATGGAACCCAAATCTTCAAATGGCTATAAAATTTTGCTAGGAGCTCGAGACTTGCACAAGAAAAGAATTTTTGAAAGCTCTCAATGTTCTCTACACAACTATAGTTCACCATTTTAGAGGGTGCTTCTAGATTTCTCACCTACCCAGGTGATGAGTTATCACCTTCCTTTCTTACCCAACAAGGAATAGTACATTGAGGTATGGGTTTTACGGTGGCACCCATCATTTTGTAGGTGAATTCAATTCATTTGAGGGTGGTTGAAGCAATATGTTGATTTTATTCCCTCTCTTATTTCTCTCATTCTTCCTATATATTGTAAGGAGGGGCATTTTTCTAATGTTGGATAATTTTGCTTTGCACCCTACCTTTTTCTCTTGTCTTGAAGTGAATTTCTGGAGTTGAGACCTCCCATTCAAGATTTAATGCAATCTTTTTCCTATTGGCCATTCGAAAGCATTGTATAAAATATTTGGAGCAATAATACATGTTTGTGGATGAATTTCAACCCTATCTCATGTTTAATGTTTTCTTCGATCTCTCATTGCAATCTTGGTTATATGTGCATGGTTATTGTATTACATGTTTAATGGTTTGTGTTTAATGGTTAGTGGATTCTCATCAATGGATTGATCTGTGGTGTATTTTCATCCTTCTTAATCTGATTGTGGTTTCCATCTCCATGTAAAGTAGGTTTTCAGCATTCCTTTTAGTGCATCACCTCTGTTAGTTTAGGTTTAATTTCTTGTAATCTTCTTAAGCCTGTCTCCTTGAAAAGTTCCAATATATTTTAGAGTAGATCCTCTAGAATTTGGATTTGGTCATCGAGAATAGAAGAATAGGAACCGACCTTAATCCAGAGGGTTATCCCGATTACAAATTCCCACACTCTGGGATAACTCCATGTTTGATAAATCACACTAACTGCCTCAACCATTCACTTGCTATCAATCATGGGTGTTTTGATTTATTTATAACATAGTCATTTTTGTTAAGGGTAGGTACATTCTTGATAATCACATTTCCATCTAGGAAGATATGGAGTGGGCCAAAATTTCTCTATGTAGGTTATTTTCCTTAAAATATATTTGAAGAAGTCTTATGATCTGATTGAATGGTCCTTTATTCTTGTTATGATTAAATTCCTTGGGTTCTTACCTTTCTTTATCGAGTGTTGTTCAAACTTTGTTTTTGATCCTTCTTATTACCTCACTATAATTGACACCAATCTTAAGCTATCAACATGTTTAGCTCAATAATGAAATGGTTCCCACTTGCTCCTTTTTTTTCTTGCCTATGATACCCTAGGTTATCATTCTTCTAATAGTGTGGAGAGGGTACACATATGGGGAATATTTATCGCTTACCATGCCTCTCATATTTTCAATGGAAATTTAACAAATAACTCTTTCCTCACATTAGTTGAGAATGAACAACATCAAAAACAATTTATCTTATTTACACACCTTTTCTTAAGCTTCTAGATCTAATGTTAAATTAACTAAGTCTCTTGAATTTTAACAGAGTTCTTGGCCTATTCTCGATTGGTTTTCAGCTTACCCTTATTATTGGATCAATGATCGAGAAACATTCAAATTCATTGGGATTCCCTTAACCTTTGATAGTAATTATACCACTCTTTGGAAATATGTCATTGATTAGATGGAGTAAAATGTTGAACGTTATATATTTAGGCATTTCTCATTGGCCAAGAAGTTTAAAGTATGTGCCAAAAATTTTGTAACCATCAAATTTTATTATGCTTCCTGTCGGTGCCCTTCATGGGAATCATTTGAAAAACTATATAAACTTTAGTGGGATTATCTTTGGTATAAGAAACATTAGCGGGGATTTAATCTAGTTTCATGGGATATTTGTACCCTTCAATGTGATGAGATAGAATGGGAGTTATAGATGTTTATAGACACAATATTTATGTTTTTTTAAATGGTTATCAGATGCATAAATGAAAACCAAGCCTAGAAAATATTGTTATAACATTACATTTCTTTAGGATTTTATTTTTGGAATAAATAATGGAAAAACGTTAGGTAACAAACCTTGATTATAACCAGAGTGACGTTTAAAATTACGAGATATATTTGTTATGAAATTATAGGTATATTTTTAGTGAAAAGTATCTTAAAACATTTCAAAGCTATTAATTTTTTTGTTGTTGCAGAATCATAGCACCCCTGAAATCAGTAACTTGATGGGTTAAGATCCTTAGTGTGACTACACAACATGGAGCATCTCTCAAATTGTGGGACTTTGTGAGTCGAGAGAGCTCTCTGGATGAAGGTGACTCCTATTCCTCTGTTCAGGTGCACACGTTCAGATTGTAGAGGGTCGTTCTAACTCCTACTCTAACTTACCAAGGAGACATAGTTAAGGGAATACAAGAAATGAAACCTAATCTAACAGAGGTGATGCACCAAAGGAATGTTGAACATTTGCATTGCTTTTAAACACAAACCATTAAAATGTAAAACAATATCCATGCACAGATGACCAAGATTGCAATGAGGGATCAAGAAGAAACAATAAAGCATAAGAGGGGGTTGAAATCATCCACAGACTTATTCTATTGCTCCAAGAATTGATACAGTGCATTACACAACCAAGAGGCAAAAATTGCATTACAATTTGGATGGAGGGGTTCGAGACTCCATGAATTCTCTTGCAGAGCGAGAGAAAAGGAGGGCACAAATAAAGAATGTCCAACCTCTTGAAATTGTTCCTCTTATACAATATATAGGAAGAACAAGAAAGAGAAAGGATGAAAAATCCAATCTGTTCGAACCACCCCTGAAGGGGAATTGAATTACCCTACCACAATGATGGGTCTTGCGTTGTAACATCCATGCACCCATCACTGTTCCTTGCTTTGGACAAGAAGGGAAACCCATTCTTCATCATGGTGGCAGGTAGGAGACTTGACGGCCTCAGTAATGGCGGGTCAAAATATTAATGGTGGCAGGTGGGTAGTAGGTGCCGAGAGCTCTCTGAAACATCCCCTCTCGCTTGATTTGGAGCTTCTGATCGAAAGATATGGCCTCCTAAAGGCATTTCGGATCTGAATTCCTTTCATGTGATCCATGTGGTGGCGTTGTGTGTCTAAAAGTTTTTCCCCTTCTATAAAAATTTTGAATTTTCACCGAAGAGACACGTGGCGGCTTCTACAAGCCTGCTCTATTTCCTTTATATTCTGCCCAAGCTCCCCTGTTGGTAGAGACACTATACCTAACCCGAGACATGTGGAGAACCGGTGCATGTTTGATTCTTCACTTTTGATCACCCCTTTGAAGTTGTGCGGATGTTACACATGGAGGCCTCCATAAGCCTATCCCGAGCTTGGAATTTTCAATGGCAGGTTTTCTCTTTTTTGCATCTAGGGCACGTGGAGGGCTTGCACTTTTTTGGGATTGGCCTTTGGGATGTACCTTTTGAATTTATGCCATTGAGGCATTTGGAAAATTCCACCGGCCTATTCTGTTTCATTTTGTTTTGGATAAGTCTTATTTTCTGGCGGGGCCATAAGTCTAACCTTCTACTTATGGCAGCTGGGTGCACATTTGGGAACCCGCTCGAATTTTACCTTTGAATTTTTTTCGATGAGGCATGTGGAAGCTTCGCTTACCTTTTGTACTTAGCTTATTTGATCCTACTCTATTTTTCTTGGAGTAGCAGCAGAGTTTAAACAGAAAAAACACAATAATAATTCTCCGATTCCTTCTTACGGGAATATAATACAAATATATAGGAGTTACAAAATCTATATTTGAGGCAGTTTCTCTAACAACTCCTCCCAGGATAATCTCCTGAAATTCCTATATTAGTGAGTCGGTTTACTAACCAAATCTCACGTAAAACAATATGCTATGTGAGCACTAACTTAATCATTTCCTAACATTCCCCCCCTTAGTGCGAACATGGGAAAAACCTGCCTTTGCACTTGCACCTGCTCATGATCTGGTGATTTTCACAGGATGATCACAAACCTCAGGGATGGTTTTGCAAACGGTTGACCACAAACCGAGAATAGTGGTTTTGCAATTGGTTTACCACAAACCACAAAGTGATGGTTTTGCAAATGGATTACCAACAACCAAGAATGGTGGTTTTGCTATTGGTTTACCACAAACCACAAATGAAGGTTTTCAAGTGGTTTACCTACAACCACATCATGATATGCAAAGTACTATTCTTAGCCCTCATCACATCTCACTATAGGGAATAACATAGGAAATTCTGCTGAAATCTATTGCTCATACATACATAGAAAAAGATGACATACTGGAAATGGAACATTGGAATGATGTTCCCCCCTCAATGTGAAATTTCCACTTATTGAAAACAAGATCATTGCAAACTGAGGCACACCACACTGGAAGCACTGAAATCAAACTGCACACACACACATGTCACCAAAGCTGATATGCGGCCCCGTCGTTGGCAACTGACGAGAGGTCGCTGAATGACCTCCAACCTCCGATGCCTCCTGCCTCCGGTTTCATGCTCAGAACAAGAAGTCTTCAGAGCCACTGTCTTCATTTACTTGTTCTTCCTCATTCTCTGATCTTTCTTCAGTAATAAAGTTGGCCTCAATTCCTTTGAGTTTTCCACTAAGTATATCTTGAGCTCGAGCTCTACAAAATGAAGTTGTATGCCCCTTTTTCTTACAGTAGAAACATTCTCTTTCCTCTTTATATTTAGAAAATTTTTGTACTTCCTTTTTACATACATTGTTGTTTCTTCTTCTATATCTTCTTTGGTCCATTTTTCCTCAGCTAGGAGAGCTGATATCATATCTTCCAATGAGTTAGAAGGTATCTGACCAAGAGTGAAAACAACATTCGTATTTGGGTGGTAAACTATTCAATGAGAATAGCTTTTGCATCCTCGTCATCTCTTGGAGATTTTACTTCGCAAGTTGTCTCGAAGAGATCGTAAATTGTTGATGTGACTAGACATTGTATCTCCATCACTCATTTTTAGCTTGAGCAATTTGAAGTTTCAGGGAAAACTTTGCATTGACTGCTTTTGAACCAAATAATTTGCTCAGATTATCCCATATGTCCTTCGAGTTTTTATCTAGATCAACATAATGTAATTCAGAGTCCGAAAGGGCAAGGCCAATAATGGCTTTGGCTTTATCATCCCGTGTTTCCCATTCTGCCAATCTGGTCGGATCTGAAGGTGCTGGTTCTTTTCCATCTACTATCCTCCAAAGATTTTTGTTCATCAACTGCATCTGGATCTTGACTTTCCATGTGTGAAAGTTGAGACCATTGAATTTTTCTAGTGGAATGTCCATTATACCTTAGAGCGTCGGTTTCAACCGAAAATGCACTCTTTAGGGGAGTCGGCTTCAACCGATATTGCTCCCAATTTACACTATATATTTAAAAAGTAATAAAAACAAATTACTTTTTAAATTTTACATGGATATTTACTAAAAAACTTAAACTAAAAGACACATGACTATAGACCACCCACTACTATTACACACTACGAGATTTGATACTCAATAATATTTGACTTTAAACCATCAACTAAATCTATTGCTAAAAGCATTTATAAATACCAGAATTACGACACACGTGTAGAGTCCAATCCAATGCTTGATTCGACCATGCAATATGCGTCTACACGCAGAGTGGCAGCTGCGGACGCGTGCCTTATATTTTGATTGCTAAAATCTTGATGAAACTGAACACGAGTATCTGCCAGCTGTGATGGTACTCCCTGAATATGGAGAACAAGCAGATATGTTTAATGTTGATGCATATCTGAGCGTGCCAGGTGTTGATGAAGTCCGTGACAACCAGAGAATAAGATCGATAATTCTGTCAAGATCCAGGAAGAACTTGGAAGGGACAAGGCATGGTTCTGCAGGCGCTTAGACTCTCATCATGGACGCAATCAGGAATGAACTAGCTCTCTGCTGTCAAAGAATATTGTAAATCCACATCCGATCTGAATGCATAAATTACATAATGCAAACTGGAATAGAAAATGCGCACAGAATGACGTCTCTCTCTCTCTCCTTTTTTGTTTTAGGCAGATTCTTTTCTCAACAGCATTGCCAGTTCACCGGTATATCTGTGCATGACCCAAATGTTGGACGGCAGTGTTAAATCGGTGGAAATATGATGCAAGATCTGGAATGATGAACGGAAAGGAAATGAGATTAATACATATAATATCCAAAACGTCTCAATTCTAAGAGCGTCATCAGGTGGATGTTCATGCACAAGAACTATCAGAAGCGTGGATATATATCACGTCCGCACAGCATCTGGAAATTAAATATATGTGGCATGAAAACGTGGAAACGGTTAAGAGAGGATCGGATGCTGCAATTCATGCACAATGCAAATTCCAATGCAACATTTGTATAGCCAATACTGCAAAAAAGTCGAGATAATATCGATGCATATCAGGTCGACCAGTATACTGGTGATTGCAGGAATTTAATCCATAGGGAAACTATGATTAAGACGGATATGCCTCAGAAAAAAAGAAAATTGAATCCCATATCGCTCAAAGACATTGTGGATAGTGCAGGTCGCAGGACTCCACAAAGACACAAGCCGTACATATGTCCTCAGACTCTCATTATGTCGCTCTGATACCAAATCTTGGAGTAGCAGCAGAGTTTAAACAGAAAAAACACAATAATAATTCTCCGATTCCTTCTTACGGGAATATAATACAAATATATAGGAGTTACAAAATCTATATTTGAGGCAGTTTCTCTAACAACTCCTCCCAGGATAATCTCCTGAAATTCCTATATTAGTGAGTCGGTTTACTAACCAAATCTCACGTAAAACAATATGCTATGTGAGCACTAACTTAATCATTTCCTAACAATTTTCCTATCCCCGACTACGTGGCGGATTTGGTGCACATTTGAGTCTCTTTTTTTGTTGTTCCTTTGAAGTTGTGCCAATGAGACACGTGGAAGTGTCCGCGGGCCTTTTCATACTTAGCCGATTGAATAGGCCTGCTGCCTTTTTTGACTCCTATTGGACCCTAGACACATGGAAGATCTACGAGTCTTTTAAGTCTCCACTTTGGGTCACCTCTTTAAAATTGTGCCGAGTGACATGTGTCTCTTTCTATTTCCCGATTCTTTCAATTGCCAACATTGCCTCCTCTTTAGCGGGACTCGTGGAGGCTTGGCACTTGTTTGAGTCTCCCCCTTTGGATCCTTCATTTCAAGTTACACCATTGAGACATGTAAGGGCTTCCACCAATCCTCCTATACTTAGTTTATTTTGGGCCCACCTGTCCCTTTTCTGCCCATTTAGGAGCCATTCATCAAACCTTAGACACGTGGAGGCTCCGTCATTGATTTAGGAATCTATCTTAGGTCTCACTTCTAAAGATGAGTTGATTAGATGTGTGGCACCCTCCATGGGTCTGTTCTTTACTTAGCTTATTCTGGCCGATGAGACCCCCTTTTAGACCCTTACTATGTGGCGAGGCTAGTGCTTGTTCGGGACCGCCTTTTGGGCTTTCTTTGTTGAAGATGCGTCATTGAGGCACATGGCATCTTCCACTGATTTTCTTATACTTATCCCATTTTGGCCCGAGTGAATGCTTCCTTTCTCCATCGTTCTCATGTGCACCTTCGGTCTCTTCAGACTATTTACTCCTTTACCAACCCTTCCCCTTCATTGGAAAATTCAGTCGCCTCTTGATTTGGGGTCGATTATGAGCTCCCGAGAACTAGACCAACAGTTTGATTTTCTCTTGTGTAAGGGCATGTTTGATTAATTTTTCCTTAGGGGAAAAATTGGTCAACAATTTAGCGACTCGCAGAACACCTACCCTGCTAGGTGAAAAGATGAGCTGCCTTGTTGTATCCATTGCGCAAAGAGTCATGGGTGGTACCCTAATACATTTTTGGTCTCATTCTTGAACCTTGAATCCAACATTTACACTTGGAAACCTTGAACTGCCCCAATTTTATTGAAATAGACTCCCTTGACACCGATTTTAATTGCTCTATATTTTTCTATTTTAAAATTAGCAACTGTTATAAAGAACTATGGTTCTCCCTGTTGTAAATGTTGAATGGTCTCACATCTTGGTCTTCACTGGAGGCCCATCGAACTATACAATGACGTAAACCTAGAGCAAAAAGCATGTACCAAAGCACTTAGGGAAATAAAACCTACACTACAACAAGACAATGTGCACACGCACTTAGAGAAATTAAAATCCTATGCTAATATTTACAAGGGTGAAACCTTCCTTTTCAATAACAATGTTTAAGATGGATCCCGTTGACTAGAATCAGAATTTCCTCTCCATCCAACGTAGAAAATTGGAAGGCATTTCTACTTTTACATCCTGTGACCATATAGGGGCCACTTCAAATGGCATCAAACTTGAAATGCCTTACCTATTTTTCCCAATCTGCATCACACTTTAGGACCAAGTCTCCAACTTGGAAAGTATTGGCTCTAGCTCCCTTGTCAAAGCATCTCTTCATTGAATCTTGATTCTTCTGCATGGTATGTACTACATATTATCTTGCCTCTTCTAACTCCATCAACTATGCATACCGATATCCATAAGCTTAAACTCAACTAGTTCAAGTTGATTCATGAGTTTTAATGTTGGCAACTCAAGTGATATAGGCATAAATGCTTCCTTTCTATATAAAATCTTGAATGGAGAGGTTCCTGTAGACCTCTTGGGGTGACTCTATCTACCCAAAGAGCTTATTTGAGCTTTGTGTGCCAAGTTCTCTCGATTCTCATCAATAGTCCTTCGATGATTCTCAACAAGTTCTTGTTCGTGGAATCTGCTTGACCATTACCTTGAGGGTAATAGTTTGAAGAGGTGCTATGATATACCCCATTCTTGACAACCCATTCCATAATTTTTGTGCTAGGGAATGCTAATGCATTATCTAATATGATAGTAGTGAGGGCACCAAACCTTTTGATTATCCATTCATAGAAATCCAAGATCTTTGGATTCATTTGCCTCCTTAAGCGCCACTACTATAGATCACTTGCTGAAATAGTCGAGTCATTTGTGAGTATCCACTTGTTGCCATGGATTGAATTTGGGCTGATCACTCCAATGAAGTCCAATCCCCATTGAATGAATGAATGATTTACCGAAATTGGGAAAAGAATTAGGGTTGCTAACCTTTCCTTCCCTGTGAAGAATGCACACTTCTTGCACTTCTTTATCCATGAGTAGAAATCCCTAAACATTATAGGCCAATAGTAACCAACCCTCATAATTTTGAGTGCTGTTACCCGTGGAGCAAAGTGGCCTCCAACTTCTCCATCGTGGAACTCATGTAACACTTTCTCAATTTGGATTGTCCCAATGCACCTTAATAGGACGCCATTGATGTCCCTTTTGAACAAAACACTGTCGACAAGCACATACGGGATGGCTTGTAATCTAAAGTACCTTCTCTTTGTTCTGCTCATTTTTAGAGGACACGAACCCGTTTGGAGATAATGCACCAAATTTTGAGTCCAACATGGAATAGGTGCATTGTTAGCTGGATGCTCGAGGCTTGTTTTGCGTTAATAGGACAACCTCTTCATCATCCGTCGACTCATATTTTTGCTTGAAAGTGAGATGTTCAAACAAAACCTTTCCACGAACTAGCTTGGTCATTTTGATTTCAATATCATACTCCATTAGACGAGTGATCCAACCTGATCTCTTATCATTCAAGTCCCTTTTTAGGAGAAAGTCCTTGACTTTTGACATGAGACACTAGTAGTTGAATTTATTTTTTTGAGACCAAGTGTCGAAATTCTTCAAACTCCTAATAACAACAAGGACATGCTTTTCAATGGAAGAAAACTTTACGTCATAATATCCCAAGCCTTGACTTAAGAAGGCCATGGGCTGTTTTGAACCTTCTTTGTTAGGTTGAGCTAAGATAGTTGAGATTGTGTCTGACCCTCCAAAAGCATACAACATGAAGTCCTTTGAAAAGTATGGGTTAATGAGAGTTGGGGCTGTGATATTACAATCTTTATGGCCTCAAAACTCTCTTTACCTTCTTGTTGTCCATTTGAATGTAAGACCCTTCTTTAGCATCATCGTTAAAGGCTTTATAAGAGTGGTAAAATCAAGCACAAACTGCGGAAAAATTTTATCCTCCTAAGAAGCTTTGGAGGGATTTCTTGTGATGTGGCAATGGTAGTGTTCTAATGGCTTCAACTCTTTCAGGGTCAATTGTCAACCCTTCTTTTGAGACAATGTGGCCCAAACAACTTGCCCTCGTGTGCTATAAATACACACTTCTTTGGATTCAATGACACCTTGAATCTTCTACACCTTTGAAATACTTTCCTAAGGTGAAAGAGGTGGTATGTTGCATTCTTTGAGAAGATAGTGATATCATCTAGATACACTAGCACCATCTTATTGATCAAGCCTTTGAACGCCATATCCATAGCTCACTAAAATGTTGCTCCGGCATTGGACAATCCAAATGGCATCTTCTTGTAAGCATATGTGCCCCATTTTATGGTGAAGGTCATCTTGTACTGATCTTCCTCTTTCACCATTATCTAATTATAGCTTGAGTATCCATCTAGCAATGAAAACCTTTTGGAGCTAGCTACAACCTACAAGATTTTTTCAATTGATGGAAGTGGATAATGATCCTTGAGTGATGCTCTATTCAGATCACGAAAGTCCACACATAGTCTGATTTCTCCATTTCTTTTCCTCATAGGCACCAAGTTTACAACCCAACTTGAATGCTTGATAGGGAAGATGATGTTGGCCTTAATTAGCTTGTTTAACTCTTTCCTCATGAGAGGCTCAATGTGAGGGTTTATTGGCCTTTTCTTTTGTCTGAAAGGCTTAGATCCCAGATCTAGCTTGATAGTGTGATGTGCCAACCTTGGGTTGAAACCTCTTAAATCCTTGTAAGTCCAAGAAAATACATATGGGAATTCTTGACAAAGTTGAACAAATTCATATTTTTTTGTTGAGTACTTACCTTGCCAATTCGCAATGTTTCGATTTCATCTATGGAAATGGGCTCGAATCTTCGACCTTTACGTGAATATTTGTTTTCTCCTTCCTTAATTGATCATTTGCATTAAAGATTGAATCCAAAGTTACAAGGCCCTTCGGTAATTTGTGGGTTCTCATATGCACCACTCGGTCACCATACCATTGTTCCAACATGTCTTGTTTTTGGCTAGAGAACTCAACTTATTCTTGTAAAAAATGACAATTTGTTGATCATTCTCAAAGACTTGCCAACTTGTATTGTTATCTGGAATAGCTGGTCTCACAACCACTTTAATATGGGGTTGATATTTCTCATTCTTGATACTCTCTACTACATCAAATGCCACCCGATTGCTTCCAATCTTTCCGCTGCTTCATTTTTCTTCCTTGGGATGGAATTGATGCTAAAATATTAAAAAATCTTTGATGAGATCCCATACTTGATTCTTGTAGTTTTTTAACAGATCATTCTTGGAATAATTTTTTCCTTGTACTGATTCGTAACCATCTCACTATCACTAAACACTTGTAATTTTTTAATCACCCTCTTTCTTTCCCAATGCAGTCATGGGATCAAGGCTTCTTACTTTGTTGTGTTATTTGAGAAAGCAAATTGGAAATGGAAGGATGAATAATATTTCGTACCTTGAGGTGAAATGAGCATAGCTCCTCCTCCGGCTCCTTGTCTACTTATTGAGCCATCAAAGAATATCTGCCATACCTCATGATCATATTTGTTTCTTGGCTTAGTGATGCTAGGAAGAGGATGATTCTCCTCATACAAACAGTAAACTCCTAGCTCAAATTCCTACATTTCCTTTTAAGGGTCAAAAGCATTCCTCTTGCTTTCCCACTTGTCAAGAGTCAACTCGGAATACACCCAACCTTGGTATATATCTAATAAGTGCTTGGGATGTCTTCCTAATCAAAGGCTCAACAATTCATGTTGATTGGGTTGGGTACATGAGACTGAATATGGAAATCCGCAATGGGCTCATATTTGATCACAACCTTAGCTCTATACCTCGTTCTAAAACTCATGTGTGACCAATCAACAGACAAATAGCCTCCAATTTTAGCTGTGAGGTCTCTTAACAAACATAATGCAAAGTGTTGTGGCAAGTCTATATGGTGATACATTTTGTAATATGGTCACATTAGGGCATGCGTGTAATGTGAGGCTCAAATTCTTGATTATTCCAGCCATTGTTACCATTTCCCCATCAAACTACACTATGTCCTTAGAGATGACTCCATATTGAAGACCCAAATGATCGGCTATTTGCTTTGGCATGATCGAGATACTCGATCTTGAATAAATCATGTAATTATGTATCAAATTGTCCCCAATGATCAATGAAACATAGATAAGAGGGGGCTTGATTCTTACCTTGTGTTCCTCCATGATTTCCTTCAAGCCGAGCTACATTGGCAAGCACTTTCTCTTGTTGGTTAGGGGATGATTTAAGGCTGATCAATTGGCCATAGTAGCCTCTGCAACAGATATCTCTCGTCTGGGATAGCCAAAAACTCCCACATTGAGATGTTTACATTTTTTCTTCATCTATTTAATGATATTAAATGGGGATGAACTACATTTTGTTGCCCCTTTCCTTGCACATTCTTCTCTTTCACATGGTTCCTTATAATCGGTACTTGAGTAGGTTAGGAAGGTGGCTTGGGCTGAATCGAACATTGGGAGTTGCTCCTTGTGGGGAAACAAAGGGTTGTGGACCATTTGAATCAGAGGATTTCCCCTCCAATATTCCTCTTCTTGGACCATGTATTTTCTGCCACACTATGAGGAGGTGCTTGATTCATACCACAAAAATCTTCATCCTACCAATTGACAAGCATGGTCTCACTTGGAGGTGCCTCTTTCTAGGTTTCTTGCTGCTGATTTTCCTCTTGATTGGGCTCTTGGGGCACACCAATGGTATATACAATCAAGCCCTGGTTTAGTGCACCATTGAAACACATTGACTAGTTATGGGGATGATTGCATGGGAAACACCAATCATATTCTTGAGCCATGTTGTTTTGTGTTGGAACCAAGGCCCTTGATGTCAAAGTTGCATTTGGATCATATGTTTGAAAAGGACTAGCACCTTAGGGGTTTCCTTGGTTTTGGTTTTGATTTACATCCTGAAGTGGTGGTCTATTTTGTTGATATGGGGGTCTAGCTTGATATTGGGTTTGAGGTTGATATGGCCTAGAACTTTGAGCTTGTTGTCTCTTGATAGTCACTAGCTGATTCCTAGGTTGAGCTAAGGTGGAAGCTTCACTGAACTCTAATTCCTTGGAGTGGGTATGGGAGCTAATGTGGGTGTTTGACTAGTGCTTGGAGCTCCTAGTTCTTGATATAGAGGCATATGTGGTCTAGGTGTAAGTTTACTAGCCTGAATTAAGCAATTTTCAGCTCTAATAGCAATGTTATATGAGGCGGGTAAAGTTATACCTCCCATTGATTGAATCATCATGGAAATATCAAAATTTAAAGCTCTAAGGAAGTATAGAAAAGCACCTTCGTCTGTTGGTCTCACGGCCACCAGGAACCCTATCCCACGTACATTGGAATTTGAAGTTGATCAGTCAACTGCTCATTAGGGGCCCTCTTGATGGTTGTCAAATGTTCCAACAAGGATAGATTGTCCCCCTTTTCTCCAAATTGGTTATGAAGGGTTGTGCATAGATGATCCCAATTCTGGATAGACCCTGTTGTTAGACTCCTAAACCATTGCAAAGATTTACCTTTAAAGGAGGATGCCAATAACTTAACAACAATGTTCATTTCAACAATCTCATGAATTACATATACATTTGTGATGTATTGAACATGATCAGCAGGAGTAGTCTAGTTCTCTCTAGTGAAATATGGAATGCTCTTCAATGCTGCAACTAGAACTAGATTTTGTGCATTGAGAGCCAGTGGGTTGTTGACAATGAAATTTAGGTAGGGGTTAGATTGCACCATCCTAATTAGTCGAAGGACTCTAGTGGATTGAATGAAAGGCCTACGGTGGAGGTGTTGACATTGTCTGTTTGGCAGAGATGGAGAACTTTGGGCTCTTCTTCCTCTCCTTAGTCTTTCTAGGGATAAATGAAGATAGACAAATAGTATCTCCTCTCTAGTTCCCACCCTTGTTTGTATTCTTCTCATGAACTTGGAAAGCTTGGATTGCTAAAACCAGTGGGCTCCATATCTTTTGGAGTCGCATGATATTAAATTTCAAATATTATTAAAATTTGGGAACTTACAACACGTGCACATCAATCGTTTTATAGTAAAATGAAGTTTTCTTTTCCCACCGAGCATGCCAAAACTATTGTTGCAGAATCACAGCACCCCTAAAATCTATAATTTGATAGGTTAAGATCCTCAGTGTGACTGCGCAACATGGATAATCTCTCAAATTTTCAGACTTTGTGAGTCGAGAGATCTATCTAGATGAAGGCCAACTCCTATTCCTCTGTTCGGTGCACACGATCATATTGTAGAGGGTCATTCTAACTCCTACTCTAACTTACCAAGGAGACAGGGTTAATGGAATACAAGAAATGAAACCTAATCTAATAGAGGTGATGCACCAAAGGAATGCTAAACATTTACATTGATTTTAAACACAAACCATTAAAATGTAAAACAATATCCATGCACAGATGACCAAGATTGCAATGAGGGATTAGGAAGAAAAAAAAAGCATAAGAGGGGGTTGAAATCATCCAAAGACTTATTCTATTTCTCCAAGAATTGATACAATGCATTACAAGTAACAAGAGGTAGAAATTATGTTATAATTTAGATGGAGGGTTTGAAACTCCAAAAAATTTCTGCAGAGCGAGAGAAAAGGAGGGAAAACAAAAAGAATTTCCAAGCTCTTGAAATTGTACCTCTTGTACAATAGATAGAAAGAATGAATGACAGAAAGGAGGGAAAATCTAACCCTGTTCCAATATCCCTTAAAGGGGCATTCAATTCCCCTGCCACAATGATGGGTCTTACTGCAACACCAATGCCCCCATTAGTTTTCCTTGCTGAACAAGAAGGGAAAACCATTCTTCATCATGGTGGTAGGTAGGAGACTTGACAGCCTCAATAATTACGGGTGGGTAGCTGGTCTTGAGAGCTCTTTGAAACATCACTTCTCACTCGATTTGGAGCTTCTAACCGAAATATATGGCTGCTTGTAGGCATTTCAGATCTAGATTCCTTTCATGTGATCCATGTGGTAGCCTCGCACATCTCAAAGTTTTCCCCATCCTCTACACTTTTTAAATTACAGATGAGACACGTGGCGGCACGTGGGCCTCCTCTATTTCCTTTATATTATTCCCAAGCTCCTCTATTGGTGGAGACATTATACCTTACGAGACACGTGGAGAACCAGAACATGTTTAAGTCTTCACTTTTGATCACCCCTTTGAAGTTGCGCGGACGTGACACATGGAGGCCTCTGTAAGCCTGTCCCAAGCTTGGAATTTTCAATGGTGGGTGTTCCCTATTTTGGACCTAGGACATGTGGAGGGCCTACACTTGTTTGGGATTGGCCTTTAGGACATGCCTGTTGAATTTGCACCATTGAGGCACGTGGAACCTTCCGATGGCACTTTCTATTTCATTGTGTTTTGGCTAAGTATTCTTTTGCTTGACGGGGCCATATCTCTGACCTTGGACACGTGGAGGTTTGGCACACATTTGGGAACCCACTCTAGATTTTATTTTTGAAGTTGCACCAATGAGGCACATGGAGGCTTCCACTTACCTTTTGTACTTAGCTGATTTGAGCTGCTCCCTTTTCTATGTAGTGTAGAAACCCATAATTATGCCCGAGTAATTTAAATACTTAAATTGTGCTAATTATCTCCCTTCTTGAAAATTGGCGACATATCATCAAAAAGTGCTCATATTCTCTCTTATCATCGTTAATTAATTACAATACGCTAATTAGTTAATTCGCTTATCAACGAACACCCTAATTAATGACCTTCTATTAATTAATCACCCCTTCTATCTGGACTAATTAATTATTTTTAATTAATGATCTTTCCCTTACATTTAACCAATAAAGTAATATTTAATTGATTTAATCCCCTTCTATAGCCTAAACCATATTAATATTCCTCTAATTAGCTTCTATAAGCTTACATCTACCTATTAGTTAATCAACATTGATTAATTAAAATACCCCCGCAAACTCCCATGACTTGGTACGTATAAATTAAACCCTTCTAAAGTAAGGTTACCTTTTATAAAGCAAACTTATCCATTCCTAATCTTGTTTTACCTTTTATCCCACATGCAAAGGGATGAAGTGTTTCCTTTATCCATTGGGCTATATAAGGAGCCCTCCTTCTACCTTTATACCTACACCTAAACTTCTTGAGAAGACAAAAGCAAAGCATATAGCAAAATAGACTAAAAGCTTTCTTTTGTTTCCTTGAGAATTCACCATTTTGGAAGAGCTAAAGCCTCTTTTCTAGCCAAAGTGCTTAGGTCATATGGGAAGAGTCAAAAGGGTCTTGTAGCCCAATTTTGATAAGCTCCCATTCCTAGGTTCTTGGAATATCAAGAGCAACCAATTTGATTGCCATGGAGCTTACATAGGTCCATCTAATTTTGTTGTTAATTAAGAGAATAGAGGTTTTTAGACAATTAGCATGCTAGTTTCAAAGTTCTAATATTAAATGTTAATGTCTAACCTTGTTTAGTTCTTATCTTGATGGTGCTTTAGACTTTGCTTTAAGCTTTGTTAATTAGGGCTACTAGGTGTTAGTCTTTATTTTCATTAACTTATCTTAAGCACAAAACTATGCACACATCCGGTCCCTAACTACATGGCGGGATGGCACACATTTGAGTCTCCACTTTGGGTTGTGCCTTTATAGTTGTGCCGATAGACACATGGAAGTCTTAACGAGCCTTTCTATACTTCACCGATTGAATGGGCCTACTTCATTTTTTTACTCCTGTTAGACCCTAGACATGGGGAAGCTCCATGCTCATTTAAGTCTCTGCTTTGGGTCACTCTTTATAGTTGTGCCTAGCTAACATGAGGCTCTTTCCACTACCCGGAGACTTTTCAACTTCGACTTTGCCTCCTTTTCGGACCTGGGACACGTGGAGGCTTAGCGCTTGTTTGAGTCTCCACCTTTGGATCCTTCCTTTGAAGTTGCATCGTCGAGACACGTGGGGGCTTCTACCGACCCTCTTATACTTAGTCAATTTTGGGCCCGCCTGTCCCTTTTCCACCCATTTAGGAGCCACTCATTGGACCTTAGACACGTGGAAGCTCCACACTCATTTAGGGACTATCTCTTGGGTCTCACTTCTGAAGATGCGCCAATTGGACGCGTGGCACCCTTTGTGGGTCTATTGTTTACTTAGCCGATTCTAGGTGATAGGGCCCCTCTTTTAGACCCGGACTACATGGCAAGCTGGCGCTCATTTGGGACCACCTTTTGGGCTTGACATTTGAATATGTGTTGTTAAGGCATGTGGTAGCTTCCGGTTATTTTCTTTTACTTAGCCGATTTGGGCCCGAGTGAACGTTGCCTTTCTCCATTGTTCTCATGTGTGCCTCTAGTCTCCTCAGGCTATTTTCTCATTTGCCAAACCTGCCCCTTCATTGGCGAATCTGCTAGCCACTTGAGCTCATGATTATGAGCTCATAGGACTGGACTAACCTTTTGATTTTCTCATATGCGGGGGTGTTTGATTAATTTTTCCTAAGGGGTAAAATTGGTCAATAGTTATTGCTTCTATGGATTGGGGCTGGCTTTCTCTCTAGGATTCGATTCAATCATCACAACTTATTGTGATATCATATTGGTACTAGTTTAAATGTATTGTTAGATGAGGTTTCTAGTGTTAAGGTGCTCTAGCATTCTCACAGAGGCATTAGTACCATCATAGACCTTGTTTATGAGAGAAAGTGGATTCTTTGGGATGATCTAAAATAGTAAATTTAATTTTCGATGATCTTATATTCCATCGTGATAAAAATTTAGGATATTGTAACAAATGATATGTTTCATAAGCTTGGTTTTCAACATCCTACAACATGGTCACGAGACTAGTGGGGAATATCGAAATCCCATCTAACTACTAGTACGGTGTGATTTACAATATTTTGTTCATGTTGTCTCACACAATTAACAAGATCAATACTTATTAGAGCTTTAGCTATTCATTCACAACTTGGATTGAAATAATTAACTAGGCTTGAATCCCCAAATTTGATCCCAAGCTCAATTTCTTTCTTTGGTGCCTCGTATATTAGGGTCTTACCTTGGGAGATTGATTAAGTTACATTGGCCTTACCAATCCTAGTTTTTCTTTTAGTGGTAAATCTTAATATCTCAAACATGTCTCTTAGACTTATCAGAGTGGTAAATATACTTTGAAGTGGATACACTCTCTTCCTTCCCTTCCATCCCGAAATGTTTGATTTCAAATATTCCTTGTTTGTTGAATTTTTTAATCTTCTTGCTCATATTTTTTAATATGGAATTTTAGGCTGCTATTCTTTTTCAATTGTGGAAAGATAGAAATAATGTTATTTTTCAGAATGATGAGCTTATTGAAGCTTTTATGAATCAAAAAGTGTCTATTATCTATTCTATTACTATCTGATTCATATCCAAGAAAAGAAAGTGGTGATGGAGTTCAAACATTTACAACAACTTCGCATTACGGGGGTAGCGCTCCTTACACCATGATTTAGGTTCATTCAAATGATACTCCTTCACCATAACCTACCACTATGCTATGTCACATAATCTCTTAGAGTTGACATCATTCCCTTTCTTGAGGGAATCTTCCTCCATTAGAATCTATACAAGACTAGATTCCGCCACCTTAGGGTAAGGTTTGTGGCTAGCTCCTCCAAATGGAACTCTCCTCCTCGAGGGGGAGAGTTTTGGAGTCTCTGTATTGCTTGGCTAGGGAATCATGTTTCGTCTTAATATATAAATGTCAGATCTTGGCAGCTAGGATATTGATATGAATTTTGAGAAAGCCGACTACCGGGTAGTCATCCCTCTAAAAGATGATCCTCCTCCTCCACCTACTAATGTTGCTCCATGTGTTTAGTTATTTAGTTATGTGATTTTATGGTTTTTTTGGCATTTGTTGAACCTTCATAGTATTCTAACATTAGATCATGAGTTTCTTGTCACCTATTATTGTAATTGTTTTTTTATTATGAATATAAAGGCATCTTACAATAGTATGTTAACATATAATTAATTACAATTATTTAGTAAATGTATATCTATCTTGAAGTCTTCTTTTCGTTAACTAGTCACAACTAGAATGTATCCAATCCATAAATTTCATCAAAGGAACTATATTTCCTTATATATTCTACTCTTGATATTATAGAATCTATAAGGATTCTTTATTTGATTTAAGGGATATATAATTTTTAAATAGACATGTGTAGCAAAATATACTTCTATACATATATTAAAACTTGAGATACATGTGATAATAAACATACATGTAATTTTTAGTGTTTTTAAATGGGAAACCAACTATTTTACATAGATATAGACATCTATTCTATATGATGAATGAATTTATCATATAACTTATTACACTTTTAACTACTTCTATATCTATACAAAATCCTTGCTTTAACTATGTAAGAATGACTAGCGGGCATCCAATAAATCCAATTCATCGAGGAAACAATTCTAACGAGTATTTACAAGACTTCCCCGGTGGGTTTCTTAGCAAGCCATCATCTTCACCATTGAACATAAATACATATATTTTTTTCGTGAAATTTAATTGCAACATAAGTATTTGCTACAAAATTCTAAAATATATAGTGATTAATTGTTTTTAAATGTAATTTGTGTCCTCATTATATTGGTATATTTTTTCAATGTTGTAGGCTAAACAAGTATCCTTATATATTTTATTAGGTATACATTTGTTTTACATTGCATTTCAAAATAAAAATAAAAATCATGCTTGAATATGAGGTTCTAAAATAAAAATGTGATAAAAAAATAATAATTAGAAAATGTTAGGAAAACAATTAGTTCTCACTTTTTTTTTGTGAGAATTTTTTCATAGTAAATAAGTAATAATGTAGAGTTACTATTAACAACTCGTATATTAAGATGCATTTAGTTATACATGAGTTATAAATAAGGACATAAATATTCCCAAACAGATGTTTGTGGTGATATCAATTATACAAATATCATTGTTTATAGGAGTTTCAATGTCTATATCTATGGGCTATTCAAAAGTTAGGAATTAATAAAAAATATTATTATATTTAATTTCTGCATGTCTGAATTAAAGTTTACATTTGATATCACAGTTTGGTATTTCATTGATGGAACTCTATTATATTACGGTGCAGAATCCATTATGTCCTTCATTGCCACTATAAATTTTAGTGAATCAAGTGTAGAATAATTAGTATTTTTCTTTAAAATTGTTTTTTCCTAATATTAGCACTACAGATGCAAAGAAGAGCTTGTAAAATTCAAGAAATATTCTATAATAGATAAATTCATAATGGGAATTTTGTATGAATCTATTTTGTGAAAATTCCATTTTCTTATTGCATGTCATTAAAACATGTGAATAAATATCGTCATTATCAAATCAATATAGTTATCATAATATTGATATAAAATTACATTTTGTTTATTAGTAGCTATATGGCATCAAAATTATAAAAGTCGTTAATGGTTTTTATCAATAGAGAATTATGTTATAAAATGTATTTCTCATCAAATTCCAACAGTGTCAAATAAATTACATGTAAACTCGACGCATTATTTTTAGATATGGACATCTGATAAATTTCACATTGTGGGGAGTAAATATAAAAATAAACACAATGTGGTAATACATAATCTTCAAGGTATAATTTACAGAGTAAGAAGCACATCAATCATGGTGACTGTGTTTGCAATGTGTTCATAATTTTCGGTGTTCTGTGATATTCTGAATAAGAATAGAGGTACATAATTGTTCAAAATTGTTATAAGTGACTAGAATTCCAAATGTAATGTCTTCATGTAAAAATTTAGTAGAGAACATAAAATAACACTACTATAGCATATCAAAGTTGTTAGGTTTCCTTTAACACCATCTTTGAGGTTCTTGGTTTTCTTGTAAAATGATCCTCGTATGTTTTTAGTTATCTAATAAAACCATCCTTTCATGTTTATTGTTTTCTTATTAAAACCATATTAACTTTTATGTTGTCGGTTGTCTTTAAAAACCTTCTAGTTGTTTGGGTTATTTGTCAATTCTGTAAAATCATTATATATGACTAGAGCATGAATGAATGTGTGTGTCACTACTCATACCTAGGTGATTTTTGTATCCATCCATAAAAACACATATGACACTTTGTTGGAACAAGATCATGATCAAGCATAGTCCACAAGTTGTAGTTGAAGAACAATAATTTTATTTCTATGATTTTCACAAAAGGGGGAATGTAAGGAAAATAATTAATGCTCATATTAATTATTATGTGTTCGAGTAACTATTTTGAGTAAATAATCAAAGATGCAAAATAGTTGTTATTAACAAATAATATACTACAACATGTATAGATACGTATGTTATAGCTAAATTGAAGTGGGAGCATATCTTAGGATACCATAACTTTTGATCTGATAGTTGGATCATCTTGAAATTTTCCAAGGTGTTATATTTTGATTCGTAATGTGCCACACCAATGTTTACATTAAGGATGGGTGAATTTTGTCATATTTTCGGGGCCTAATTCGTTCATCTAGTGGTCTAAAATTTCCTCTAAACCTTTTTGTTTGTTTTTTCTAGCACTTGTCTAGACTAAGAGTTATTATATATTTTTATGTATTTTACGTAATAAGCCAATATTTTATGTACACATTAATTATTATATATTTTTATCTATTTTATGTAATAATCCAATATTTGATGTACACATTAATTTATAAAGGCATATTTTTACGTGAAACCTTGTGTCCATCCGAGGTGTTTTACGTTTTAGGGTTTTCTAAGAGATAGTGAGAAACAAAAGGAAAATTGCAAGATTGTAAAAGATTAGTGTGCATTATGAAATGAGAAATTTTTTTTTCAAGATTCTAGTTTTTGTAAATTGTTTATGTGTGTTTATGAGGTATTTCGACATCTTGCAACTCGATCCACATCATAAACACATGTATAGGAATAGATTTAAATTTATTAATCTAAAATGCAATGTATTAGCCTAATATAATGATATCGGAGCGGTAAAATAGATGAATAATGAAATGCTAAAATTATGCCAAAGTAACTAAGATATGAAAATAAGAAACCCTAATGTGGAAAGAGGGTTAGAAAGGCCTTATCCAATTTACAGATGTCACAAGACCGTGACACGGTGGAGACTAGATTAATAGGAGGAAGAAACCATCATACAAGAGCTTGAGAAAGTGCGAGATCTAGGCTAGCTGGTTAGACTAGAGAACCTTTGGAAGGATGGGGGTACTGGAGCACCCTCTTATGAAATTTGTGCACCCTAGTTTGTGGGAATTACCAAGTAACCTCCTCTCGGGTGTCTCGGGTGTTCATTTCCTATCATGTGAATGTGGTTGTATGATCATTGAAGTGATTGTAAAATTTTAATAGAATAATCACCTAAAAAAGATAAAATCAAAATATTCATGTGAAGGGTTCATACTATCCTCAAATGTCAAATGGATGGACTTATCTTTGAGTAGTGTACTACATCCTAGACACAATGTAATTATAAGTGTGTATGGAGTTGTACCATATGTCCTATTCTCGTGAGTCACACTTTGTGAGTAGTGAGCAATAACTAGATGTATAATGTAAATAAATGGTGCATGAAATATAATAAAATACCCTCTTATGAAGTGTGATGCAAAAAACAAGCTTCTTTCCTTATGATGGAGCTATATGGATTTAAATAGAGTAGTAGAAGGTTTTCATGGATGCAATCTTAGGTGGGTATAGTAGTGATTAGTGCTTGGTCCCTCATTGCATGGTCTCATAAATTTATATATACATAGTTATCTTTCATAAATTTTGTAATTCACCTTGAAAAATGCAAACCATGAAAAATATAGAAAGATAAAACAAATAGAAAGTGCCCAAATATGAGAGGAAAGTGCAAAGAGTATAAGGTAACCCAAAGTGGACACAGATGCTTGGAGCGCTGCGATATTGATTGCATGCCCGGTAATAAATAATGGACTAGGTAAGTATGGGTGCAAGATCGAAAGTAGCAATAGAAAACAATGCAAGATGACCAAAGACATGGGTTGATTAGTACTCTTTTTCACTTAAGAACCATATGAATAGTAGTATGAGACTGGGACTAAATAATTACCCAAAGTGTGTGATTTGGTGTTTACATTTTACCCCACTTTATGTTGGTCATGGGAATGCTCGGTAACATAAATTAGATGGAGATGCGTATTCATTATCTATGTAGAGTGATGCAAAAAAATTTGCTTAGGGAATAGACAAAGTATGGAGTAACAAAAGGGTGGAGTTTGGAGATTAAAGATGTAAATTTGTAAAAAGTGATGATGGTGAACCTAGGGGGAAATATGTGTGTCGATGAAAATATGTGTGATATCAAGTGATGTTATTTATGGATAGCTGTTTGCTTCCCATACGAATGGACTCGAAAAGAGAAGATGATCAGGTTTTCAAATACAAATGTATATATGTAAAAATGTGTGTAAAGATAGACATATATGTGGAAAAAAAATATGAAAATGAAAATGAAACATGTGCACCTGATATGTGATGAGAAAAATTGTGTAGAATGGATCGTGTCGATGTTGTGTGATGTGTTTGGGTGATATCACACCACTAGATGAATAAGTGTAGGGAGGAAAGTATGATTTATCCTCAAACCTGTAATTGCTTCCCAATATATAAGAAATCTTACATTCGCCTAGTTGTTTGGGAGATTTGACCCCACTCTCCAAATTAGTGTAGAGAGGAAGGTATTTTTTATCCTCTAACTCATGAATTGCTCCATGAGAATGCTAAGGAAAATCTGTCATGTAATATTCGTTGTGTCGTAGTTCTATATATTGGTCTAAAGCCACTCACTATGTAAACCACTCTTTCATAGATTAAAACTAAAACCTGAACTATACCGATAATCTAAACCCAAAATGTCTCTCCTTCCCAAATGAGAAGTGTTTACAATATATAAAACGTCAAGGCGAGAGAGAAAGAAGAAAACTTGGACTCTACTATGAAAGCTAAACCACCAACCATTAATGCCTTGCAAATCCACTTACAATCTGTCAATTCTGGTTCCCCATGTCTATTTGGCATGTTGGAGAAGGAAAGATGGAAAATCAGATTAGATCTAGGTAGTTAAAGCAATCGGATCCCGTATTAATGGATCGAAAATCTTTTCAAGATTTTCACCTATCAAATACTACTAAAAACTATATTTTATGTTTCCATGGCATAGAGGGAGGTAGAGACGTTTCCAACGATACCAAATTTGTTAAATTTTGAGAATTGGATCGAAAGTTATGCCCATTTGCATATTTGAATCAAATCCATACAAAAATGGCAAAAACAAGTTTTGCAAAATGGATCTGTAGGCCCGAAATTCACTTGACGCCTTTTATGAAAACCAACAAAATATGAAAAAAAAACTCCCGCAGCCTCACAGGCCCAAAATTCACTTTTTCCCAAAAGCCCCCACAACCCTTAAACTTCTCATTTTCCATTTGTTATCTTTGAGCTTGCCGGCCTGCATTTTCCACTTAGCAAAAGAAATCCTTGGCGGGATCACGAGCAGCAGTAGATTATAACTTCTATCTTTTGTGAAAAGTGAAAAATTCCAAAAATCTCCCACCACCATGCAAGTCCACACTCTTCCCCTTTTGTGAAAAGTCTTCCCCAAGCTCGCTTCTCCGCTTTTGGAAAAAAATGGATTCGTGTATAGTTGGAGCACGTTTGGGAACTACTTTTGGATTCACCCCTTGAAAGAGCTCGAAGAAACACATGGCTCCTTTCACGACCTCACTCTATTTATTTTTTATTTTGGCTAAGTCCTTTTGTTTGGCGGAGGCTTTATGTATGACTCGAGACACATGGAGGATCAGCGCACATCCGGGACCTACCTCTAGATTTTCCATTTGAAGTTACGCCTACCCGACATGTGGAGGCTTCTCTCGATCCTTCTATACTTAGCTGATTTAGGCTTTCTCTGCCCCCTTTTGACTCTGGCCATGTGTCAACTGCGCTTGCTTGGAGATTGCCCCTTGAGTCATGCCCCAGAAGTTACACCGTTGATACATGTGGATAATTTTGTTGGCTCTTTTATAATTAGCTGATTTGGGCCTGCTTCCCTTTTGACTTCTATCCATGTGAGGGTTGGCTCTCATTTGAGTCTCTACTTTGGGTCACACCTTTAAATTTCAGTGAGATGACACACATTTCTTTCACTTGGCCTTAGATTTTTCAATGGCCAATTAAACTTTTGAGGCTCGACCACGTTGAGGGATGACACAAGTTTGGGGCCTCTGCTCTTGATCCTTCCTTTGAAGTTGCACCATTGAGACACGTGGGGGATTCCACCGATCCTCTTATACTTAGTTGATTGGGGCTACTATCCATTTGACTTTAGTTGAACCCTAGACATGTGGAGAGTTCGCAAACATTTAGAGACCCTTTTTGGACCTAACCTCAAGAGTTGTACCGATTGGGCATGTGGAAGCTTCCCTTTGGTTATTTTATACTTAGCTGATTCAACGACCTGGTTTTACCCACTTTTTGACTCCTAGCCAAGTGGTGAGCTTGTGCTCATTTGGCATCTCTGTTTTAGATTCTTCCCTTGGAATTGTGCCGAGCTAACACATGGCGCCTTATATAAGTGTGTTACTTTTCCCCGAGTTGACTCGTATGTGAAGTCTAAAAACTTCAAGCCCTTTTTCTCAATTCTTGTAGTTGAGCCTCTGGTTTCCTTTGACATCATTGGCCTCCTTCGCCAACCCCCGCCCCTTCATTGTTAGATTTGGAATGTGGGATCACATGACTGAACCGGCCCTTCCGATTTTCTTCTATGCGGGGTCGTGTTTGATCAATTTTTCCAAGGGAAAATTGGGATAACATAAATTTGGCTAGTTATATCTAATAAATTTTTATTTGTAGCTATAGAATTATGAATATCAGTCATCAGTTTAGAAAACGCACTAGTGGATGAAGGAAACACATAATATTTAAACTAATTAAGGCGACCACTATAGGTGACGGGCATAAGAAGAACAAAATGAAAAAAGGAGTAAGATTCGAATATTAGGTTCACCAAAATGATTAAACTAAATTAGGTTATCCTAATCTGATGTTATATGAGCAATAAAATAGCTGAATAATGAAACAATGAAATGCTGAAATTATATCAAAGAAAATAATCTATGAAAATATGAAACCCTAATGTGAAAAGAGGGTTAGAAATTCCTTAGCTGATTCACATATATAACAAAACTATGTCGTAGTGGAGATGAAATTAATAGGATGAACAAACCACCACATAGGAGATTGAGAATGTGAAAATCCAGGGTTAACAAGCTACACTAGGGCACATTAGGATGTATGGCGGGACTTGGTGTGCCCCTGTTCTACAAAAATGACTAATGAACTTCCTTTGAGGTGTTATTGAGTGTTCTAATGTGTTCATTTCTTGTCACGTGAATATCATTGTATGATCACCGAAGTACTAGTAAAGCCACAATTGAAAAATCACCTGCAAAACCCTAATTAAAGCATCATAATCGTAAAAATGAAAGATGCATATAAAGGAGTTGATCTATCTTTGAATTCCAAATGGATGGAATTATATTTGAGTGGTGCACTACATCTCGGACCGGTGTAATTCTAGGTGTGTGTTTGAATTGTGCCCTAGGTTCTCTCTGCGAGTCGTACTTTGTGAGTAGTGAACAATAACTAGATTTTGAATGTAAATAAATGGGGCATGGAATTGAATAAACTCACCTACTATGAAGTGTGATGCAGAATAACCATCCTTTATCCCATGTGATGGAGCTAGATGGATTAAAATGGAGTAGTAGAAGTCTTTGATGGATGCAACGTTAGGTGGTTGTTATCTCTTGAAAGTGTACCCTATAGAGAGATGGCTGCAAGTGTTCTAATATTGCAAAATGGATCTCTCTCTTTCGTAGATATAATGGAAACACCTCAGGTCTGTGGGTATACCTATTTTGAGGTGAGTCTCTGGTATCAAGGCCGGTTCCTTATTGATCTATCCTAAACTGATTTTCTGGGGTTTAAGGGTAAAAATAAGAGTGTAAAAGGATTAAAACTGGGGTGATACACCAAATTTGTATGAGGTATTTGACTGAGTATATGCACAATTGATATGGAAAGGATTTTTGATGCACAAGCCAACAGTTTTCTATAGAATATTAAGGGCAAACACTTTGGTGTATTGAGGGAAAGTATCACAACAATACTGCTAAGTTAAACATGCACATTAATATCACATAAATTATTGAATTTTCAACAAGGTAAGACCATAAATCAGGGAAATTACATTCACAAGATTAATGGAACATACACAAGACTGCAAATAATTGGAAAGGTAGAAAATACTTCACATTCAGAGGGAAAAATTGGCAAAAAATTGCTTCAACACTCATGTATCTAAAATTCCTCCTCTTGTGCTTTGCCAAAGCACACAATATATAGAAAAATTATTTTCCACCCTTCCTAAAAATAGGCTATAATTGTACATGCCCATGCATCCTATTTTTATCCTTCATCTATTAATAAATAAAGGAATAAAAATAGAACATGCAAATACAAAGAGGCATTAATAGCCATTGGTTACAACTCATTCAACTGTAGTCGACTATTCTATTTTTAAGAAAAGCATGAGTGATAATTTGCTAAAAATAAGTTTTGCTTGATGAGCAATTTTTCTTCTTTGTGCATGCAAATTTGTATTCTGGTCTATTCTTTTGTGAAGGCATGCAACCTTATCCATTTGTAGTGATAATATTAGCACTTTCTAACCATGGTTGAATCTGGTGAACTCGGGACTTGAATTAAGGTGTAAAAGTATTGCAAACTTAATCATTTTTGGTATTTGCATTGTTGAGCTCCATTCAAGCTAGTAAAGCTCTACTAAATTTTCCCCTGGCCACCATTGTTGACTGTTCAAGCTTGATTGAAGGTTTCTATAAATAAATTTTCTTTCATCATTTCAAAAAAGAGTTGTCCATGTAGGACAGATTTGAACTGAAAACGGGCCTAGAAAACTTTCTTTTTCTTTTTTGATAGAGATTGTGCATTTTTAAACATTCGGCCACCCTTCCACTTCTAATTTGGGCCCCACACGTGTCTTTATCTGATGCCAGTGGGGTCGCATTCAACTTTATCCTCTCTTTCTAAAACAAAGGTTCAAATTTTCAAAATAAAAAAATTTTTGGTGGCTTGCCTTTCCACCTTGGGCTTTTGATGGTGTGGGCAGAGTCGTGGGAAATTTTATCACTTTTCTCCCTTTTTCAAAAAGGGCTCAAAATCTCAAATTGACTTGATGCTCTGCTTTTGACTTATTGAATACGTGGCCTTGGTAGGTGACTTTATAACTTTTCTCCTTTTTGAAAAAAGGGGCTCAAGATTTCAAATTGACCCGATGCTCTGCTTTTCACTTATTTTAATATGTTTGACTTTTATGCTTCAAAGCAGAGTCACGGGAAAATTTTAAACTTTACTCTCTTTTCAAAAAATTTAATTTTTTAAAGGAAAAAAATGTTCCAATGATCTACTCCTCCACTTTGACTTTTTTTATGCGGGCTCAACATTTGACTTTTTCCCTTGGCATAAGCAGCGGGGCCATGAGCCATTTTACGACATTAAGTTCTTTTGGAAATAAAGTTCAAAATCTCAAATGGATCCAACGAACCACCTTGAATTTTTTTATATGAGCTCAAGCATTCGACTTTTTCCCTTTGCAAAAAGGTCTCAAAACACAAAAAGGGCCCACCTCTTTGCATCGGGCCTTCGAACCAATTTGAATATTTTGCAAAAAAGGAAAAAGTGGCAAGTTTTGCAAAATGGCCCTATCATGCCGCATCCAATTACATTTTATCGGGCATGTGGGTCAATTTGACAATTTTACAAAATGATGAAAAGATGTTAAGTTCGTCAGAAAGAACTTCCCTTTTAATGTGTCAAGATAGGGTTTGCATCGATTTTGGTGATCAATTCTAAGCATTGATCTCTGTACTTTTGATTTGTGGCTATTGATCTCCAACTCACTCGATGAGTTAAGTTACTTTAGTTTGATTCGAATAAAACACTCGAAAAAATAAGTATTTCATATTTTCATTCTCGAGCTCTATCTAAGCTAAAGGAACTTTTGGTGTCCATTTTGATCCTCTATTATTTTTCCATAATTCTCCTTTCACTCTACATCTCCCGAAATGTTTTCTATAGTTTTAATGGGTGAAATGAAAATTCTACCTCTGTTCCTATGCCTTAGCCCATTTGAAAATCATTTGACATGCCCCATTTTGTAAGAATACTTAAAGTTAGCCCTAATTTTTTCCCTAACTTCTTTAGAACCACTGGCTATGCCGTGTTCTCCCTTGTGCCCGATCATGAAAAATAAAAATTGATTGTTTTATACATATATGCCTTCAAAAATTCAATCCCAAGGTCGAGAAATGCTCGGAATCATGTTTTTCTGGTTCCAATTCAAAAAAATTCCATCCTTGGTGAAAAAATCAATTTCTAGGGCATCCCTAGCATTTTTTGTATTTTGACAGTCAAATGGGTGTCTTTTTCATGTCACTTTCTTCCTCAAAGCATGCATTGGTAGCATGGCGGGTTCTATATGGCCAAGGGATGGTAGGTGGTTAGATTCCCTTAGAATTATTTTTATTATAAAAATTCAAAAATTGGCACGAAACCATGCAACCAATCGAGAGTGGACACGTTTCCTAAAGATCATAAAGGGAGAAGTAGGCCGATGGGGGAAATAGAGTTTTTTAGCTCTATTTTTCTAAAGTTTCATAATTAGTTTCATCCCCACTCAAATCAGAGGAGGACACGTGGCATCAATTTTGGGCAGAGGGGATATGAATGGCAGAGGTTTTTGAAGTTTTTTTCCTTTGGAGGTAGAAAAGATAAAAGTAAAATTTTGAAGCGCAGCCCTGTGGCCATTCACAGGTGAACACGTGGCCTTGAAAAGGCAGAATGGGGGATAGATTTTGGGGTCACTTTGAAGTTTTAACTTCAAATGGATTAAATTTAAAGTAAGGTTTGATGCTCCGTAACCAATCAGGAATGGACATGTGTCCTAACAAAACCAAAAAGGAGCAAGCCAATGGAAAACTTGATGATCTTTTAGATTTTTTTCTCAAATTTAAAAATGGGATGCATCTCTGCTCCAATCAGCGATGGACATGTGGTGGTCAAAGCGGGTTGGGCTGGCGGTGGAGGAAAAAGGGAAATTTTTCCCTTTTGCAAAAAGACTTAGTGTGGAAATTTGAAGCGTTGGCCCATGAATGAACCAAAAGGAGACACATGGAGGGAAAAAATAAGAGGCATGGGCCCGTGGAAGAAAAATTGAAAATTTTCCCTTGGCAAAAAAGGGGCCAAAGCATGAAATAAGCCCACAGTTTTTTAGCGATAGAGAGCATAACACGTGTCAAGGGAAAAGGCGGAGGTGCGGACCCGTGGGGAAAAAAGTGAAAAATTTCCAAATTTCTAAAAAGGTCAAAATGCGTAGAATTGAAGCACAATCCCAATCAGACCCACCGTATGCCACGTGTCATCACCAAAATTCAAGGGCAGAGGGGCGGAGAAAAAAGTCAATTTTTTCCATTTTTTCAAAAATGTCAAAAAGTCAAAAGGTGACCTGAATTGATTCCCAATCATATTTTGACACGTGGAGGGCCCAAATTGAAGGAAAAAGAGCAGATCAAGGGAAACTGTACATTTTCATTTTTGGGCACCAATTTTTCTCCAAGAATCTTGGAGATGTGAATTTTGCATCATTTTTAATCAAATTTTTATGAATTCGTGTCCTTTGTGCCTGCAAAGATCAATGCAAGTGGTTTTAGGGATTAATTTGTAGATTTGAGGTGTTTTTGAAACAAAGTTTTTCCCTAATCTATCCAAACACGTGAAATGTCAAAATTGAAAGTTGCAGAGGTTGTTTTAAAACGTGAAAAGGTTAAATGATGAGATGAAAGGCATCTGCATACCTTGATGATGAAAAATGTGCCTCCAAGAAGGATAATGATCCGAATATTTGTAATGATCAGATCTTTTTAAAACACTTGGAAACTCTCGTTGTAAATTTGTTAAATGTCATTTTTCAGTTAATCATGATAAATTTTTTAACAAACTTCCTCCTTGGCATATGATTTGCTTGGGAAAGAAGGCTCCAATGTGGCAAGAGATATAGAATGCATTTTTTGAAATAAAAATGGTCGGGAAGTTGAAAATCATGAGTAAATTTCGAGAGTAAGCTCATTTTCCGAGAAACCCACCAAAGAACCAAGTTAATTTCTTCGTGTTGAATCTACATGTATGTGAGTTGGTTACAAGTGTATAGCCATCACACATCTATGAGATTTTTCATGAAACTCTCCCCGCTGATAAATCTAACAAGCTTTTGAGTTAATCTATGTTTTTTTGGGAAATATGATGTTAGTTATCATTTTAAATACCTGCATTGCAATATTTCTTTGAAAGTCTTTAGAAATCACACAAAATCTCATCCTTATTGATAATTTAGTGGCACTTACAATTTTGTTTGTCGGAAGAGCTTTCATCTGGCATTGAAAATAAGTAGTTTAAAATCACCCCACATTCATTTGTTGATTGGGATTGCGTGTAAGCCTTTAGGGTTACCTTAGGCGTGGTTTTATCAAGGATTTTTGTGTTTAATTGAGTTCTTTACTTCAATATTTTTGGTGAATTCTCAAATATTTTGTGAAGAGTGCAACCTGGGCTTCCATTTATGCATCTTCTGGTTGAAAGAACATCCTTATTATTTGAAGCATTTTATCTGATAGTTGTTCAATTATTGTAGAGTTTGTCAAAGATTTGATATATCCATGTTTTTTTTGTCAATACCCACAAAAAAATCATTTGAATAACTAATCCTACCCATACTACCCTGCGCATTGAATTGTGTGTGCAAACAAAAGAATCTAACCCATCTAAAAAAATGCACAAAGAAAATCAGGATCATACAATGTCTTGAGTAGCCTCATCCTCGTTTTGAAAGCATTTCATCATTTAATAGTGACAACTTTGTTGAGTTTGAATAATGGAAAAATTATTATGTTTTCCCAAGGCCATCTCCATACAATATGCATCAGTATAAGGATATCTCCACCTCCTTCACAAAACAGAGGCTGCAATATAGGTTCTCTTACCTTGGTTGAAAGGCACAACCTAAAATAGTGAGGGTTAGATCAAATCCTTTCAAAGTGCTATCCATCTCTCCATAAATCTGAGTGCCAATTAGATCACATCCCCAACTACAAAATGAAATATATCAAGATCTATATTCCTTCAAGCTTCATGCCATATTTTTTATGCTGCTCAGACTGAAAAGGAGAAAAATTTGGGTACCAACAGGAACTCTACAAAATGTTTTCCCTGGATGGTGGCCATTGGAGATGATCTTTCGAGCTCGGTTTATCTACATCTATAGTTATATTGATCTTGTCTTTAGAACTATCTATTATTTAACAACCACCATTTTGATCACTTCGAGTTCGGGTTGGCTTATACTACAATATTTGGTCGATTTGACCAGTTGTGTTGCTTTGAATTTGGATTTTATTCAAAATATCTATGTTCTATGAAGCTCTACGAAGATTCTATGGCCACCATTGTTGAGGTTTTTGAGCTCATTCCTTTCTATATCATCGTTATTTTGAAAAATAAGGTAGCAAATTCGTGTTCTTTTTGTAATCTCCTGACTATATATTGCTCATTTCAATAAGTATTGAGCTCACCCTTTTAATTTGTCTCTTCTATTTCATCTTCGAAACATTGATACTCATTTTTCTTTTGCATTTTTAATGTGATTTCTGGAACAACATTGATCTCTGAGTTGAAACTTGTTCTGGGTTCTCCTTTTGGCTCTGAATTCGATGAGGTTTTTCTGCTTCAATTTTAACTAGTGAGTTCTTGATCCTTACTCTGATTTTAGTACCCATTAATGGGTCTTTCTTGATCAAAGCCAAGATCTACATTTTCTTCCTTAGATCTACAACTTTATTCATTCCTTTGAGTTGTATTGCAACAAATCTGTATATGAACCTTTAATTGTCCTACCTGAATGAATTATTTTTCCCAAACTCTATATTTACACATGTATTTTTCAAATTGTGGCTTGAAATATTACAACCCAAATTTGGGTATCACTCCTTTGGCATGGGTATTCAGACTTCTTTATTGCTTCTTGATTCTACATTCTGCACCTTCACACTTGAGAACATAGTTAAAAAATATTTTGGCTTTTTGGCCTCTTTTTTAGGTTATGGAGAATGTTTTCATGTGAGAAAGTGAAGATCTGTACACTAAGAGTACTTGTACACTTTCCACGATTGTTGATATACCATGCAACCCATTTTTCTTATATGGGCGATATTTTGACCCATAGGTTTATGGGACGGTTTTCACCCATGATTTTAATACCCATAGTTTTGTAAAACTATTAAGCGATTGTATACTTATATGGTTTTATGCATATGGTGGGGAAATGTAACATTGCAGATGTGTTTTGAATTCAGATGTGAATTCTGTGGAGTTTTTTGACCATAGCTCAAAACAGATCTGGGTATTGTATTGAGAGAGCGGTGGCTTAAAATAAAATATGAGCAAGTGATTATTTGTGGACATAGCCCAAATTGGGTGAACCACGTTAAATATTGTCTCTTTGTGTTGTGTTATTTTATTTTGCACTTTTATTTGAGATCTGTAATATTTTTTGCATATTAGTTTCTATTGTTGTGATTCTGTGAGGGATTATTCTGCATATTTTATCCCTTATTTCCTAACACTCTCTTATGTCCATGGTTTTCTTTTCTTCTTTCTCCTTCTTTCGAGTGATAAAATCATGTTTGCAGTTTTGATCTTTAAGTAATGTATATCTCCTGTTATTAGAGATCCATGTGCATGAAATAGGACAAGTATAGGATTATGGATTTTACCATGAGCTCATAAACTCGATAGTTTTCTCTTTTCTATTTTTAGGTATAGTGCTCTCAGCAATGAAGATTAAGAGGGAACAAATTTGAGGATGAGCATGCATCAACCGAAGGAAAACCTTAAGGAAATGTTGGGTTCACTCATACTCCTTTATTTTCTCTTTCATGCATGCATACCTTTTTTCCAAGACTGTACTTTACTTTCCAATTACATCCCACAGCTTGTGTGGAAAAATTTGAAATTTCTTATGAATAAAGCATTGAATTGTGAAATTGAGTTGTGTATTTCTTTCTACATTTCTACTTTCTGATATGGATTGTATGATGAACTAAACAACTCAATAATATAATTGAACATCTTAATCATGAAGGAAAGAACATTAAAGAATACCTGTAACACCCAGTAATGAACTCTGATTTCTACAATATGCAATTATGTTTTCTGTTCCAAAACTTAGTATTTCATCTATTCTACAATTAGATGTCTTCATCAAGGCAACAAAAATTTCCTTCAGGGCTTTGTGTTCTTTTGCTAAAGATAGTCATGAAATTGTAGACTACGTGATCTGTTATATTTTGCAATAGCACACATAGCTGCAGATTTCATGTAATCATTAATTAATTCAATAGTAACAATATTATCTGAAAGAAACTCCCCTAGCTTAGGTATACTTCACTAATGCTATCCATTGTAACAAAGTTTCGAGTTTCCCATTTTCACACAAGTGCAAAAATTGTCAATGTGGTCATAATAGTTCTTAGTTTATGGTCCATAATTATGGTCTCATAAATTTATATTTATATGGTTTTCTCTGTCTTTAATTTCATAATTAACACTGAAAAGGCTGACCAAAAAAAAGATAGAAAGCTCAAATGGCTAGAAAGTGCCCAAAAAGTGAGAGGAAACCGTAAAGAGGATAAAAACAATTGTAGTAAAGAGTACAAAGTTTGTCATTGATATGAAAATAAGAAAATATGGCATGTCCTTTGATGCCCAAAACCTTCCAATATCTAATAATATGTGTAGAAATCATTTCTCATTAAATATTAAAGAAGAAATAAAATAAACAAAAGAAAAAAATATTTAGGTGACATTTGTTAAAGAAGTATATTTTAGTAAATGTTGCTAACAAAAATTGAATATTCAAATGAAAAGAGATAAGGATCTTTGATCCTTACAATGCATGAAGTTATAAAGAGTTATATGAGACTCTAAAGAAGAAAAATAAGCATCCTTGGTCCCATAATAAGGAGAATATGTCAAAAAAATTATTTCAAATTATAGGATCCAAATTAAATTTTGAAAAAATATAATACTTTGAGGGTAACAATCCCTTATTTCAGTGAAGTTAACCCTCGATGAAGTCAAACCTCCATATTCAACATTTTTATTTAAAATGTAGTGAAATTATTTTTTTAATAGGATTTATGAATGATTAAATGTATATTAACAATGAAATGTCTTTTTCAATCTATACTAGATGATGGGATGCCAACTCTAATGTGACATGTATCAACATCATATTGATTTCTATTATGTAATTTTTGTGACTTAGATGAGATTACGATAAATTTTAGGGTATATACATATAGGATTAAAAACATATGTAGTTGAAGGCTATATGAATATTTTTCATCTCAATTTCATCTTTCTTCAATAATTTATCTCTTAGTTGTGTATGTTTTTATATTTAAGATAAAATTACTCCTAAATAAATACTAATGAATGGATCATATGAATTTGATGATTAAATCCAAAGGTACATCACGTGTGGAGTTTGAAATATTTCTTGTGTGAGTGTAGAGATATATTACATCGACGGAGGAATTTCTATAACCTCAAATATATCAATTCATGCTCAAATTTAATGAAAGAAATAAGTTCATAGTAGCTTATCTCCGAGCTAGACTGCTAATTTTGATAGTTTTACCTGTGCTATGGGGTGGGCTGAACTTGTTGACATTTCTCGGACATCATCCATGATGTGAAAGAGGTCAACTTGAAACTTTTTTCTCACATTAGAGGGGTTAATTGTTGACCATGTTTGGTCAATCAAAGCGGAAGGGGGTACAATAACTTTCTCGGTTACTCATTTTCGGTTAAAGATTGGGAAAATACACGAGAGAATAAACATATTGAAGTGTTGTTCCCCATATAACATGACTTTCTAGCATTAATTTTTGTCAAGATCATACATCAACATTTTGAGAATCTTTGCAGGATTGTGAAAAAAAAGAGAAAGACATCATACATCTAAAAATAACACACTCAAGAAACATGTCGAGTTGCATATTTTGAATGTTAGTGTAGAATTCAGTAGGAGTAATCAGTTATTCATTCTTACTTGTAGTAAACCGAAAAGGTACAAATAAGCTATTACTAATCTATTTTGATTATATGGAAATTTTTATGTATTGAGTTTTTCAAAAGTTTTTTTTTCAGTTATGCAATCTGAAAAAAAAAACATAAAGTAGTACACAACTTATTACATATAAGAACTATAATATTCATGAGAAAATTATACATTGTTTCCAACATAATTCATGGTAAATAACTGAAAAGGATGCATATAAATGAAAGGTTGAAAATGAAAGAGATAGAAGGGAGCCATCATTTCCTAATGATTCGATCCCCTCTCATTTAGTTATTGTTCCATCTTCATCCAATCATATCCAGATGATTGGATACAAATAGGATTAAAATAAGACAACAAGTAAGATATTAGAGCTTGTGGTTCTTACTTTCTATTTTATTTACATTTTCTAACATATATGAAAGCTTAAAGGAACATGTATTGCAAAAGTAAATGAGCTTTCTACTCAAAATAATGAATAAGTACACCTTCAAGTGCATGGTAAAATATCTAAGTGCAGCCATAGTACATATTTTTCAAATGTCCCCATTTAAATTTTCATGCAAAGCAATTATTTTAGAGATCACCATTCAAGGAAACATAATCCAAGACAGAATCAACATGATTTTGAAAAGAATACATTCCAATTTGCATAACTTATCAAGTTATACCTATGGAAGCATCCACACAAAGATAGTAATGCATAGTTTAGCACAACACCAAATCAATTATACATTTCAATATGCATGTTATTAGTGTCAAAAAAGAACAATATATTCTTGGTGCATTTTAGTTTTCAAGTGCTCATCAAGAAGTCATATTCTTCTTTAAGATATAGTCATATTGGGATATCATGATATATAACGAACATAAAGGGAAAAACAATGTTACAGGACCCATTCAAGTTTTAAAAACAATTTTCAATGCATCAGATCAAACAAAAGAATGTAAGTTTGCATAGAAGTGAAGAGTAACAACTATTCATAGCTGAAAATCATTCATGTTTCTATGTGTTAATTAAGCGTAGAAGAAAGAGGAGATTATGAATGACAAATTTTCAAGTGAACAAAGTGTTAGTATATTAAGTTGTATTGTGTATAAATACATCAAATAAGGTACAATATTAGCTCGAAATAATTTCTAATCATACAATTTGTAGCCTTCAAAATTAAAAGTATCGATTAAAGATCAAATTGGTTATGCATTCAAGGAATACAAGAATATGTATACTCACACAAAGGATAGAAAATGCATCCAAGATGGAGCCATCTTCCACATAAAGCTTAAAATAATGAAACGGGATGATCTTAATAAAAAGAGGGAGATTTCATATTATATAGATGACTGTTTAAAAATAGAACCATGACAAGAAGAAGTAATTTAAAAATCGGGAGATCAAGATATAACAGTCCTTCACATTTTAAAAACAAGCCCAAATAAAAACACTCTTCCATCAAGAAATAAATTCCATGAACAGATTCTTAGAAGAAATAGATTTTCAGATCTCAAGTATACATGTAAATATTTCTAGTTTGTTCTAATCATAAAAAAGTGCAATCAAGAAAAATAATGAAGATTTCAAAGGATGCGTAATCAATTCAATTTTGAGACATAAATAAGGTGTTTCCATTTGAGATATGTCAAGGGGATGAATTTTTCTTTGAAACAAGCCAAATTTTCTTTTTGTATTATTGGAAATGTTAGGATATTGCACTAAATACCTCACTAGGAAGCCTTGCTCAAAAATACAAATGACAGAATTTTCATTCATCGATTCGAAGCCATAAAAATCTATATTTTGTAGTGCATAGTTAGAATATTTGTCAAAAAAATGTCCTGGTACTTCTATTGTTTGAGGGTGTTCAATAAATAATTTACATGAACAAAGTAAGATTTTAGAGAAGCCATTAAGAAAGAACACAAGTAAATATGATGCGAGATAATGTGGAAAATTGGAAAACCCAAATATGTAATGCATAAGAGAGAAAAGTTAAGGTTCCACGAAATAATATGGAAAATTAGAAATAAGAAGGAGACTCTGTGCAAACACATTTTAGATCACACAAAAAGAATATAAGATATGATATCGAGGGTATAGAAACCAGCTTAACTACGGATGATGAATAGATTTGAATTGAAAGGGTTCTTTCAAATGAAGTAGAAGAAACTCAATTGCTTGATAGCACAAGTGGATGAAGAAGGATAGAAAATATTGTATCTTTAATTAACGACATCATAAAATGAGCGTTCGCGATATATTGGACATGACCCATGAAGCATTTCATCTAGAAATCATGTATAAGGAACTAACAATCTCATGAGTTCTTAGAAAGTAGAATACAATGAGATAAAGAAGATCCAAATAGGTCATTCATTTAGAAAAAAATTAATGATACTCGGACGCATAAGAATGTAGAGCTACAAAGTAAAGTTATTTCAGCTTACCAGTTAGTAGCTAAAATAATATGGTAGTGGAATATGACCATTTTTAGGTTGTTCAATAGATGCTTTGAGTCATGTCAAATATGACCCACATCAAGCCATGGTAGAAAGTGATTAAACCCTATAAAATGAGATCAACCTTTGCAATGTCAAAAAACCTAGTGAGTTTCTACAAACACGAATAATTGTGTCAAGCTAGAGGTCTTGATTGAATTGAACAAACAAGGTAATGCAAAAATTTATCAAATGGTGAATATAGCTCATAGATATGGTGCAGAGTCCAAAACCAAAGGAGTCCTAACACCCAAATAATAAAGAAAAAGGTATTAGGATTTGTAATAAAAAGGAAAAAAACCTTACCAAAGTACCATCTAAAACACATAAAGAAATCAGTCCTAACCCTAGTGTAATGGAAAGCACTCAAATCCAATTGGATAATGAAAATTGTATGAAAGAAAATAAACACGTGACCTTCTTCACACCCTACTTCCTAAGGTAGTTTCAAGACAAACAATGTAGAATACAAATGGGTGTATATGTGGTGATGATGACCAAGCTAATGAGGCAAGATTATATATTGAACATGTAATATTAGATCTGCGAGTATAAGGCAAATAATACTCTCCTAAGATGAAGTAGTGTTATAGATCAATATGATATAATAGTTGCTTAGGGACTCTTGTCAATATCAAGTTCTCACAAGATTCTTTCCACTAGTTGTTGAACATATGAAAAGTGACTTACGAGCACCTTGTATAGATTTCTAGACAAGGTCATGGAAGTGAGAATGAGATGCATAATGAAACCATAGTGACTATGGGTGATTTTATGGTCTAGGGTAGAAATTCTTATCCTGGTTGGCTACTATGTTCTATAATGAAAATTGTGGAATGATATTAAATGGCAGTGGTGATTATTTAAATACTAATGCACGCAAACTAGTGTGGATATCTAATTCTTTAACAGTGCCCATTGGATTATGGGACCTGAGGATCACAACCAAAAACTCATGGAGGCTATGGTCCTTGTATGGTCATGCACGTAATCTATAATGCCCAAAAAAAATTTGTACATGAAACCCAAAACAAAACATAGATTATACTAGAAAATAATGGAATAATTTTTTTAAAAACGAATGCAACATTTAGCTAAACCCTTAGTTAATAACCGATCATCACCAAATTAAATAAATAATAATGTTAGATAAAATAATTGATTAATTCTACGATTGGGTTTAAAATATTTCATTCGATAATCTTAAATTAATTTAATACCTAGGTTCCTAAGGTCATGCAAAGATTTAATAATAAAAGTCCAAGTCTAAACAACCCTTCCATTTACACAAGGATAAATATTTAATTCTCTATTGTAAAAGTAATCTAAACTAATAAGGGGAAAGTTTATTTAATTTAATTCAAAGATAAAAGGAAATAACTTAATTACTTTCAAAACACACTAGTGGCCCCATTCAAAAAGGGGACCCATGTGATCAAATGATCACCTCACCTACCCCCACCTAAATTTTGTAGGAGACATTTTGGGCCATTGGATGAAGGAATTCAAAATAAACCTAAAAATCTTTAAGGAAGGATTTTATTCTTTTCTTTTGTTCATTTCTCTCATTTCTAGGTTTTGTAGGTTAAAGAAAATATAGAAGAGGAGGAAGCCCGGGAGAGGGGGAAGAAATCTTCGGGATGGATATACACATCCCAAATCCATATTATATATATATTTTATTTCCATTCTACCCTATTCAAGGCTTTGCAACTTTCATGATTTGTTATAAATTTGTTTCCAATAAAATACCCATCGAGGTAAATTTCATTTATCCAAAAGATCTACTTATTTTTGTAGGTTATTCATTTCTTTCCTTTCTCTTAATAAATTGAAACACATAAAAATTTTATTTTTTTATTTATTTGGGATATATACTTATGTCTATATTTCCAAACTCATGAATATTTATATATAGAAATATGTATATTAATATACAACATCCTTATTAAAAAAATATAAACCCGAAAATACTTTATACACACATATACATAAATAATGAGGAAATATTAAGCAAAACTCATTGAAGAAGCCGAACCCAAAACACCCCCCCATAATTTTTTTTTTTTTGGGGGGGGGGCCGACTTTATCGACCCTACCCACACGGATAAGAATGGATAAGATTTACGAACCTAAAAGCACAGTCCATGCAAAAATTCAACCGAACTTTGTTATTTATTTTCTATTTTTTTTTATAACATTTATTTAGTAAACACCACCCCACAACATTTGTTATTATTGATAATAAGTAAATATTAATGTATTAGTAGAATAATATATATATATATATATATTCACTAATACTTTGTTACTTATTATGTTATTATTAATGTTTTATAAATAAATTTATTTAGAAAATAATAATAACAAGTTCATTTGTTATTATGCATGATAATAAGTAAATATTAATGTATTAGTGAATCGAAATTTGTGGGGAGTGTTTTATATATAATATATATATATATATATATATCTTGTTTGCATGGTTTTAATTTTGTTAATAGTTTATAATGAAAAATACAATATTAGTATATTAATTATATTAATGTATTGATAATATTGAGCTAGTGAAAAAAAAAATAATTCTTTTTTTTTATAGATACTCATAATGAACTTAATGGGTATAAGATAGTAATAATTCAATAAAGCAATTACCATTTAAATTTTAAGAGGATGCATACCTTTAAAAATAAATTTATTTAATTAATCAAACAAGTCATTTAGAGTATGGTAAGCAAGTGAAAAATAATAATTCTAACTACTCATAGGAGAAGGATAATATAGCAACTAACAAGATTGTTTATTCAAAGGAATTTTAACAACTACTTTCATTCACTATGACTTGTTAACAATCCATTCCCTACACAAGTAAAAATTCCACAAGATTTGCAATATTTGTAACATGGAAAAATCACACTTTGGAGGAAGTGAAACAAACTTATATTGAAGAGAATGTATTGCCTTTTAACTCATTTCCAACTTTTACTTCAACTACACAATGAGATAAAGTGGTAGTTTCCCTTCATCATAAAAATTCATTTAAAATGCACATTTCTCATACAATACTCATAAAAGAGTTTACAAGATATAAGGATTCCCAAGTAGAACAACAAACTTTCTCCCAAGCTTACAAATTACAATCTTCCACTCAAGTGGGGATAAAAGGAAAAGAACCTATTAAAAGAAGGCTATCTACAAGCCAAACTTCAAATCTTCAATATGTATGTCTTCTCCACAAAGGTAGCTCCAACTTTGGATTTCTTCAACCTCATCAAGGAACCAAAAAACAAGGAAAGGGGAGTAGGAGACAATCTTCACCCAACCTTAAATCCATTGAGGGAAGAATCCATTCCATCAATGGCCCCCGAGCCCCAACCAAGGAACCATGAGGAGGATTGAGCAACAATGACAACTTGGGAAAAGTGGATTCCCATCAAACACAGACAAAACATTCAACTCAAACATGACAACATAAACCACAAGATTACAATTTCACAACAACACAAAGGTTTGAGGATAAAACCAAATAGAGAAAGGGTTATGGGAGACCACCTCCTTATACCTCACAAGTGAAGTGGGAGTCTTACCCTAAGCCTCCAAGTCCACAAACTAACCACACAAAATCCTTATCTCTCCCTTGCAACATGCAAAAATTCGTGAATTCCTTTTCTCTCCCCATAGGTAAGACTCCCATTCACACTCCCACCAATTTTCATGCCTCACATAAAATCCCTTTTCCCTCCCCAATGGTCCCATAATCCCTTCTCACACACCCAACTAAGGCCAACTACCCAACCAACACACAAAAACACCATCACAAGATAAAAATACTTTTAACAAGCACAACATTTCTTACAAAAAATAAAATAACATAATAATGAAAAAGGTCGAGACCCTACCTCTCCATTAATATCCAAGAAAACTTTCCCAAGCCTCTTCAAATCCAAGCCAAGCTATTTTTAAGAACTCCAAAAGCTCCAAAATCTAAAAGCGCATAAGAAACAAAATGAGCAAGTAACCCCCATTCCAACCAAAAATCACCAATAAATAGAAGTGGAGTGTGAGAATAATGAGGTGGTTCCATTTAGGATGTCACTTCATCATTCCCCATCCTCACACTCATGTCAACACACCAAGACCAATAAACATCAACGCACAAGCAAGGACTATGACAACTCACATGGCTCAAAAATTACACATTGTGCTTTCAAGGACATAATAAACTACATCAGAAGGAAAGTGTAATGATTTTCCTTTTCTTACACTCAAAATGGAAAAGGAAGTCAAAATTAAACTTCCTAGTCTATAGGTAAGGTTTTGGGTCAAATTAAGAGGCATGTGACAAGTCTTTCTTGTCCCACAAGTCTCCAAAAGAGCCCCCAAGTCAACATATTAATTTTGAACTTAGGGTGGAGTGAAACACTCCCAAATCAACATAAATTTTACTTACACAATGACTAAAAGATCTCATAATAATTATTTGTCACATTTCTAATTTGGTTAAACAAAATAAGAAGGGTTTAGTCTAATAAACACACATTTACACATGTTAATAAAGTGATTTTTTTCCAAATTTTAAATACAAAAATCATAAATAAAGCACATGAAAAAAGTAAAGAAGGGGATATAATTCACCCCATGGACACACATGTGAAGTCACCCCCATGAGAGGCTTCCAAACAAGACATGAAAAACACACACAAACAACATTACACAAGTTGTCAAATTTGGCCTCGTTGCTCAATGCCCAACATCCTTCCGTGGTTAGTTCCTTATCCCCTTCGATGTTTGTGACAAAACTCATGCACACAAAAAATACCTCTTTGGCCTTTCGGCCACATTAACAACATCGAGAAAATATATAAATAAAATCAAGGTTCATTATTCAACATTTAACAACTCTATTATCCATGAGATTAAAATTCTACTCAAAACATACCAAAACTTAATGTGTCAATATAAAATCCATATCATGAAAATAAACACATATGAAGTTTCTAACATTACTATCTAGTGCATCATAATAAAGTGTAGCATCATAATGTAAATAATTCAAATATCACTAAAATCTATCATCTATTGATCAATGTATCATAATCAAATGTCTTAACATTAGTCCAATAGTATCAAAATCAAGACAAAACAATGTCGAAGAGGAGTGGTAACTACATAATCAAACCTTATTTCCGGAAGCAATCTAATAGTTGTAGGCTTGATTAGCTGCAATGTTTAGCATGTTTAATTGTTCAATCTTTTCAGAGTACCTAGCGGGTGTATGTAGAACTAAAAAGAATACAAATATATGTACGTAAAAAATGTGATGTAAAATACACGAAATGAAATTACAAATGGAATATGTGCACCTGATCCATGTCAAGAGAAAGGGTGTGGAAGGATATATTGTACTTCCGCAAGTTTTGGGCGATCTCATGCAACCCGGGATGAATAAGTGTAGGTAGAAAAAGCTCGTGTCCTCCAAAATCTAACTACTTTTGCTGAAATGTGTAAAAAGATATCTATAGCATCTTCATTTTTTTGGTGATATCATGTTATTGGTCGAAGTAGTGTAGAGAGGCACGATCACCGTAACCCCTAAGCATGTAAGTGCTTCCCAAAAATTCTAAGGACACAATGTCTTCTAAAATTTGATGTGAATGGGATTCACAGAGTGTCCGAACCCACTCATTGTATGTAAAATTAGAATGCCAAGGGTGGAAAGTGTATTCTATCTGAATCGGTGTAAATGTGTTGTGTTAGTACGTAAACCCTCAAATGATGGCCCCTCATTGGGGGCACATGCGATGTCGCTAATAGGATAATGTGACCCCAAAAATGACATCCCACACTTTTAACTCTACGTTTGTAGGAGGAAATAGGATGCACTTGGCATAAATGAAGGACCATAGAAATAAGGATGGCTGGCCAAAGACATGTGTAAATAAAATAATGCATGTATATACAAAACATGTGTAAGCTACACAGACAATGCAGTAAATGTAAACATGCAAGATAACAACTAAGAAACATAAAAATGGTTACAAGAATGGGACATCACTAACGATGTTGCAAGACACGTAAGGTCATTATGGCCATAAAAAAAAAGGTTCACACAAACATAAGGAAAAGACCACATATAATGGTAAAAATCACAGATAATTATAAACAAATAAATTAGTGATGGAAACATGTAATATTGCAAAACAAGTGTTGCACATGGAACACCTATTAGCATGTTAGAGAAATAAACAATATGTAAAATAATGTATGATAAAGTAATGTAAGATATTAAGTATAAAATTAAACAATAGCACCTAGATGAGAAGAATGTGGATGTCCCCAGAGACAAGAATATGATGGGTAGGCGGGCATCCATCTGTGTGTGTAGGATTCATGTATCCGGGATCACACTAAAAAGTGTGAACACATATGTGTGGATGATATAGATAATGACATTAAATAAATCACTCAAACATTTGTAGGAAATTGATCATGAAAAACACTAACAAACAAGAGTAAATTCCCTTAAGAAAATGCGGTATGTTATGGTGGATGGAATTGAATGCAAGATGCAATAATAGGATCTGTGTTCCCCCCAAGTGGATGAAATTGTATGCAATGAGGTTCATTTGGTTTTCCCCCTTAGAGGTCAAGAATGAACGTTAAAAAAGAGTGCATCATTAGGAAATGGTCGAGTAGTGTTTTTTGTTTATCTAGCGCATTGTGATGAGTATGTATGTAGTGTTGATGAAGTGTGGCATATAGAAAGGATGTGTGTAAACCCTATAACTGAAATGTATATCACGAATTTTTGAATGGATGAAGTATGATTTGGCCTAAAAATATATCACTATATGATGAATAGATTATTGATGATTTAGCACTAAATGTATATCAATTGATGATGAAAAAACGAGTGATGATTTATCCCTAAGCATATATCACTATATGATAAATGGTTGAGTGATGATTTATCCCTAAATGTATATCACTATAAAATGAAAGAATGAGCGATCATTCATCCTTATGTGTATATCACTATATGAGGAATGGATCATTGGTGATATAACCTAAGGTAAATACCAAGACAAGATGATATGGTGGAAGTGGTGATCTACCCTAAAGCATATCTTTTGTGACTAGATGTTTTTAGAGCGAGTAACAATTTAGCCTAAAGCGTATGTCACTAGCCTAAGAATTTCACATAATGAAAGGTCACATGGTGATTGTAAGGTCCATTCAATTTGTAAACCCTCAGAAGTTGAGTATGGAATGAGGAACTAAGTGTGTCATAATGTGGTGAATGCAACACATAGAAAATAATTTAGTATATGTATGATGAGATGACCATGTGATGAAGATGGTATGTATAATGGAATGTTGGAGATGTAAGGTGTGTAGGATGTGTACTATGTAATGTGTATAGTATGCAATGTAATTTTTAAAAATGTAGAATCTATGGATTAAATGTAGAGCTAGGCTCATATATAATGTAGACTAGCATAATATGTAGAATATATGTGCAAAGTGTATAATGTGAGTAAGTGCGTAGATACCTAATAGATGTAACATGTAGATGATGACTAGTATAATGTAGAATATATGTAGAATGAATGGTGAATGATGCACAATGTATAATGAAATGCAATTTGGAATGACACACGGTCAATGTGTGGGGGAGTAATGTAATCCATCAATTAAGGTGAACTAAAGAACAAGAGTGCACATGGGGTAGTGACGGAATTGAATGCTTGATGAAAGGGGTCGATATGAAAATGCAAAGATAAGAGAGGTATGGTTTTCTATGAGGGATGAGAATGGGGGTCTATTAAATGTTATGCCCCCCCAAGTGTGTAAACTAAACACTAAGAGGGAAAGATAGAGGTCCTCCACCCGATCCGTGTGAGGATGAAAACAGAGGGCCATGATCTAAAAGTGGTGCTATGGGAGATAAATGTGGTGCTAGTGAATGTGATTTATATACATGTGAAGGATTAGTGTATGATGAAAATTTGAGTGTAACAACATGCGTTGATGATGAGGCCGGTGGTAGTTGTTGTCGTGATAGGATTGATGACTTATTAGTAGGAAATAATTAGCCAAATTTGGTAGAGGATTGAGTTGGTGTTGTTGGAGAAGGTTGAAGAGAAAGAGATGGTGAACAACGAGTGAAGAAATTTTTCTTAGGAGGTACTAGACAAACAATAGCTTGATTCTCAAGAGATAAAAGAGCCCAATGGGCTTTATCGTTAGTATTAGAATGTTGTGGAGAGAACAAAAGGATGCATAGATGTTTGAGATATTTGATTATCCATGAAAAATTATGAAAAACATTATCATGATGACAATTAATTTGATGATAATGGAAATATGGATGACCGCAACATTTTGCTAGCCGAGAAGGAGGTAGAATGATCGAATGATGATTAAGAAGTTGAATAAGAATATTATATGTCATAGTATTATGTTCAAATACAAGAGGCTCAAGTAGTGGTATGTATTGAGGTTCATTTATATGGTAGGAAGTGGATATAGACTAGATAGGACATGTAGAATTAGTACAAACATGCAATGGAGAAGCATCTTTAAGTTGTTGAATATAGTGTTAAGGGTGACAATTTAGGATTACATAGCTTGAATCCAATCTTAAAATCATGGATTGAGTCCAATAGAGGTGTGTTAGATGGAAGGTTACTGAGCCAAAGATATCAGCAAGTGTGTGAATATAGGACTTATTTGGTGTGGTGGCGAGTTTTCATCGATAAAGGGAAGCGATGGGAAAGTAAAAAATTCTAAAATATCATCATGAGCATTGTAAAAAACCATATTGAACAACTCAAAAAACCTAATAAGAAAACGTGTGTGGTTGGTCATCTAAATAACTATGGATATGTAAGATATACATATCTCGTGGCATATTGTTCATTAGTAAAAGGAGGTAAGGGACATCCATGGGCATACAAAATAGAGAAGTTGGGTGAAAATAAAAGAAAGAATCTACTTAAAATGCATATAGTATCAAATGGCATGATAAATGCTATATCAATATGAGTAGGATCAAGTGTGCTGCCAATATAATCTATCCAATACTAGACAAGATTAAGCGAAGAAGAAGCATGATAATGCATTATATGAACCACAAGATGAAAAACACAAATCCCATACACAACAGTGAGAAAATCAGAGCCATGATACAAATGTGGATTTTATAAATGAGAATGGAGGTCCTCAAAGGAAAAATTGAACTGAAGGAGACCATCATGCAAACATACAATGTATTTTTAGGAAGTATCGATTGGTATATGCTCCCAATAGGAATTGTTCATGAAGAGAGTACAAGTGAATAGTGGGAACATTGTATCTTGAGGAGATTGAATTTTAACTTCGAGAAGATGGAAGAGTAGGGACAAATATTATATCAGGATAATCATATATGTATAATGTAGGATAACTAATGAGTCACTCAGAATCATCTTACAGTTTTACAATGGTTGGAGTTGAAATTATGGGAGCACGTGAAGTAGCTCGTGCCTCCTCTATGATTTTTGCTAAAATAGCAGGATTAATAGTACACATATAAGCGAAAATCATGACATCAAGAGCTTTAGGATCCATATCAGAAGATGGAAGCTGAATAAATGAAGGGAAAGGTCTAAAACCACAAGCATCAACAAAGGTATTAACCAAATGCATGCCTAGAGGTATCAAATTTCAGAACTAGTGAAGATTCAGAAGCATTATGTTTAGCCATGATGAGAGGTCGGGTTCACCAAAACGGTTAACTAAAATTAACTAAACTAGGGGCATGCTAAGTAATTTAATCTAATCTAGGAGGACATAAACGGTATAAATATATGCACTAAAATAGTATAAAGTAATTTAAATAATTAAACTAATGGAAATGAAACCCTAACGTGGAAGGGTAAATTGAGAAAAGAATTAAGCTAATTGTAGATGACTGCCATGCAGAGTGTCGCAAGTGTGAGTAGAAATTCGGAAGTAGGAATGGGTACATAGATCTCCTGAAAAGGGCGGATCGGGAAGATATAAGCAAACTAATGTTTAGAACTAGGTGACATCATCTTTTAAATAGGTTCTATTGTCTCGAAAAACCTCGGAACTTGATTCTTTCAAGTTTAAAAGATAACATGTAACCTTCACTAGTTGTCACATTGGATTTGGTGAACTACGCCGAATGTAACAAGTAATGGAAGATGATATTAAATACTTGAAAAATATAGATTAAGTATGAAATCCATAAAAAAATTATGCAAATGAATGGGTTTTACTTAACTCAAAGTGTCCACAACAAAGTGGACTTCTTGAATCGAGCATTCGCACTACCTTTCGTAGACACGTGTGTACATTTTGTGCCCTATGTGCTCTTGTTCCAATAACACTATGTGAAGTAAGGAGAAATAAATAAATGTATGAAATGTAATAGTGTGTGTGTATGGAATAGAATAGAATCCATCCCCTATGAATCTGAGCTAATGCATATCTCCTAGCCTTAATGCATAGAACCGTCTTGATGCAAATTATACAATGGATGGAACTCTAAATAGAGTGATACTATTAAGTGATGGTAGGAACCTCATTATGGTCTCATAACTTTATATTTATAGGTTTTTCTTAATTTAATTTTGTAATTAACCCTGACATGACCGACTAGGAAAAAGAGAAAGATGAAAAATGTCTAGAAATAGCCTAAAAAGTGGTGAGAAAGTAAAAAGGAATCAGTGTGCCTCTGCAGTGAGACCGGGGCACCCTAGTACTGATTGGGTGCCCAAGTTTAGGCTAAAATAATAGGAAAGTGTTGAAACAGATTGGGGACGTACATAAAAATATTTGGAATGAAGAAATAAAAGAAAACTAAAATTGTTAAAAGATGGGATTAATTATTAATTTCTTTACTGAAAAACCTTATAAATAGTAGTATGAGACCATGATAAATAATTCCTAAAGTGCATGTTTTTATGACTACACCCCCTCAAATCACTATCAGCTATCTCTAGTATTTACATAGAACTTCTTTTATTCACAGTCCACGCTTCATGTCTATCTTTCTTAATCCATCCCACATGTTTGGTACACATACTCTAGTAGTACAGTTCACACTTGATTTGTTGAGGTAACACTTCTTCCATGAAAATCACTTCATTTAATTTTACTATAATTCATACTTAGTGCTTCACTATACATCTTTCATCTCATCTACTCTCAAGAATATACAACACACTCATTTCCGGATGATACACTCTATAAATATGGTTAACACTTGAATTTTGAGAGCATAATTCATCAATGAACCTCACATCATCTACACTTAAAAATTTATGCTTCACAATATATATTTTCTAGCATTTACTCTCACACAACACACTCAATACATGATGATGCTTTCTAGTGTTATGGATCTTACTTAATTGTTAAGGGTCTAATTATGAAATGAATCTTACATCATTAACTATTCACCTTTTGTGATTCACGATATATCTTCCTAGAATCTACGGTCAAACACATACATTAAATTCATTACTCAATGATGCAATCTAGTTCTATGGTTTGTAATTGAATGTTGAAGGTCCAATTCTTAAATGAACCTGAAATCACCTACATTTCACTCTCTATGCTTCAAAACACATATTTCCTACCATCTACTCTCAATCACATACAACACTCATTTCCTGATGACACACTCTTGTTCTATGGTTTGTTCTTGACTATAGAGATGGAATTTCTAAACGAACCTCATCTCATACACATCTTCTAGGGGGAAACATGCCTCATCTTCTCTTAACATTTTGTACATTATAGCACACCATCACACTCACACAAAATTTGCATATCTTGAATGAATTTAATCTTGTTAGACCATAATACTTACATGTTGCAGTTTGCTTACTATATTAGATGGATTTTTCAAGTATATCATTATATTTTTCTATATTCACATGCACGTTCACTTGGTATCTTGAGGTGAATGTCAAACCTTTCATAGATTCATTCATGATTCATGATGCTCAACACAAATCTTTTCCACTCCCGGGGCATCTACTTTGGGTACTATAATACTCTACGTCAAATGTTCTATTGCTTCCAAAATGACTATTTATAGTCACTACCACTATAATTCTCATTGATTTATACATAAGTTGACAAACTATTTATATTTCTAACATAATAACAAGTGTATCATGTGTAGAATTTTTCATGCAGGATCAATAAAATCATGGCTATCTGTTCCTTCTTTTTCCTATTACTTTATATTGTTTGTGGTCTATGCCCTGTGTATTGATTGATAATTGTATGCATATGGTTTCCTCAGACCTGATTGTCTTGTGACATTCTAAATCATTTCCCATGTCTAAGACCCACTTTTCATGATCCATATTATCTACCAAGATGTTTGTTCTTTGTAGTGCTCACTCCTCTTCGACACTTATTACACACTGATTTTTTATTTATCATGGACTATTGACATGGACCTTATTGTGTTATTTTGGATTAGCATGATGTAGATGGTAGATATATTCTAACTATTGAGATGTTGTGGTTTATATTATGGTTTTGTAGATTCATAGTGGCATGATAGACATTTTTATTGATGATGATGTTGGGTTGTTCTAGCTTATATATATACTGACAGTTTGAATTCTCATTGTATTGACCATGATTTTGTTTTTGAACTAATCTTGTGATCTTACTGATATTGATGTAATGGTAGAATTGAAATTTTTATGAAATTGTAAACGAATGATAGCATTTCTTATCTTTGATGATGATTTCGTGTTATGATGATGTTCTTGATGGATGTACATATATTTTATTATTGATATATTTAATGCAGCCATGAGGTCGAAGGAGGTATTGTTTGATTTTACAGGTGATTGTATCACAAAAAAGGGGGTAGGAGACCAACCATAGTAGAATATCTTATGGTTGCAACATTGGTCACCATGGAAACTTTTTGTTATGTTATTATTGTTTGTGGTTAGGATGTTAGGAGGTCCCATGGGGGGAATAACCTCAAATTGTGACCATGGGATATGTGTGTTCCTTTCTCTTTTATTTTGATTAATTTGTGTGTATGTATTTTATTATTGCATTGTATTTCACTTTTGTATTATTGATTAAATGTACCCTTGTTATTAGTTAAGTATGTTAATTAAAATTGATTTTTAGATGTGACCATAAGGGGGCATTTATTTTGGTAGATAGTCCTTTTGATCTTGTGATTTGAAGTTGGATTTTAATTAATTTACTTGGTGTGTACTCAACCCATCTCCCCAAACTCGAAATTTGACTTTCAAGCCAATTTTGGAGGCTTGTGGGATAAGTTAAGCTTATCCCACACCTCTTAAATTCATCTACCAACTATACCTATGGGGTAAGGGGTTAAAATTAGGCCCCATTATGTGATTTAGATGGTAAAAGGTGGATTTATTGCACTTTTTTTTACATGAGTTTTAATGGTGTCCTTTTGTGGTATGGAGTAAGGATTAGTGTGTGTAAGAGGCTTGTCATATCCTCAACTACCTAATTACTCACCTTGGGTTTGATGTTTGACTTGGGGGATGTGGAGTTGAGGAGAAGTGATGTGGCATCCTACATGGAGCCACCTCACCCTCCTCTTCTCCTTTTTCTATTTATTCATGTTTATTGGATGTGTTGGGGGTTACTCATTTTTGGTTTTACATACTTGTTCTTTTGGGAATTTTCTTGGAGTTTCTACTTGGAGTCTATCTTGGGAAGACTTTCTTGGTTTTGGAAGAGGGAAAATCTTGTTGAAGATTTTGGAAGCTTGTGATGGCAAGGTAGGGCCTTTTCCTTTGTTTTTCATTTACTTGTTTATGTGTGTGTACAAATAAAATGGTTATATGGTTGTGATTTGTGTTGGGTTGGGTAGATTTTACCTTAAGAAAAGGTGTAGGAGATGGAAAATGGGACCATTTTGGGAGGGAAAAGGAAATTTGTGTTGCATAGTGGAGGGAGTATGAGTGGGAGTTCCACCTTTGGGGAGAGAAAAGGGTAAACTTGTTATACTTGTGTATTTGCATTAGGAGGGAAAAGGGATGTGTTGAGAAGTTGTGCATTTGGAGGCATGTTGGGTGGAACTCCTATCTCATTTGGGAGTTACAAGGAGATGGTTCCCATTGTTTTATTCTCCCTTGGCTTGATCTATAAGCCTATGTGTTGAAATGTATGCATTGTGTTGTATTTGGTGTTGAATGTATTACTTGAAATGTTGGCATGTGTGTTGTAATGTGGAAGCAAATTTGTAAGTTGCCATTGGTTGCAAACATTGTTTATTCTACTATGGTTGGGGCTCGGGGCCAATGAGGAGAATGAATTCTTCTCCTCATTGGAATAAAGGTTGGGAGGTGAGTGTTGCCTACACCCCCTCTTTTGTTTTGTGATTTAAAAAAAAAAAAGTTATGGAGTTGAATATTGGAGGAGTTACCCTTATTTGGAGTCATGGAGAACACCCTTGTAATGATATTTCCTTTGTTGTAAAGTGAAAAATTCCTATCTTGTATTATAAAGGTAGTTCTTGTAAATCTTATTATCAAGATATGTAGTGAAAGGGATAAAAGAAAGACTCTTGAAAGTTGTATTTGTGAATATGTATTTCCTTCAAACTTGTAAAATTTCACTAAGAGTGTATTTGATGAAATCTTGTATTTTGTTGTGTTAGTTTCTTGCAAAATGAAACTATTAAGGATTGTAATGTATTAGATGAATGTATGAAATTTATAATTGATTTTCCTTGTTGAAATAGATATCATTCTTGTTGTGAAAAGAAAAGAGATACATTCTCATTTTGATAGTAAAAGTAAGCATATTGAAATGTTGGAAATTATAGTTAAATCTCATACTATGTTATAAGAAAAGAAAATAGATACTTAGAGTTTTAAAATAATGAAAATATCCTCCTTATTAATTGTATTCGGTGAATAAGAAAGTTTATTAATTTTCTTTTTATACCCATATTTGAATAGGTAGAAAGTTATAGCTATTTTTCCTTATATTTCTCTATGCAATTAAACTCGATTTAATAAAATTAGGATAAGTTAAAATAAAACAAAAATCACACTTATAATTATATAAATTTTATATTTAAATATATTATAATCATATATATATAATTAAATAAGTTTATTGTTTTATATATATATATATATATATATATATATATATATATATATATATATATATATATATAACTCTTACAAAATAAAATACCATAAAGTTTGTTTTATATACAAATAAAACTAAAAAGAAATCTTAATATTAAAAAAGGAGATATAAAGTTTATAGCATATATAAAAAAAAGAAGAATACTTACATATTAAGTTCGGTGAGGAATTATTTTTATAAAGCAAAGATATATTGTAAATTAATTAGACCTGGCCGGCGTGTTATAACCTGGCCGCATATGTTTAAGGGGAAAGACTTCTATTAAAAAACATGTGCAGTTATGAGGATTGGCCCCTTTGGGTATTAATATGGAGTAGGTTGGGTGGGGTGATGCCATACCCAAATTAATTCAAACCTAGTCCAAAACACATAGGTCGCGGCATGAATATTGTTTAGGACGTTGATTTTGGACCTTGGTTGTGTCTAATAAAATTAGTAGTGTGTGTCGTATGTGTCGTGTGTGTGCATATGTCTATGTGTGTGTATGCATGCACTCGTATGCATGTGTATTATTTATAGATCCAACATTATTTCTATCTAATTCTTTTTAAAAATAAATAGAAAATAAATAAAATGTGTATATATGTATACACACGCATGAACCCTTGATCTATGTATATATCACTAGTAAAACTAGAAATAAATAAGGGGTGAAAAATTCTCTTAGCCAAATATGGTAAATTCAAAAAATACAAAATAAACAAATAATAATATGAGAAACTTTAGGAGAGGGATGCCAATGAAAATAAGCAACAAAAATGTGTGTATCCATCCAAGAGCTTGAACAACCTTCCATGGCCTCCATCCTCCTCTTCCTCCCAACCTACAAAATGAAAATGAGAAAATAGGGTAAAAAGAATGAATAAGAATACCTCATAAGGATTTTTAGGGTTAGAATGAATACCTAAGATCTAAAGGTTCTAAATGAATCAATTTAACGGTAGGGAGTCAATCCTACAATTGTTAGGTGAGCATATTTTTTTGAATATCTTTTAAATTAAATGTATGGGTAATTTGTGAATGGGGCCACCTAAGGGTATTAGGATTAGCTTCTAACCATTATTGCTTTAGATAAGTGGCTTTTATAAAGGGATTGACTTTAAGAATTAATTAAATTAATTTTATACATGGACAACTAGATAATGTTATAATAAGGATTAAAATTATTTGAACTTAATTATATGGTTAGGGTAAGTTGAGACCTTAGCCTTAGGATATTAAGTAAATAAATGACACTTTAAACAAGGTGAGATAATGATAACCCTAGAAGGGGATTTAAACACAAAATGAATGGAATAAAATAATAGAAATTAATTTTTAATTTAATAACAATAGCTTTGAAATATGTGGACTTTATTAAACGAGTAATATTTAAATCTAGTTGTTAGTTTTTTTATGCAACCCTTTAAACAAAATTATTCTGTAATTTTTCCTAATTAATTATTGGGTTTTATCTTGGGTTTTGAGTGGAAAAATGTAGAAGTTACAATTACATTGTCTTATCTTGCATGCTAGCTATTTTTTACAACTAACACTTGTTTATTATCTCACCTTCTTTACATGTGCATTGGTTTCTAATATGCACATCCCTTACTCTTGTAGGTATGCACACTCAGATATGTATATCAATTTCATGTCCTCTCATTTTGATCGCATTCTCCTATAGTCGTCTTATGCACCCAAGTTAGGGCGGCATAAATTGGATGAACAAATCACCCTCACAACATCTCGAGCTCCAAGTATAGAACCTTACAAGTACATAAATGTCACAGAATACGATTACAAATTGGTTCAAAAACATACTTGGGCAAAAACACATAACACACACTAGCACCTAATCCAGACAATAGCATTGGGATCTTTTGTCCCCAATGTAGGCACTTGTGTCACGGGGAAAAATATTATTTTTCTCACTTGGTACCATTAACTTTCCTCAGTTATAGAATGAAATTTATCAATCACATTTCATTACAATTAGAACAAAAGGATAAACACAAAAAAATCAAGGACATATCATCTGCAGTGGTGCTTATTCACGAGGATTAATAGAAGGAGAGAAAATATACACCTCTCTCCTAAACAATATTCTCTTTGTTTTAGATCACACAAAAACTCGCTCTTGGCGCGAGATCAGCTAAAAAAATCACTCTTGGTGCTAGATCACCTAACAAACTAACTCTTTGCTTGAGATCGCCCAAAAACCTTGCCAATTACATTCAAATCCATTAACTCTAAGAAAATGGGACAATATTTTATCTCATACTCTCTTACATATCAAGTGAACACTTTCCTTTTACACACCTTTACACTCTTTCTTGATTTATACATGTCTTACTCTGTTTTTTCATATACATAAATTTCACAACTCTCTCGCTCTTTATTTTTAGTTTTTTCCTTATACGAAACAAGAAGAAGATCACATCAACAAGCAAAACCTCCATAACACAAACTTAACCCCTAGGGTATACTTCCATTTCCTAGTCTATACTCTTCACACTATGAATACTTCATGCTCAATTTGTGCACTCGACACGCTATTAGTTACACTCTTCTTTGCAGGATCCCAAGGTACACATATTTTATCTACTTTATGCTATCGAGTATTTAGTTAACATTATAAAGTGGGATAAAAATGTAGACACAAAATATATGCACTTCGATACATTTCTAGGTCATAGAGCATGATGATATATACATGATTCCTAATAAATAAAACTAATAATTAACAATGTGTTTCAGGATTTTTCATTTATTTGATATAATTTTATTGACCTCGCCCCTACAACCTTGTCATTATTTGACTAGTTCATCTTTCATGGATTTGGCCACTTTTTCCTAGTTAGGACACTAACACCAAGGCACTCGTATCCCTCCTAGGAGACCCCGACCCTCTCTAACCTTTTGTCACTCTTATGTTTCTCTTTTACTTCTTGGGAATATTTTACACTTTTGGGTTGGTATTTTAGTTGTCAATTACAAAATTCAAACAAGGGAATCATATATATACATAGTTATAGCTCTCAAATAAGGGACCAAACACTAGCATTATCTACTATCACCTAATATTGCATCCAAAGGCATAAGAGTATTATAAAGCATTCACCTAGCACATCCATACAAGGGACAAGGGTTACATCATTCTACATACATAAAAGAGGAAGGGATGTTCGTTTTATTCCATCTCACACATTCTATACATTTGCTATATTCTAGATCTAGCCTATTATCATTGTGTAATTTACACAAGGGCATCATTACAAACACTTTCACACGAAATACATGGAGTTTTAAGTGTAGTGCATTGTTCAAGATTAAGTTCACTCTTCCATTGACAAATGGGGTCAATCGACTCCCACTCGCATCTCATTTATTATCTTTGTTTTGGTTTGTGGGTATGTGCAACTAGGTATCTAGTTTACATGTTACATGTTTGAAAATTGACATTGGCAAAAATCTGGAGTGAAAAATAGAGATCTATACAGAATCTCCTCCTAAAAATAAAATATCATAACCTGAGAATCTGGGTCAACACTAGCCGCCAAATCCAGTCACTAGTGCACAGGCACTCCTGTCCTCATGTGGGCACTTTTGTCCTACACATTTTTGGGGTCCAGAACTTCCACTGATCCTTGACGGCACTCTTGCCATTCTATTCATGTAGTGCCTTAATCCAGAGCACTTCCAAATCAGTCAGAAATAAACTAAGTCATCTATCTCTCTCACTTTCCTAAGGTTTCATATTGTATATGCTATCTTTGCTTGCATCTTACTATACATTTATCATTGGTACATAATTAGTTAGAATAGTTACTATCGAATTAAGATTTAAATCAATTTGCATTAAATCACCAAGATAATTTAGTTTAGTTACAATATCATGACCTCCACAATCTCATATAGCTTTTAGGTCATCAACACACCAACTTAGACAAAATGACATCGAATAACTTCATTCTAACAAATAGTCACGGTATATTAAACTAATAGGTGTTCACATCACAATTCGAAGTTGAAAATAAAAATTTATATTCAACTTTTTTCCCTAAATTTAGTAGAAATTATCATACATTCGACATTACAATCACAACTTAATTAAAAGCCATATTTTTTTCCAATATGACAACTTATTTCAGATAATTCGCTAACTCTACAAATCTAACTCGACTAGATTTTCCACTATTTCTTTAAGTTCTTTAGCCGTTGGTTACAAACAAATATCCCCGATTATAGAAGTTCATGTTACATTGAAAAGTAATACACCACCATCCCAAAGTGTTATTAGATTGTGAATAATTTTCAAACTATTATGAAGTGATGAAACACACTTTGGAAAGTTGTGATATGTTGTGTGGTAATGGGAGAAGCAACAAGGCTCATGTGAAGTGTACATTACATCAAGACATGTATTATATGCAAGTCTAGTACAAAGAGTTTTATAGGATGAAAATTAAACAACGTAATATGAGTCATGATGGAGATGTGTACCATACTATGAGGTGTTACACCAATGTTATGATATCTTGAGTTCATCTACGACGCACCATATGGTGTGAGGTTAAGGCGTGAAAATTCTTAAATAGTGTGCTGGATTTTCATGCTTATTGTTGTTATGAGGTTTCCTATGACATCCTTGTTAATCTTAGTAGCTTGGACAACTATTTTTCCTTACCCAATATAGTAGCATTAGTTATGGGTAGTTTGGACAACTGTTCATTCGGCCTAGAATTTAGAAAAATAGTTGTTTTTGTCAAGCAAATATTGTTAGGATAAAAACAATTGTTATTTAATATTGAATCCTTTTAGGTGACACCTCATAACCAAGGTTGTTAATGGTTATTGAGTTGTCTTAATCTCATTCATTGATTTTCAACGAGAGTAGTATATAAGGGGGTCATTGGGTCATTTGTAACAAGGAAGTTTATAGAGAAACTTGCAGTGTTAGCAAGGGTGCAGTGATAGTGTTGGAGATAGTAGTGGAGGAATATCAACAGGAGGATTAGGAGATTGTCGGAGCTCTGCCAATAAGAGGCAAGTAGTATTTGTATCTCTTGATTTGCTGAAGTTTAATATATTTCTCATATGTAGTACTGGTTTTCCCTATGGGGTTTTTCTAGGGACAATTGTGCGAATATATTGTGTTCACCTTGTTGGGTATTTTTATGTGTTTGTATTTGTGAAGTTACTGATTGTGTTATTTTCAATATTTGTTGATCAAATAATCTTACAAGATAGGAGGTTAATAATCAGTAACTGTAATAGATTTTTCACATGGTATCAGAGCTAAGTTTGGGTAGAAGAGATTTACCCTAGGTGAAAGAAAGTGAGGGTTTATAAAACCCAGTTTAACCTCTTCAAAATTATTATTATTATTTTCTTTTAAGATGGCCTCAACAGGTTTAAGAGATCAGGATAGATTGGATGGAGCCTCAAATTTTGGTGTCTGGAAAGCCAAAATTTCTCTATTGCTGGAAGAGAATGGTATCAAGGAATATGTGACCACTGTTGTACCTGTACCTACAGATGCAACACAACTCTTAGCATATAAGAAGGAAGATGCCAAGGCGAGGAGGTTGATTCTTGATGGTGTCAAGGATCATATTGTTCCACATATTGCAAAGATACAACGAAGACGATGTGGGATGCCATTATGAATCAGAAAGCAGAATGCTACCACTAAGCTGGACGCTGATTCTCAGAGAAAAGTTGAGGAATACCCGAGATGAATAAGGGAGAAGACGTCACAAGTTACCTCACCAGACTTAGACTTGTCAAGGATGAATTGGCAGCTGTTGGAGACAAACCAAATGATGACGAGCTAGTGAGAATAGCCCTAAATGGGTTTACTAAGCAGTGGGATGTCTTTGTTCAAGTCATCAATGGACGAGACACCTTACGGAGTTGGGATCGACTATGGAGTGATTTCACTCAAGAGGAGCTTAGACTAAGTCTTGTCAATGGAGCCAACAATAAGAGTCAGAAAAGTGAGGTGGAACAGGAAAATGTTGCCCTAGCGGGTAAAGGGAAAGTAAAGAAGGGGTCTAGTAAAGGATCAAATTCACAAGGTGAAAAGAATAAGAAAGATTCTTCGAAGATCAAGTGCTATGGCTATCACGAGTTTGGGCACTATGTCGGTGATTTCCTAGAAATGAAGAAGAATGAAAAGAAAGGAAAGAAGTAAGTTACGGCTTCAAAGAAGTGCATATGAGCTCTCAAGAATGGAAGATGAGTTTACACTCATAGCATGTATGGTTAGCTCAACCTCACAGAGTGTTTGGTACATAGATAGTGGGGTGTCATATCATATGACAAGAGTTAGAGAATACTTCTCTAGTTATAAGGAAGAGAGCACCAGAATCTAGATCTCTATGGGGAACATGTCCAAACTCAACTCAGTTGGGAAAGGGACTATTCAATTTCAGAGGGAGAGTGGTAAGATGATTCCCCTTCATGATGTGTTGCATGTTCCAGGCTTAGGGATGAATTTGATTTATGTATCTGTCCTTCAGGACAAAGGGTACAATGTACTCTTTAGAGGGGCACATGTGTTGATCAAGCACAAGGATTGGAAATCACCCATAGCTATTGGAGTTAGGAGTGACCAAATTTATAGGATGCAGTTTGATATTCCTAAGGCACTCATGAGAAACAATAATCTTAGAGATCAGGGAGAGTTATGGCATAGAAGGATGGGCCATATCCATCATGGAGCCCTTAAATTACTTCATGAGATAGTGACAGGTGTTCCTGAGGTGAGCACAGAGCATGATGATGTATGTAAGGGATGCATGTTGGGGAAGTTTGCTAAAGCATATTTTCCAAGGAGTGACACCAGATCCAAGGGCGTTCTTGATCTAGTACATTCAGATGTATGTGGACCAATGTCGACGAAGTCTCTTAGAGGGTATGAGTACTTTGTTACTTTTATTGATGATTTCTCCAGGAAGACATGGATATACTTCTTGAAGACCAAGGATGAGGTTTTCAGTCGCTTCAAGAGTTCAAAGATCTTTTGGAGATTTGACAAGAAGGAGGATAAAAGTTCTTCGGTCGGAAAATGGATCAGAGTACAAAAGCAATGAGTTCCATGAGTTCTGTACGGAGAAGGAATCAAAAGAGATTGGATTGTTCCTTACAATCTGCAACAGAATGGAGTTGCGAGAGGAAGAATTGGTCTATAACAGAGGCATTAAGGGCTATGTTGCATGACCAGGATATACCATGTTATCGTGGGAAGTGGCATGCGATAACAAGTATACATACATAATAGAGTTCCACATAGGGTACTAGGGAAGATGACACCAGAGGAAGCATTCATTGGGAAGAAGCCAGATGTCAGTCACTTCAGGATCTTTGGGAGTTTGGCATATTGTCACATTCCTAAGGATACACGTACCAAGTTAGATCAGACTATGGAGAGAGGGTACTTTGTGGGGTATAGTGAAACCTCAAAGGCATATCAAATATTCATTCTGGGGACTAGGAGGATTATTGTTCGACGTGATGTCAAGTTCATGGAGGACAAGGCATTTAGAAGGTCTAGAGATTTTCCAGTAGATGATCAAAGTGAGTAGCCAACAGAAGCTCCAAGGATCACTCAATCAAATCAAGGGCAGCAAAGCTCGAGTACAGTTACTAGTACAAGCATAGACTCAGGAGGAGAGAGTTTTCAAAGTATGGAGCAACAAGTGCAAGAAGAGATGCATCAAGAAGACATGGAGGTTGATATTTCATCCTCTACAGTTGGCAGTAAGAACCGTGAGGTTCAACAGACACAGAAGAATACTCAGGAGTTAGTGGGTACTCCTAGGAGGAGTAATAGACAACGGAAACCACCAGCCAGGTATGATGACTATGTTGCATTAGTTAGTATGTTGGTAGATAGTGAACCTTCTAGCTATCAGGAGGCTACACAACATCAAGTGTGGCAAGAAGCAATGGTTGAGGAGTATACTTCAATTATGCAGAATGATGTGTGGGAGGTAGTGCCTAGACCAATCAGATAGGGCAGTGGTTGGATCACGCTGGATCTATAAGATCAAGCACGGTGTAGATGGTAGCATCAAGAAATATAAGGCAAGGTTCATGGCAAAGGGGTTCTCTCAGAAAGAGGGAATAGACTACGAGGAGACATTTGCTCCAGTTGCCAGGTATACTTCTATACGAGCTATAATCTCAATTTTAACATAGATGGGATGGCAGATCCATCAAATGGATGTCAAGACAACGTTTCTTAATGGTGAGTTGAAAGAGGAGGTATACATAGAACAACCAGAAGGCTTTGTAGCACACAGCAAAGAGACCCACATGTGTAGATTGAAGAGAGCATTGTACGGACTCAAGCAGGCTCCTAGAGCGTGGTATGAGTGCATTGATAGTTACTTGTAGGAAATGGGCTTTGTGAAGAGTGAGGCAAATGCTAATCTCTACTACTTGGTAGTTGGAGGTGAGATTCTCATTCTTGTCCTATATGTAGATGACTTGTTTCTTATAGGTTCACTGGGGCTCATAGAAGAATGCAAGAGGGATCTTGCAGCGGAGTTCGAGATGAAGGATTTGGGACTTATGCACTACTTTCTAGGCATGGAGGTATGGCAGAAAGATGGAGATATTTTCCTTGGGCAAGGAAAATATTACATGGAAATCATGAAAAGGTTCAGGATGGAAGATTGAAAAGCCATGTCTACACCCATGATCATGAATTGGAGGAAGGTAGACACATCCAGGGAGAAGGATGTAGACCCCACCTTATACAGGCAGTTGATTGGTTCTCTCATGTATTTGGTCAATACCAGGCCAGATATAGCTTTTGCAGTTAACTCTCTTAGTCAGTTCATGGTTGAGCCAAAGAGAGTGCATTGGACTGCGGCAAAGCATGTGTTGCATTATTTGCGAGGTACAATCGAGTATGGAATTAGATATGCTCGAGGTGAAGGAATCAGGTTGATGGGCTATACTGACGTAGATTGGGTAGGTAGTACAACGGACAAGAGGAGCACTTCAGGGTGTTGTTTCAGTCTAGGATCAGGAGTTGTATCTTGGTTCAGCAGGAAGCAGAAGTCTGTGGCTCTGAGTTCAGCAGAGTCAGAGTACATAGCAGCTAGCATGGCAACATGTGAAGCTATATGGCTTCGGAAGTTGCTAGTAGCTTTGTTTGGTCAGAAGGTTGAGACTACGGTGATACACTGCGACAATCAGAGTTGCATCAAGTTGGATCGAGAATTGAAGTGTTTCATGATAGGTCAAAACATATAGACATCAAGTATCACTTCATCAGAGATTGTGTACAGTAGCGGGGTTGTTAAGCTACAGTTTGTACCTACATATCAGCAGGTAGCAGACATTCTGAAAAAGGCATTGGGGAAGGCAAAATTCATCTTCTTCAGAGAGATGTTGGGTGTCATGTAGAACAACTTCCTCACTAAGAGGGAGTGTTAATCTTAGTAGCTTGGATAGATGTTTTTCCTCACCCAATATAGCAGCATTAGTTATGGGTAGTTTGGACAATTTGTTGTTCGGCCTAGAATTTAGAAAAATAGTTGTTTTTGTGAAACAAATATTGTTAGGTAAAAACAATTGTTATATAATATTGACTCCTTTTAGGTGACACCTCATAACCAAGGTTGTTAATGGTTATTGAGTTGTCTTAATCTCAGCTGTTCGTTTGTATTAATCTAAGCCGTTGATTTTCAATGAGAATAGTATATAAGAGGGGTCATTGGGTCATTTTTAACAAGGAAGTTTTTTGAGAAACTTGCAATGTTAGCAAGTAGTCTTGCGGTGTTAGCAAGGCGCAGTGATAGTGTTGGAGATAGCGGTGGAGGAATATCAACGGGAGGATTAGGAGATTGTCGAGACTCGCGGAAGAGGCAAGCAGTATTTGTATCTCTTGATTTGCTAAAGTTTAATATCTTTCTCATCCGTAGTACTAGTATTCCCTACGGGTTTTTCCAGGACAATTGTCCGAAAATATTGTGTTCACCTTGTTAGGTATTTTTATGTGTTTGTATTTGTGAAGTTACTGATTGTGTTATTTTCCAATATTTGTTGATCAAATAATCTTACAAGATAGGAGATTAATAATCAAGAATCGTAATAGATTTTTCACAGTCCTCCACGATGCATTAGCCTATGGTTGAGAAGAAATATAAACCCAATTGCATCCTATGTTTGTTGGAATAACTAAACTTAAACTTGATAAATGTTGTACTAAACTTAATATATATTGATCAAGATATTGATTTTCTTTTAGCACATTGAACAACTGATACATGTGTTACTAGGTGCGAGTAGATGTCAAATCAGTGTTATGACCCTTTAGTTTCAAATCCAATTCTTGTGGATCAAAATTATAAGGAACTTAAGTCATTGATGGATCAACCAATGCATGAATAAGAAATGAGGAACTTTGCATTGAAAATTGAACGAAGAATAATTAAAATTTTAATATCACCTTCCTATAGAATGGAGTACAAACCATGAAGTATAATATTAATCATCTCATGTAACTTGTACCCTTAGAACTTAGTTTTTGAACAGTTACGTATACTTTATTTTGAACCTTGAATTTGAGAGTTCTGTGATGTACATTATGGACCTCTATGTATTATTTTGTTGGTGCGAGAGAATGTTAAGAATTATTGGTGTTGCAACGAGCATGACAGTTGTGTTATATAATGTGAGGCACGTGAGAGTTGCACTGTATAGTGCAAGGAACACTAAAATTGTGCTTTATGATGCAAGGATCTGTGCAAGCATACAGGTGTGTCGTTAAATTGCAGAAGTGGTTAGTGATATCACAATGTCATAGATCTTATAGTTCTTAAGAGAAATACATGAACTATCCCGACTTTTCTAAAAATTGTACTCATATATAAGATATATCACACTTGAAGTAGTAAGACATGCATTTTAATGATATTTGAAAGAGTTTCCCTTAAAAGATTATAAAACAGTAAAAGAAAGGATGTGAAACTAAATCAAGAAAATATTCTCTTATTGCCACCAATAAAACATACGAAATGCAGTGTTTCAATTTTCTTTAATAACTTTAACAAGCAACGTTATTTGTGACAGGTTAAGTTTATGGTTACGAAGCTATTTTAAACTATTATTCCTTTAAGGATTTCTCGTGTAAATGGTTGGATGATTGTTTTGTTTGTAGTTGAACCAGGGTCTTTCAGGGAATAAGTGAAATTTCAAAAAGTTCCAAGCATGATGACCTGCCTAGGCTTGTTACGCAATTTGTCTACGTCTATATATTTTAGAATAAAATTTAATATTATAATCATATTTTTTAATAAAGCACTACCTATAATTTGTGTTATTTTCTTCTGAATCTTACTTATTAGGAAAAAGTCTATATTATAATATATTATAAAAAATTTAATTTAAATTTCATATTAGTTATAATCCCTCTCCAATTGTTTTTTCTAAATCTTATTTATTATGTATAAAATATGATCCCAGTTTATATGAAAATATATAATAACAAAAAAACTTATGTTTCATATTATTTAGGAGAAAGTAGTGTTAAATATAGGTTGTACCATACAGTCAAAACCACAAAATACGAAAACTAAGTGTTATTTGAATGGGTGGTGGTACTCAAATGAGTACTAATAAGGCATGTCTGACATAGGATAATCAACTGTATATTTTCAATGGTTTTCTTGAGGGGATTATGAAGCTGTAAAGACGAGGAGGGGATGGTGAATACATTCACATGCTCCAACCCATAAAATATATAATGTGTAGTTTTTTAATAATTTCAAAATAACTTTGACAAACTCCGTTATTTTCGACTTACTAATCATATAGTTCGCAACTCTTTTTAACTATGAATCCTTTAAAGTTATAACTATGATTCGTTTTCTGAGATTCAAGGTGATTCCAAAGTCAAAACATAGAAGGGTTATCATATCGCTTAGTAGTACCGTTTCGGATGTTCAATGCAGTGATAGTATCGTTTCGGATATAGGTACAATGCATTATGAAGTTACCAGCCCTCAAAAATGGAAGAGTGGAGACATTTTTGCAAGGGGAGGCATCTTCTTTCATAATGATTTGCTCCTAGTTTGACCGTTTTATGTAATGGACAGAGCAGACTTATTACGTTTTTAATGCAAAAGCTATCGCAATCAATTTTTGACATGACAACAATGAACACTCATCATTTAAATCGTAATGTTTTGTCATATCGTACTCTCTTGTATTGAATTAAAATAATGATTTCTTGCAGGTTTTAATAGGGGCTATCTGTGTATTTAAGCTTCTCTGAAATCAGAGAGTACTCATCAACTGCGAAAAAAAGATTTGGCACTGAATTCCATGTACTCATGAACTGCGAAAAAAAGATTTGGAACACTGAAACCTTTGTCCACAAGGAGGAGGGGGGAGAGCGATGCAGTGGAGACATCGAGCGATGACAAATGGGAGCATCAGGTGGAACACGGTTGACCATGTAGGGGCGGCGGTCGAATGGTGGAGCAAGCGCTAGAGGTGTTCAACCTATCGCTGGACATTCTCGGGCTAGTTCGAATATGAATCAACACAAGAGAGAGAATAGGCACTTTATTAGTAACAACAAAAATTCTATCCAAATAAACAATGTTAAATATGGCATTATTTCTATATTTCCATAGATGAAATAAAATATCAACTCGAATATATGCCCATTTTTTTGTAAATTGTACGTAATAGAGTGAGTCCCCCAAAATAACCATCTTTCGGGATAATAAATCCAAAGAGAAGGGATGAAAAAGGGAATGAATCCATTTTTAGGCCAATTATGCACATGGAAAGAACCATAAGATTTTCTTGATAGTTTCGGGTTGGTGGCAAACCAGCGGTGGGATTCCCTCCCATGTGCTTGATTAAATCCCTTCCAGAAGTCCTTGGTGCTAAATGTATTAAAAAAAAGTGGGCTACTTTGGGTTCAACAAGAATTGACCAAACCCTTTTGAACTGATATTTCCACACTTGCATTTAGGGGGCAATGTTACACGTTGGTTGAGTAAATGAACGTACACCCTCTATGGAGGGAGAAGGGAGTAACACAAGAAGTGTTTGTAATTGTGGAGTAGAGTACCGAAAGGCCGTTCTAATTGCGTTTGAGGGACACCAAGTGACACATGTTTTGTTTAAGAATACATCGTGTATGCAAGCAATTATATTCTCGATTGATTCAACATCTTTGTGTTGTAGGTTAAAGTTAATTCCTAAGGCTCCCCAAAAAATATAGGATTTGGAATGTTTACAAAATAAATCCCCAACCACTTTGATGTCTTTTCTGAAGATTCAAATAGCTTTAGCCCTAGGTGGTAGAGCAAGATGGGCCTCGACAAAAGTGAAAATGAATGAACACCAGAGAGAATAGAAGTTGATAGAAAGGCCAAATTTGAAGCCATCCCATTTCCAAATAAGGTTTGGTTTAAGCAACTCCTATGATTTCTAAATACTATGAGATATAAAGTTACATCGATATTGATTGAGACCTGGGGGAGAGGAGAAGGGACTGCAAGTTGAGGCCTTTCAATGCATGTCTTCCAAGAGGAAAGCCTTGACAAATGCAATGTCAGAGCAAAATATTCCAAGATTTGTTCCCTTCTAAGCTATGAATGAACCAAATTACACAGATAGCTCGCCCTTGAAGATTGATGTCATACAGGCCAAGGCCACATGATGAAATAGATTGTGGATTTCTAGAGTAGCCCAGAGAAAGTCTCATAAAATATTTTCAAGTATAGAATAGGAAACATTAGAAGGATCCCAAGAAGATAAGTAGTGCACATGGGTACGGAGAGAACCTTTGAGCATAAGAGTATTACACATGGGTATAGCGAGAACATGTGAGAAGATTTGGAATTTACCTACTAGACAGAGCGTTTTGGTAATCCATTAGGATATTTTGTGCTCTACTCGTTGGACCAAATACCTTCAAAATTGTGTATGGGTCGCCTAGAAGGTGAAAGGAATGCCAAGGAATATGAATTGATTTGGTGTTTACCTACAAGAGATAGATTTTTCATAATCCAATAGGATATTTTGCGCTCTACTCATTGGGATACATACCTTCAAAGTTGTGAAGGTGTTGTTGTCAGAAAGGTGAAAGGAATGCTAGTAATATTATTGGATGCGAGGTTGGATCCAACTCCATTGCAAATATGAAAACCATGGAGGGATAGGGATTACAATTTCCTATAACATTGAGTTTTGTTCCACTTAATGGAAAATATGTAGGCTAATTTTTTTACACAGTCTAGAGTGGTGTGAACAATTTTCTCTTCTTCAAGGAGAGTGAGAAAAGTATCATTGGAAAAATATTCATCGAAGATTTTTTGTTCTTTTTCGAAGATAGGCATCCCCTTAATAAGGCCTTAGGCATCACTGTCGTCCAAATCAGGTAGCTAAATCCTTTAACCTCCACTAGATAGAGTGAAGGGGCTAAAGGACATCGTTGATATATTGAATGTACAAACCAAACCTAGAATATTGAGCTCCACTATTAGTGATTTAGGCTCCATCATTATTAAAGAGCATCTACAAAGTCTCCACAAACCTCGGACCGAACTTAAGAGCCTAATTCAATTCTAAAATGAAGGACCATTCAATGCGTTGGTCAACTTTGGCATAGTCAATTTTGATAAATAAGGCTTTTGGTTGGAATATTGAGCTCACTCCATGCCTTCTCAAATGGCAATGTTGTTGTCAAGAATTTATTTTGTTTGAAAAACCTCATTTTCTTTCTATAGACAATAAGAGGAAGGAGGGTTTCAATTTTATTTGAAAGAGCTTTAGCAATGATTTAATTGGATACATTGAGCAGAGTGATAGGCTGCCAATTAGAAATTTTTTCACAGTACCCCTGGTTAGGGATAATATTTACGTTTCCCGATTATTCACTCACCTAGAGAGTTAGAAGAAAGATCATTGAAGTAGACATTCAGAGAGGTTAACTCCCATGGTATCCCACATGGTTTGATAAAATTTAGAGGGGAAGCCATAAATTCTGGAGCTTTGTCGAAGCCATTTTAAAATTAGCTTCCTTAAGTCATGCAAGATCTCGGGAATATCACACGCAACACAATGGGAGTGAGAGACTTCGTAAGGCATGTCTTGAAAAAATTAATGAAACACCTCTTCTCTACCTTGGGTGGTAGGATGAGAAGAAAAGAAAAAATCATGCTGGTCAACAAAGGCTTAAAGAAATTTTGGTAGAGAAGTGATTAGAACATTTTCTTGAAAGATGGCTTTAATTTACCTAGCAAAGTGTTTGGCACGAAGCATAGAAAATAATTATTTGGAATCTTTGTCTTTGACTTGAATCCAATGAAGACAAGCATGAAGTAGAGCACATTTGATTTTTAAGATTCTTCAATTTTGAGTTTGTGTCGCCAAGTGCGAGGCTTGAAGCTATAAGTTTTGATTGAAATGAAAGGAAGTAAGATCTTGTGAGATTTGTTCAAATTCACAATATGAAGCATTATGGGTAGCCTTCTCAAAAATAGAAGCTTTTTTTCCATATATGGAAAGAAAAGTGTTTTTGCTTGTGATGAGATCATTCCTCCAAGATATCTTGCCTTCTTGACCACTAGGGGCGAGCCAATTTCCATACATGTTGAATATGTGTAGTATTGAGGTAATATTTTGAATTACCCTTTTGTTTTTGGTAGGAGCAAAGCGGGTGATATTAAAGAAAATGGGGGAGTGATCAAAGACAAGTGTAGTGCTAGCAAAAACCACAAGGCGGAAAAACTAGGAAAAAATAGAAGAATTGTTAACTCAGCATCATGAAACGGTCCAGACATTGAACAATATGGTCTTTCCCCTGTCTAAAATTAGACCATGTGAACCAAGAATAGGAAGAAATATCCTTGAAAGGGATGTTAGGATAAAATAATCTAAGCACATGTCTTGGATAGAAAAATGACATTGATTATTCTTCTAGGTGTTGCACCATATTAAAGTCTCCACACAAAATCAAAAGTTCATTAATAAGGGATTCGACAAGCCATCTCAAGAAAATATCTCTCTTGAGCACATCATTGGATGTATAAATTTTTGCAAACTCGAGGATGTGCTCTTCAAAATCAAAGAGGATCCACACCATCCGATGGGTTGGGTCAGAGCCCCAAGAAATCACATGCTCTATAAAATCAGGAGCAATCAATGTCATGACCCCTCGATGTCTAGGATCATGATTTGACACGTGGTATGTTGCATCGGGCCTAATTTTGCAAGCATAAAACTGGAGAAGAAATCCTACGAGCTTAACTTCCTCGGAGACAAGTAATACACATATGTTGAAAGTGAAGATAATTGTCTCGAACCAAATATCTTCTCGTGGGATCACTAAAGCCACATATATTTTAAGAACACATAATCATTAGACATAATCTAGGTACATAGATACCTCGTCATCAAGAGTGGAGAGCGTAGAAAAATTATTATGAGACAAATTAATCATGGAAACGTTTTGCACTAACCATGGTCTATATTTTACTCGGACTAATTATCCATCTTCGACGTGGTTTGGGCTACGAGAGAGGCTAACAAAGACTTTTTCGGGTCACAAACGAGTGGTTTTCTTCCATGAAAGGTGATTCCGGAAGGTTAAAAGAAACAAAGGCTGAGAGAGCAGAATATTTTGCGTCAATCTCAATCGACGAAGTTAGCGGAGAGCGCGAGTGTAGGAGAGAAGCTAAATACATATGAGATGCAACTTGTTTGATGGGAGAAATAGAGGATCTTGCACCATTATTAATGAATGGCAGATAAGAAATGGCTGAGGTTTTTGACAAGCCATCGACAAAACCTATTTTTTTGTCATTATGATCTAGCCATCTCCATACAAGGGGATTTGGGATATATTTGCGGCTTTTCTTGTGTTCTAGATTGAGATTCGGTGATAAGCGGACATTCCTGAATCATATTGTCTGACACTTGGCAGTAGAAATAGGTGATGGGAAAGTTGATGTATAAAATATGCAGATACAAATCTGTTTTCCCTACTTGTATTTCAATGGCGTCTTTGAAGTATTTAGAAAGGTAAACTTCAACACAAACATGATTTTGAGGATGAGCATTAAAAAATTATGTTGGTCCAAACAAACAAGTCTCCTAAGGGTTGGATTAATTTATAAACAAATTCCCATAGGTAGAGAGGAAGCTCGGGAAACTAAACCCAAACTGGAACTTTAAGATTGGCTTGTTTTGTGACTTTGAAATCTCTGGTCCAGTGTGAAAAGACATCCATTGTGTTATGGATAAACCAGGGACCGGGGTTGACAATGAATTTGTAGTGTTCAATAGTTAAACCTAAAAAGAAAGAAACCCTTGGTGAGGTTTTTATTTCCTCATCTTTGACACCATGGTGTTTCTAGTGGTTGTGAACTTATTGTCTCAAAGTAAGTTTCAAGGGGACCCGACCAACAAAATAACCCACTAGGGTAAATGATTCAATTTAGTTTCAAGCTTTATCAAAATCTGGTAAATTAATAACAACATCAGGTAAAAGAGTCTCAGAGTCAAGGTGATTACCTCGTCGATGACCTTCAAGAAAAATTTCTTTGCTTCATTTTGTGCCATGTGAGAAAATATTATCGTCACCAAAACTACATCAATAGATGGAGGCGGTGAAATGGAAGCCATAAATATAGGCATAACACCACCAAAAGGGTGGATTAAATGGATGACTTAATAAATTAAGCGTGCATGAATATCAAAAATCTTGCCAAAATGGTGGTATGACAATAGGATCGTACGGGAAACATCAAGCATTGACCTAAACCCTATCAGATCTATTGCATTAAAACCTAGCAAAGTGTCTCCCATAATGGTAATTATTAAATACTTCTCATCAAAACTATAAAATGGTGTTATTTTTCAGAACGCCCACATTTTACACACACAAGAACAACAAAGTAAAAATACCATGACAATTTTTTTACTTAAATTACTTACTACACAATGCCGCATGAGGGCTCCAAGTAAAGAAAAATCAAAGACGCATATGCCAATTCCAATTCATCGACTCACATAGACACATGACAACACCATATACATGTCAATGCCACACTTTTCCCAATGAACGAATGCTTGAAATGACCCAACAACAAGAAAAGGACTCAAGGATTGGAAAACCCATAACACATCATTTCTATAATTACATCTTAGTTACGATTAAAATTCCAAGAACATTATTGTGCAAGGATAATTTTCTCCTTTTTCCACCTATAGATTCTTAAGTTCATTTCACATTTAAATTACAACTCGACCATTTTAAATTGGCTTTTTATTCTTTACGGAAATTTCCATCGCTTACATACTTAATTGGTATAATTCAATTGCATATAAAGTACTTAATTAATTTGTTATTATGTTAATAATATGCTTCTCAAACGTTTATTCAATGTCTACATTTTACCCTCGTAACTAAACCTGAATATGTCTTCATGTCCAAAAACAATATTAGGATTTAAGGGGGTTTAGATTCAAGATACATTTTTCCCATAAACATTCTTCGATCACGGTATAGTTATTTCCCTACCATAGTTATTCTAGTGCAATAACTTGTTGAATTCCATTTTGATTTATATATATATATATATATATATATATATCTTTTGTTTTCTCGAAGTTTGATCACACCAAGGCAATTCATATTCTTTGTAACACATGAAAAAGTTTAATTAAGTTATAAGGACTCCAAGAGTGACATTATTCCTAACCTCAAATATCGTTTTACTCTTATATGATTTACTTTTACATCGCATTATGGTCTCACTACTACCATCGCTTTATAACAAAAGTGTTACGAAAGTACTTTCCTGACATCTTCAAGAAGTACAAGATTGGAATCATTATAAACTTCACATGAACCCCAAGTTAACCTCCTAATCAACTAAGGTTTGGTCTAATTTGAACTACACCTAATGATCTACGCCTCAATTATATATGAGTTTAAGGAAAGAGAACATATTTATGCTAAACCACCTTCAAGAAAAGACCAAGGTGTTATGTTGATAGAAACTAAGGTAACACATTTAAATGAGAGGGACTAAGGAGTTAATTAACAAGAGTTTAAGACCTAGAACAACTATTTCATGATCTCCATTTATGTCATTTCGATCCAACAGGGACTTCATTCGCTATTGAAGTCAAGTTTCTAGATTTAATCTCATAAGACTAGGCAATCCAAAAGGATACTAAAGGTGTATTATCTCTACTTAATCCATAGATGGTATGGTTACACTACATAGTCGTTGCTTCGAACAAGGACACATAAGGTGACTTCCGAGGCAGTCTTCACCACTCAACCATGGTGTAGAACTAAAGAGAGGACATTCGCTCATGATTACCAAAACTATAAGGAAACCACACGGTCGGAAAAGTTCTACCATGTCATTCCTAAAAGATGGGTTCACCACAAGGTCACTAAACATAACGACTATGATGGTAAACTCAACCAAGGGTTTTTATTTACCTTAAATAGGATGTTCCATCAAGTGAAGAGTTTAATTTCATTCTACGGTTTCAATCTCTTCTATGGTAAGAAAGATCACACATGAAGACATGTTATGCGCAGATCTTATACTAGGGTTGAGTGTTTCGATTAAATCTCTTTATTACATTTACAAGGTAAGAATACAACACATTAACTAATTAATCATTTATTAAACACCAAAAATTCACTACAATACATTAACTTCAAATTCATTTACTATATATATAACCCTTTTACCATACGCAACCATGAATCAAACTGAACCTGTGATTAAATGCACATTTCCTAAGATATCCTAAAAATAGCATCCCATACATATTAGCAATTTCAAATATAACTTTTCTGTAGCATGAGACTACATTATACACATATTCATTTTACAATGACCTATAAAAATTACAATAATAAATAATGAATTACACATCACCTTTTCACCATCTTTCTTGCATCTTGCAAATCCATGTGAGCATGAAATCAACGATGAATCATTGGCATGGCATCCACCCTAATATAGTATAATTAACATATTTTAGTTTCCCATTTACATATAATAGTAATTACAATTTGCATTTGAAAGAAAAAATATAGAAACATGAATTCATTTCATTTCATCTCACTTCATATTATAACCAAGGAGAGAGAAAGAGAAAGGAGAGAGAGAAACACCATTTTGTCAAAAGTTCTATTTCACACAACCAGTTACACTATATAGTTTTCAAAAAGTTATTTATATGTGTCAAAAGTTTCCATGGTGTTTTGGCAACCTAACATGACTCATACAACTTTCTTTTTACATTTTCGTTAGCTACAAAAACATTCAAATCAAGCTTAGACACTAAGAAACCACTTTCAAACATTGTGTTCCGATGAGAAAACACACCACAGTTAAATTTCAACGTGCCCAATTATATACCTAGAGTTCATAGGAACTGGAATAATTGAGAACTTGTGAATGCCTTATGATTAGCAGCTAGTATTTTGGGGTCGGCAGTCGTAATTGACCTAGTTGCAAATGAATAAAAGTTAGCTTGAGGGATCAGAAAACCACGTCCAAAACTAACGTTCACTAGATGAACATGAAACGAGAAACATCCTACAAGTTCCTCTATATATGGAGAATTCACCAGAGTCAACAGGACTGAGAATTAGCAAACGGTTATCAAATGACAACATGTTTTCTAGAGCCACCGGTCATAATTGGTCTAGTTTGACCTAGTCAAACTACGCGACAGAGGCCTACAAAATGCCATTTCCAAACTATAAAGAATTTTTTTCCCCTCAAACTAAAGGTTCCAGGGAATTGTGTAGTAAACTTACTAGAGGTTTGCGAAGGCCGATAGGCATTTCATTGTTCAGGGATCAAACGATGAGCCAAAATGAAATGCAAATTTTTAAATTTAATAGCTTCCTACAATTTAAACCGATGTTGTTGGTACCCAAATTTAACCTCCTTCAGAGACCAAGCAGCATCATGGGTTTGACAAGACACTCAGAGGAAAATAGAAAATCATGTATGTCATTTTGTAGCTAGGAAGCAATCTATCTGACTTGTTAGCACTCAGGCTCTAAAGGGAGTGGGTAGCACATGCAAAAGGATGTGATCTAATCCTAACTATTTTAGGTTGTGCCTTTCAACCAAGGTAAGAGAACCTATTTTGTAACCTCTGTTATTTGAAAGGAGATACAAGTACCTTTCTTTTGCATAAATTTTATAGAGAAGGCCTTGGGGAAAATATGATCAACACACCAAATCTAACTCTCACAAGTTGTCACTTCCAGATTATGGAGATATTCTCATAAAGAAGGCAAAGGTTACTAAAGACATTTGAGACCCTGATTATTTTTGCATGTTTTGGTAATCAGAGATTATGCATTTGTGTACACACATGACAAACATGGGTATTATGGGTAGGATTGGTTGTTGTTAAATGAATTTTGGTGGGAGGGGAGATAGGATGGACTTGACTCACCAGATCCTTGAGAGCTTATGCAAAATGGAAAGATTAAATCAATAGAATGCCCTAAAAAGCTAAATTGTTTCCTTAACTAGAATATGTGCTTCAATAGAGGCCCAAAATAGCACTCTTTCACACAACTGCGTGGATTACGTCATAAAGGCTCGAGTTAGAGGACCCAATAAAGCATAAATATTTAAACCAAGTCACACGAGGTATACCCAGAGGCTTACAAATAATCTCTGTCAACAAAATGAAAGAAAAGTGATTTTAATCCGTTTATCCCATTCCCAGATGAAGGCTCTTTTGAGAAATGAAATTACAAATGATACTAATCTATCATAAGGACTAAGACCTATGTGATTGGACTATATTTTGGTACAAGATTGAAATAAAAACAAGAAAAACTACCCGTATGCATTTAGAAATGAAATAAATACACTTTACTCAAGATTGACACAGAATAACTCAAAGTTTCATCAAATTTATTAGCAAGGGAATGTTTCCAAAACAATTTCAAAGATTTTCAATGGCTGTACACTTGCAACCACCTTGACACTATCAAATTTGACATAAAGAGAGATATATAGGCTTCTCTAGATGACTTCGAAAATAGATGGGCTCTGTTAAGATTTTTCTGCAGGAGAAAATCAATCCTGATCTTTCCAAAACCTCCCAACAATTTACATGATGAATTCGTGCCCTTTATAGCATTTTCAATAGAGCCTCTTCCTCCCAAAAGACAAAAGCTTTAAATGTACCGTGGTTTCCATGATTCTTTCATTATTTGTAGAATCGAGATCTACAAAAGTCTCTAAGTGCTCTAGGAAAATATCTTTGATTTCTTCCTGCATTCAACTCCTTTCTCAGGAAAAAATCACCTCCATCCATTTGCCAACCACTTCCACCCCATATCAATCAAATTTGGCCCCTTACATGCTTAGGAGAAGAAAAATGGAAAACCACACTGGGCTTGAGATTCAGACCATTTTAATGGTGAAATACATCTCTAGATCTCTCTCACCAAACTCAACATATCAAAATTAACTTGCTCCTCTTTTTGGCATGTAGGAAATAGCAAGAAATCATGAAGACTTGGACTCCCAAGAGTTTTGAGAATAAATTTGGGGAAAATCAGATTTAGACACTTAGAACCGTTGATCTTTGATTTTGAATGTGGACCGTCGATGTGGAAGATGCAAAAATAGGCTCGGGGATTCCTTTGATCTTTTCTGACCCTTTTGAAAAAATGGAAAAATTTCCCATTTTTCTCCGTAACTCCACTTACGAAAAATGGGCCTAACATGTGTCTTGAGGTAGGTCCTAAAGGAATTGTGGAAAAATTGTTCCATTTGACTTTTTTGGAAAAAATGAAAATTTTCCAAGTTTCCCTCACAACTCCACCCTTCCACTTCAAGTCTCTAATGTAGGTCCCGGTGGAACCCCGGGTCCCTTTTTTCTTTGTTTGTTTTTCCCTCAAAGGGAAATTTTTCTCTTTTCCTCCAAAATACTGCACGTTCGCCGTTGATAGGGGAAAAAATTGATTATTTCTCATCAGGCTTGCAGGCCTTTTTTGATATTTTAACCTTTATGAGGAAAAGGGGAAAAATTTTAAGTTTCCTCCGATCATTCACTTCCCGCCCTTATGACTTTTCGAATTGCCATGTGTCACAATGGCGCACCTTGAGGTGGCCCCAAAAATTTGATACCTTAAACAAGCCGGAGCTCTCCACGTGTCCTACTATGGAAAAAATTTTTTTTTGAAGGCTTGAAGCTCTATGAAGGGCACCTTGTGTCAAGCTCCAAGGCAATCTTCCTTGGTCGTTGAAAATTCCAAGAAAATATGCAAAGTGAGTGGAATGCCCCACGTTTCCTCATGGCATTTCTTCAAAATGGTGCTGAAGTTGAAGACCATGTACGAGCGAGGGATCACCATGTGTCCATGTTCCACCAAACTCTTTCCATCTGCTTAAAAAAATTCCATGTATGGGAAAGTAACGGAAGCCTCCACGTGTCCTCCCAAAGCACTACTCCAAGGAAAAGCCTAAAAGTAGATCATCAAATGAGCATCAATCCTCCACGTGTCCTAGAATTCTCGAAACCCTTGTGAAATTTGTCTAAGTATGAAACCAGGGGAAGCCTCCACATGTCCTCCTGGTGATACTCTAAGGCAAAGCTAAAAAATAGATTTTCAAATGAGCATTGTTCCTCCATTTCTCTTGGACTTCCGAAAACCTTTTGAAATTTGTGTCAGTATGGGAAAGCATCGGAAGCCTCCATGTGTCCTCCCGACGCTACTCCAAGGAAAATCCCAAAAGTAGATCTTCAAATGAGCACCATTCCTCCACGTGTTACGGACTTCTCAAAAGCTTTTTGAAATTTGTCTAAGTATGAGAAACCTAGTGGAAGCCTCCACGTGTCTCTTTCTTGCCAACCCTCCATGTGTCTTCCGGTGCTACTTCAAATACAAACCAAAAGGTTGATTCTCAAACAAGTGTTTTTCCTCCATGGGGACACATTTTAAAGCCGAGGCTTTTATAGAATTTTTGAACTGTCTAAATGAGACACATCCAACCAGAGGATTTGACATTTCCTGTTGATAGAAGGATACAAATTTGATCGGGGGAAACACTCGTCAAATCATAAAGCACAAAGAAATGACCATTTGAGCCTGAAAGTGAAATTTTCTTCAAGGACAGAGATTTTAGAAATGTTGCAAGACTCAAATACATTCCTCGGGGACACATCAATTCATTTCTCTTTGAGTATTTAGGGAAAAAATGGCAGGGAAAATAGATCTTGACTGTGGAAAATGGAGGAAATGGGAAAACACGAGTTTTGAAGGAACAGAGCATGGGAGACTCAAAATACAGAGCTTTTCCAGAGGAACAAAGGAACCATGAGACAAATATAGACCCACACATGATCTTCGACCCAGAGAATATTAAAATGGAAAAAAAGACTAGCCAAACACAATATGGGGAAGGATAAAATGACAGAGGCCGTGAATCAATAAATCTTCAAGGGCACAAATGGGGCAAGACAATTCTAAGCACCAACATTGGCTCTGACTCGGGGATGGGCACTCCCTGCGAGTGCCACAAGAACAATAGTAGACCAAGTGCCAAAATATCCATTGGGTAACAGAGTCAGCTCGTAGAGTAGAGAAACGAAGCCATCTCCAAAAACAAACAAAGAAGCTAGCAAAAACAGGTCACCATGGACTAGGATGAGAAAAAAACACAAAAAACAGATGTAAACAACAAACTATACACTATACAAGAGGTGTTTACCTTGATTTAGAGGAATCAATCCAAGAAATGCTTCAGATGCTTTCCATTAATAGGAAGTTCGAGAAATTCACTATCTAGATCCTTCAAAAAGAAGGTGTGTTCACTAATTCTGATGTCAATGGAGTAAGGGCCCATCCACAATGAGTCAAACTTGCCATGCTTTCCCTTATCCTCATGCCTGCTATCCCATAGTAGCACAAGATCTCCAATATTGAAGGCTCTAGGAGTAACCTTCCTATCAAACAATTTCTTCATCTTTTCTCTGAACTTTATATGCCTCTGGTGGGATGCCCTCCTCTCTTCATCAAGCTCAACAATCTGGTTAATGTGGGCATCATAAGGACCTACCTCTTGATCTTCTAGCTGCTACATAAACTGATATGAAGATAGTTGCATATGAAGAGGTAGCAAGGCCTGAGTCCCATACACCAACTCAAATGGACTCTTTCCAGTGACCTTCTTGACAGTGATCCTATCTACCAGACAACAAACTTCAACTGTTCACCCCACCTTCTCTTGTTCAACTCCAAGGTTCTTCTGATAATCTTTAGCAAATTCTTATTGCTAGACTCAGCTTGTCCATTTCCTTGGGGATTATAATTAGAGGCATATGTCAGATTGATCCCATATCCTTTACACATTTCCACCAGAGGTCTAGCCCTAAAACTCATGGCATTATCAGCTATGATTTTGACTGGTACTCCAAACCTGCAAACAATATTGTTTAGCACAAAATCCATGACAACTTGGTGTGTATCCTTCTTGGTGGGGATTTCTTCCACCCACTTAGTAAAGTAGTCAGTGGCTATAAGAATCCACTTATGAACAACATTTGAAGGGTCTAAAATCTCACCAATGAATTCCATTCCACATTACCTGAATGGGGCTTCAATTGACATAGGTGCAAAGGCAAGGAACACGAAGCTTTCGGTCTTCCAGAGAAATGTTAGCAACTCTCACATATTCGACCAACATGGTTGCATCCTTGAAAATAAGTAGCCACCTATAACAAGCCCTTAGTATCTTATTTATTGTGACTCTTGGAGCAAAATGCCCCCAAAAACTCCTCCATGGAGATCAGCAATTATTTTGGGGGCTTCATCTTCAGTGATGCATCTTAAGAGGACTCCTTCTGGGTTCTTCCATGCCAACCCAAAATAAGTAATGACATATTTCTAGGAAGCCAACTTAAGAGATATTTTTGGTTCTTATTCAAATGCTCAGGGAAGTTTAAGTGTCTGAGATAGAACATTACATCCTTGTACCACTCAGAATTTATCAATTTTTCAAAAACAACTGCCCTTTCCTCTTCAACCTCATTTACCTCAATGGTCTGTAAGTTTCTCTTAGCCATAAGCTTAGCTAACCCCAAACCTCTCACCAAATTCATGGTTTGGATGTCCATATCATACTCTTGCAACTTGTTCACCCATCTACATCTTCTACTTGAGACTTCCATCTCTGACAAGATGTCTTTTACCATGGTATGGGGAACATAAGCAACAAATTTTGAACTTAAAATATAAGGCCTGAAAACAATTTCTTTGACCAAGGAAAATGCCTACTTTTCCATGATGGTGTATTTTAATTCTTCCCCTTACAAAGTGCCTTACTGAAAAAGGCAATTGGCCTCTCAGCCCCTTCATTATCCTTCTGTAATAAGATAGAAGCAATAGTGTTTTCTGAAGCAAAGGAAAACAACTGGAAAGGTTTCTTATAATTTGGGGCTGCCAAAATAGGGGCATGCTTCAATGCCTCTTTGATTCCATTGAAATCTTGGATGGCAGCCTCCTCCCATTTGATGACCTGGTCCTTCTTCAACATGGAAGTGATTGGAATGGTCAACTCAGCAAAGTTTGATATGAATCTTCTAATGAAGTTTATCTACCGAAAGAAGGATTGAATTCCTTTCTTAGTTCTTGGAATTGGGACTTTGTTGATGGTAGGTACTCTTTTAGGATCAATCATCACTCCTTGTGACACTATGTGACCAAGCAACTTTACCTTCTACATTCCAAAATGGCACTTGTTTAGATTAAGTGAAATGCCATACTCTCTACACCTTTTTAGCATCTTCTCTAAGTGCAGCGGTGGTCACTTCTCTTTCTAAAAAATACAGTTACATCATCTTGATAGACTGCAATAAACTCATTGATGTAACCAAAAAAAGCAACATCCATTTCTCTTTGAAAGGTGGCCCCAACATTCATCAGAACAAAGGGCATCCTAACATACACATATGTCCCCCAAGAAGTAGTGAAGGCTGTTTTGATCCTTTCTGATTCCTTCACCACAACTTGGTTATAGCCAGAGAAACCATCCAAGGTGGAAAACAACTCAGAACTAGTCACCAACTGCAGTATGTGTTCCTTTTTAGGTAAAGTATAGTTATCCTTCATTGATGCTTTGCTCAAATTCTTGAAGTCCACACACAACCTAATGTCACCATTCTTATTTCTGACTGGTACTAAGTTGCCAACCCAAGAGAAATATCTTATGGGCTGGATAATCCCTCCATCTCTTAGCTTTTTCAGTTCTTCTTGCATTTTGATGGATAGCAGTGGATTGATGGGCCTTTGTTTTTTCCTGAATGGATTTGCATTAGAATCTAATGGAATCTCATGTTGAAACAAGTCCTCTTTGTATGCTTTAATCTCAGAATAGGTCCAAGCCATGTAATCTTCGTATTTTTTCAACAACTGGATGTATGATTGCTTCTCTTCTTTTCTTAGATTGCTGCCCAATCATATTTTCCTTGGCTTCTCCTTTGTGCCAAGATCATGCTCCTCAATATCCCTTGAGGTTGTCATGCATCTCTTAACAATGTAATCAACATTATCAAAATTTGACTCAAGAGCAACCAGCCCTCTAGGAATGGTATTGGTTTTTAGTTGGATGACGCCCTTGGAAAAAAATGTTTCTTTTACTTTTGTTGTACATACCATTGGCTCCCAATAAATATTTTGATCACTAAATCATCCCTTGTCCTATAGAAATCTTCAAATCTGAGCATCATCTTCAAAAACACGCCAATGCTTAATGTTTTCGGGTATAGAGGGTCTTGTCACTACCTCAACCTCATATTCACAATATGGGGACATTGTATAATTGTCAAAATGAGACCCCAACACTACAACCTTGTATGCCAAGTCATTGAATTTCTATCATGATGCACAATGTTGATTGAATCAAAATTTCAATGAAGTCCCAAAATGCATGCTTATCTTGTTTCATCCACCGATTCTTTGTGGCATACAATTTTCTGACTTGTTTTACAATTAGTTCTAAGTCCCCTTTGACAATGATGCCCTTGAAACCAAATTTCCAAGAAATTCTTAAACCCAACAATAGTGCCTCATACTCAAGCAATGTTTTGGTGCATTCAAAGTTGAGTTTGAAGGAGAAGACAAATATTTCATGACTAGGAGAAAGTAGAACAACACTAGCACCATCCCTAAACCTAGAGAAAGCTCCATCAAATAATAGAGTCTAAGGTGAAACTACTTGTTCAAGGTATTTTCATTCTTTAATCTTGTGTTCCTTCCCATCAGCAAATCCCACAAAGTTATCTCGCATCATCATTAGTGTGCAATAGCTCATAGGAGGCATTGTTGGGATCCTCAATAAGATGCAACATTTTCTTCTCCTCATATAACCCGACAAGGTTGCCTCAACTCAGATGGTGGCATAAGACATGTGCATTTGGACACTACCACCAAAACTTGTAGCCCACTTTCTTGACAGTAACATACCCCACTTGGATGGGCAATCAACTATGACAACATCAAGTTTTAAATTTTTACCTTGGTAGGCTACAAGTCACACCACCAAACCCTTCACACATCCCACTACTGGCACTTCTCTCCAGTCCATGGAAATGCACTTCCCATATGTTGTTGTTTCTTTAATATTCAGCTCATTCATGACCTCCAAAGGCATCACATTGCATAATGCCGCTGAGTCTAACATGCAGTTATGCAACAGTCTATCCTTAATGATCAAAGTGGTGAAGAATGGATCCACATTCATTTAAGAGTCCACCAAGGATGTCCCCAAGTAGACCTCATGTGGTTCATCTAGCTCTTTTGATGTTGGGGGTGCTTCTGGTTCTTCAATGATAGGTGGGATCTCAATAATGTTTATGTTTCTACCTAGGACATTCTTCTCTTCTTTCAAGCCCAAGTATTCAAATGCTCTCTTTTTGTGCTTAGGGATCCTAAGCAACTAAAAAATTAGAACATAGACTTTGAGTTGAATTAATACATGGCCAATATCATATGGGGCATTTATTGGCAAGGTAGTGATGGGAGGGAAGCCCATAAACTCATTAGATGACACATGATTCTTGAAATTTTGGGCATGGGGAGGAGTGTGATTTTTGCTTGGAACCATAGGGCCTTTGGATGCTGCATCTTTCTTAGGAGCATCTTTAGGAATTTTTGAAAGTAGGGAGTTTTTGGCTTATCTTGAGGCCCTACACCTTTACATCCCTACTTCTTGTGTTGAGCTCCTTCTCTTCACCACAATAACATTCATTAGATCGCTTGTCCTCCTCGGATGGAATTCCTCCATCATACTTTGTTATCATTAAAGCCCTTAAATATTAAAATTCATTATTGGGAGATTCAAAAGCTTGTACTCATCTACTTATGAAGTACGAGAGAGAGGAAGAACAAGTACCCTATGAATGCAGTCCCAAAATTGGTAGCGACCTGGGCACTTATTACCACAGTCAAAGTTGCCCCTTGTTGTGAGCTAGTGGAACAACCCATCATGCATACATCATTATCATTATCATAAGGTTATTCTTCTTCTTTCGATCTTATTCACAAGGAGAATGAGGCATGAAATTTTTTTCACACCAATCAATGACATATGTCTCCTCCACCAAAACAACTCTAATAGCCAAAGGATCAGGCACCATTCTATTTTCTCTTCCTTGGGGATATTTGTATCCTAATCCAACAAGTCCCTTGCCTCTGTCATTAGATATTTGGTGATTTTTTAACCTATCTAGGTGTTGCTGCTCGTGTTGACCACTGTGATCTCGCCCAATCCCTTTCCCACTCAAAGCTATCATGTAGGAAATTTCTTTGACAGCCCAATACCAAAGTCTTCACAACTTCTTCCAAATCAGTAGCCTTTCTTGTTTGGGGGTTTTCTAGGTTAACCGGCTTTACACCTTCCCTTTTTGGAGGCTTTCTAATTTCCTTGATATTGTTTTCTATCTGCAAAGCCATGGTGAAGGCCTCGCCTCGATTTATTGGGTTCTTGTCTCTTAAATAGTATGTAACCTTTTTATCAAATGCATCAAGTATATTTGATTAAAAATGAATCATCACAAGGCCTTATTGTAACACACAATCTTCTCAAGTTCTTATTAAACCTTGTGTTGTAATCATGCACCGACTCATTAGGGTTCTTTTTCATATTTTCAAATTCTCTTAAAAGAAACCTAGGGTCATTCGTGTCACCATACTATAGTTTGAATGCATTGTTCATCTCAGTCTAGGAGTCAATAGAGTTATCTAGCAATGCTTTATACCGGTCCCTAGCATCCTCTTCTAAGGTATGGATAAATAGCTTGATATATACATCCTCATTTTCAATCTCAAAATATTCCATCGTATTGATAAAAAGCTTTAGATTTGATCTCCAAGTAATATCATTATTTCCCTAGAACTTTGGCATTCTTTTCCTTACATCCCGAGGCACCTTTGCATTTGGGTAACTAGTCATTCCCATAAAATTTATATGTCCAAAGGTGTTTACAAAAATGGAGACCTAGGTTGAGCCATATTGATTCGAAGAGGTGAACCTGGAGGGGTGACAAACTGATGGGGGGCAGAAGGTTCTTGGAACATAGGAGTATAATTTTCAAAATGGATACCCCCTAAAGGCCTCACTTCTTGGAAATCACTATCAAACTAAAAAAAAATAGGCGTATATTATGAAGCAAAACTTTCAAAATCAAATGAAGGTCCCTCCACAAAGAGGCTTCCTGATTCAGATGCACTTGAGCTGCAATCTTCAATGATAGGCCATTCAATTTCATCAATAGAGATTCCTCTTCTTGTCTGCTGATCTCCAACATCTTTCCAAGCTTTACTTCCTTCCGATTTTTCTCTTCCTATCTGTGGAAATAATGTCCTAGCAGGATCCCTAGCAAAGAAAGACATTCTTCCTTCTAGATTTAAAAATATTAGTAACAAATCTTACTTTGATAGATTTTAAGACACTAGTACTTTCCAACAATTAGATTAACGAGGGACTCGCAAGAGACCAAGCAACATCATGGGTTTAACAGGACACTTAGAGGCAGATAGACAATCATGTATGTCATTTTGTAGCCAGGGAAGCAATCTATCTGACTTGTTAGCACTCAGGATTTGAAGGGAGTGGGTATCACATGCTAAAGGATGTGATCTAATCCTAACTATTTTAGGTTGTGCCTTTCAACCAAGGTAAGAGAACCTATTTTGTAACCTCTGTTATTTCAAAGGATATATAGGTACCTTTATTTTACATAAATTTTATAGAGAAGGCCTTGGGGAAAATATGATCAACACACCAAATCTGACTATCACAAGTTGTCACTTCTAGATTATGGAGATATTCTCAAAGCAAGATAAAGGTTACTAAAGACATTTGAGACCTTGATTATTTCTACATGTTTTGGTAACAGAGATTATGCATTTGTGTACACACATGAAAACAGGGGTATTATGGGTAGGATTGGTTGTTAAATGAATTTTTGTGGGAGGGGAGACAAGATGGACTTGACTCACCAAATCCTTGAGATATTATGCAAAATGGAAAGATTCAATCAACAAAATGCCACAAAAAGTTAAATTGTTTCCTCAACTAGAATATGTGCTTCAATGGAGGCCCAGATCAGCACTCTTTCACACAACTTGTGGGATTCTGTCACGAAGGCTCAAGTCAGAGAACCCAATAAAGCATCAATATTTAAACCAAGTCACACTTGAGGTACACCCAAAGGCTTACATATAATCTCTATCAACAAAATGAAAGAAAAGTGATTTTAAACCATTTATCAAATTTCGAGATGAAGGATCTTTCGAGAATTGAAATTCAAATTGCCACTAAACTATCATAATGACTGAGACCTATAAGATTGGACTATATTTTGGTACAATATTGCAATAGAAACAAGAAAAACTACCCGTATGCATTCAAAAATGAAATAAATACACTTTACTCAAGATTGACATCAGAATAACTCAAAGTTTGATCAAATTTATCAGCAAGGGAAAGTTTTCAAAACAATATCAAAGATTTTCAATGGTTGTACACTTGCAACCACCTTGACATGATCAAATTTGACACAAAGAGAGATATACAGGCTTCTCTAGATGGCTTCTCAAAATGGATGGGCTCTGTCAAGCTTTTTCTGCTGGAGAAAATCAATCCTGATCTTTCAAAAAACTCCCAACCATTTACATGATGAATTCATGCCATTTATAACATTTCCAATAGATCCCCTTCCTCCCAAAAGACAAAAATTTAAATGCACCAGTGCTTGCCATGATTCTTTCGTGATTTGCCAGAATCAGATCTATAAAAGTCTCCAGGTGCTCAAGGGAAAATATCTTTGATTTCTTCTTGCATTCAACTCCTTTCTTAGGAAAAACACACCTCCATCCATTCGCCAACCACTTCTGCCCCATATCAATAAAATTTGGCCCTTGCATGCTCAGGAGAAGAAAAATGGAAAACCAGATTGGGCTTGAGAGTCAGACCATTTTAATGGTGAAAGACGTCTCAGATCTCTCCCACCAAACTCTAGATATCAAAATTAACTCACTCCTCTATTTGGCATGTAGAAAATAGAAATAAATCATGAAGACTCACACTCCTAAGAGTTTTATAGAAAAAATGGGGGGAAAATCATATTTAGATGCTCAAAAACCATTGATCTTTGATTTTGAATGTGGGCCATCCACGTGGAAGATATAAAAATAGGTGAGGGCTTCCTTCGACCTTTTTGACCCTTTTGAAAAAATGGAAAAAATTCCCATTTTGCTCTGCAGCTCTGCTTCTGAAAAATGGGCCTGACATGTGTCTAAGGTGGGTCCCAAAGGAACCATGGAAAAATTCTACCATTTGACTCTCTTTTGGAAAAAGAAAATTTTCAAAGTTTCCCCCACAACTCCACCCTTTTTCTTCAAGTCCCTAATGTGGTTCCCAGTGGAACCTCGGGTCCTTTTGTGCTTTTAAATCCTTTTCCCTCAAAGGGAAAATTTTCACTTTTCCTCTCGAAAGCCCACACCTCCGCCATTGACCGGGAAAACATTGACTATTTCCCATCAGGCTTGTGGGCCATTTTTGATATTTTAACCTTTATGAGGAAAAGAGGAAAAAATTTTAAGTTTCCTCCGATGGTCCGCTTCCCCACCCCTTATGAATTTTCAAATTTCCACGTGTCACAATGGTGCACCTTGAGGCGGCCCCAAAAATTTGATACCTTGAACGAGCACATGGGCTCGCCATGTGTCCTACTCGACAAATGTTTTTGAAGGCTTAAACCTCTACGGAGGTCACCACATGTAAAGCTATGAGGTAGTCTTCCTTGGTCATTGAAAAGTCCAAGAAAATATGTAATGTGAGTGAAATGCCCCATGTGTCCTCATGGCACTTGTTCAAATGGTGCTAAAGTTGAATACCCTAAATGAGTGCGGGCTTGCCATGTGTCCCTATTCTACCAAACTATTTCCATCTGCATAAAAATTTGTCTAAGTATGGGAAAGAAGCGAAAGCCTCCACGTGTCCTCCCGACGCTACTCCAACGTAAAGCCCAAAAATAGATCTTCAAATGAGCGCCATTCCTCCACATGTCTTGGAATTCCTGAAAAACATTTGAAATTTTTCTAAGTATGGGAAAGTAGTGGAAGCCTCCACATGTCCTCCTAGCACTACTCCAAGGAAAAGCCCAAAAGTAGATCTTCAAATGAGCGTCGTTCCTCCATGTGTCCTGGACTTCCTAAAAACCTTTTGAAATTTTTCTAAGTATGGGAAACCCAGTGGAAGCTTCCACGTGTCTCTTTCCTGCCAACCCTCCACATGTCCTCCCGACACTACTTCAAAGCCAAACCAAAAATTTGATTCTCAAACAAGCGTCATTCCTCCACGTGGACACATTTTAAAGTTGAGGCTTTTTATAAAATTTTGAACTGCCACCAAGTTGTGTTCAACCAAAGGATTCCACATTTCCCTGTTAATACAAGGATGCAAATTTGACCAAGGGAAATGCCCGTCAAACCATAAAGCATAGAGAAATGACCATTTGAGCCTGAAAGTGAAATTTTCTTCAAGGAAAGAGATTTTAGAAATGTTGCAAGACTCAAATACATTCCTCAAGGACACATCAATTCATTTCTCTTTGAGTATTTAGGGAAAAATAGACAAGGACAACAAATATTGACTGTGGAAAATGAAGCAAATGGGAAAACATGAGATTTTAAGGAACAGAGCACAAGAGACTCAAAATATAGAGATTTTCTAGAGGAACAAAGGAACCATGAGAAAAATATGGACCCACACATGATCTTGAACTAGGAGTAGATTAAAATGGAAACAAAGACTGGCCAAACACAATACGGGGAAGGATAAAATGACAGAGGTCGTGAATCAATAAATCTTTAAGGGCACAAATGGGGCGAGACAATTTTGAGCACCAACAGATGTAACAAGGCTCCTAGAATGGCATAAATAATATCGAATATCATCATTCGAGGTTGATTAAAGGATTAAATTGATTCCCCACATGACAAGGTACATTATGGAAGCTTACAATCTCCTTTTTGGAGTTACCAAGGTTGTCTTGCGAGTCTTTTGAAGTCTCAATTTATTTATTTAAAGCAGGAGATGATCAACATATTTTCGGGAGTCAACTTCAACTTGTCAATAAAACAATATTGTAGTGATCTAGTTTGGTCAGGGAGTTTTCTAAATCACCTCAAAATGAGGGTTGAAGTTCATGGTTTACTACAAAATGGTTATTTTAATTGCATGAGTTATGATACGACATTTTATTGTTTTGTAACAAGTTAATAAAAAATAATTAAATCTACGATGATCCCAATCTTTTAAAATTATATTTTGTTGCAAAAGAAAAAAATGAAGTACGAGAATTATGAAAGATAAGGAGAGATGAACCATGCCTGGAGGGACGAAGTCGGTCAAAACCATAGGATTCGATTAGGCATCTCTCTTGGACATTTCGTCAAACTATTCGTAAGCATCCACAACTCCACCATTATTATTTCCTTGAAAGGTCCCCAAGCCTTGTAAAAAAGCCATTTTTTTAACATATCTTGTTATCATTGCAAACCATGAGGCCACACTTCTAACATTTATTTGAACAGTTCATATGCCACTAGAAGATGGATGTGAGGATCTATGGGTAAATCCACGGTTGTGAAGGTAATTTTGCACATATGGATAATGCATTACTTTATCATCAACCAGATTATATACACCCTTTTTATTTTTCTATCTGTGTGATAAACAAAAGGTAATGTAGGTATAGGGCCATGAGGGCATGAATCCCAACTCTAAAACTACACAAATGTTTCCACTTTTCTATCATTTCTTCATACACACATAATAAAGCAACTCTTTATTTAGCTCTTTATGTATTCGCACCTATAATGCCCATCACTTGATCCAGAATCTCATGCACCAAGATCCTGTTTTGGAGACATTTCTATCTCCCTAATGACTGAATCAGCAAGAATTTTTTTTTCTTGTGGAGGGAAGGTTGAATATACATGTTTTCATCTTTCTCTGTTATAGCTAGACCAATGACGGGTTTTGAATCCTCTTTCTTCTTCATCTTTTGCATACAAAAACAAAAAAACGGTGGGTAGCAGTTTGGTTTCCTCTCAGGGATGATGGAAACATGCATTAAATGCAAATACATATCCACATTTTTAAAGGACATTCTGTTAAATAGCTCATCTGCCTTGCGTAAGGTTCCTCATATTTCCTACATGTCTTCCATAACATTGACAACTACAAAATCTGACAATAATCCTCTTTTCTTATACTTTTTGTGGATCCCATACCTTGATCCTAAGACCCCATTAGACACTAGGCTATGAGGATATAGGCAAGATGTGTGGAAATCTTCCTTTAAAACTGAAAATGCATTTTCTTGAAATATTTCCTCTCACCAAATAGTTTTGATACACAAATCAAGGGATCCAAAATGAAAATAATACCTCCCAAATATAAGAATGGTAGCCATAGTTGTGTAAACACAAAACATCCATATCTATGTCTATGGAAATGAAAGCAAGTAGACCCCTTGTGTCAGATGTGGCCCATGACACAAAGATACAGAGCTTCATCAACTATGGCGGCCAAGGATAATAGACAAAACCTCCAAATTAGAGCTCCCTTTGGTGCAGGGAAGGATGAATGAGAATTTTTTTGGATGTATTATCAACATCAATAGAGCCTTTATGATCCCTCCACTTGCATAGACTGAAAGATTGTCCAGCATGGGTCGAATGGAAGATGCAGATACAGATTCAAATCAACTCATTTGTGTGTGTAAACTGCTGCAACGATCCATATCTGCTAAATTTATAGAGTTAACATGGTTTCTAGAGTGGTTGTTGCTTTGGATACCAAATAAAGTATTTTAATTAATAATGCAAGGGACAAACAGGTTGGCAAGATTTTAGGATGCACATGTCCTAACCACACTCCTATTCCCCATGTTCCACCAAACATGCTTTTTTTTTATTATTATTTTTATTTTACTTTAAGTGGGGCACGACATTTCCCTCCCCTTATAAGAGCATCATTCTTGATGTGACACAACACCAAGGGTAGAAACAATGATAATCAATGAAAGAAGATAATGACGACAAGTTCTATCTAGGGAACAAATCTATTTCAATAGTATGTGACCAAAGGAAAGTCAAGAAAGTTTAACAATTTTTGATACTCTCAGAGTTATGTGAATATTGGTAGTTCTAGTTTACCTTATTACTTAGTTAATGTTTTCATTTATAGTACTTTAAATCTCCAATCTTAATACTCATTGTTTAGAATTTTCAATTATCTTATTTTCATGGTTACCCAATAGTAATTGGCCTCAAGGTGTCATACAAACTCAACGCATCACAAATGACTGAAAAACATCTTGCTACATACTTTCAATACTATATCACATCACAAGACCTTAAATTCCACCATGGAATGAGAAAGCTGTAGTCCACATAACAGAGAATTTCAACCAATTATGTCAAAGGAAAAACTCAACACACACAAGTGACTAAAATTTTTTTATCATGCTTTGATACATATACAATGGGTATCAAATGACCCAAAATCCATGACTGTACTAACATAGTTCCAAGTCAATATCCAATAGTCCTTACCAATGGGAGTGTCATTCCTCAAACATAACAATATCTAACCGAACTCACAAGAGTACACATAAATAAAAATACCAACTTCATCCACCTCCCAAAACATCACAAAAATACTCCATATACCTCCCAAGGCATCACAAAACAACCTGCATATACCTCCCAAATCATCAATCACACCCACACAAATCTTGTATGCCTCCCTGAAGTCTCTTATGCCTCCCTCAAGTGTATCTTATGCCACCCTAAAGTCTGTTATGCCTCCCTCAAGTCTCTTATGCTTGCCTCAACTAAAATGAAATAAATATAAAATTTCCTTTTAGGTCCAAAAGAGGCCGGATCACCTTATGGCCCCTGGTCACATAAGGTTCAAACACCTCTAACCCAAGTGACATAATAACTCGTGGTTCAACAACCCGGTAGTTATCTGTAACTCCTTGGGGCATACCCCAATACACCGAAGCGGGTCCATAGGTCCCACCACTCCGTGGTGCATCCCATGACCTTATTCCAATACATTATGACATTAGAACCAACATAACAAACCATTAAAATTCCAAGTGGAAAGATCTAAAGCCTTGGGCTAGGCTATAGAAAAATTAAACTTATAAAGAAAATCTAAATCTAAGCAAAACAAATGGCCAAATAACCATAGTTAGTGCAAAAATCTACATGTTAGTGCATCAGCCAAATAAATTCCCAAAATATAAGAACATGTCAATCAAGAAAATTGTTGGTTCTAGCAAGAAAAGGGAAAATTTTCAATTTACGAACAAAATACGTGTATAGGAATAACACATTACAATAACTACATGACCTTATATCGCCACCAGGGGGGTACTCAATGATTTTATGGCACTTAGAACATTGAGCCTCAACACATAAAATAACATATAATTAATAAAAATGTCATCATCTCTATCTAAATCATCCCAACACCATTTTGACAAGGCTCAACATAGTCAAAATCACATAGGTTGAATATTTATGATAAACATATTAGGAGAGAGAGGAAGGAGTAAAATTCACCATCTACTAATCCTAAGGTGTCCACGTAACACAATATGCATGACACCTGTTGAGCAAGTGCCACACATACCAAATGAACAAAAGTGGGTTTTTAGCCTATGTGAGGCTCCACTTCCTATCTCGTACTCAACTCGAGTGATTGGTCAACGGTACACATTTCCTCACTACAAACATAAAATTTTTACCTATTTCGCTTAGGTTCGATTAATGTAGTGTCCATAACATAACATATAACTACATCACTAGGACAATGTATATTCACACACATTAACCATAGAATAATACACATGGTATATATATAGGGTATAACATAATCATTACTTTTACAAATTACAATACATCACATTACCACATTCTACACCCAAAGTGAAATCATTGCACACTAGGGATCATGCACTCACCCTATTACCCTAAATCATGACATGTACATCACATGTTACATGAATTATACATATGAGGAACACAATGTATAACCTTACAACATATAGTCAATTCCAATTATAACATGGTGACACACACAATTTATCACAACATGGCGATGACATCATGATAAAATCCAATTCACTTTACAATTTTTTTCCATGCAATACATCAGTACACCTTCATATCACATAGTGCCAAAATGTTCCAACACTTTGCAATCCACAATAACATTCCTTTCGTGCACAACAAGGTTATCCATCACACATAAATTCCTCATTGAATAAACAAAAAAAGAGACTAAATAATCACATCACAAGCACATCAACATGATAACAAATATGTACTAAGTGACATGCACCACATGTGGTTCTGTTATCTCTTGAAAGTGCACCATATAGAGAGATGGTGAAGGTTTTCTAAGCTTGCAAAATTTGAGCTCTCTCTTTCGTAGAGATCAATGGAAACACCTCAGTGCGTGAGTATACCTATTTTGAGGTGATTCTTCAAGATATCAAGGCCAATTCCTTGTTGATGTATCCTAAATTGATTCGGGGTTTAAGAGTAAAAGATGAATGTAAAGAAATTAAAACTAAGGTGATAGACCAAATTGTATGAGGACTTTGACTTAGTATATGCGCAAGATATGTGAAGGATTTTTATGCACAATCCAATAGTTTTCTATATAAATTAAGGGCAAAATGTTGTTTTACTGAGGGAAAAATATAACATCAGCACTATTAAGTTAACATGCACATTAAAATTATGTAGAAAACACTGAATTTGTAGTAGAGTAAGATGATTTATTAGTGAATTTGCATTCAAAACACTAATAGAAACATACAAAAGACTAAAAAAATTGGTAAGACATAAATTCTCTTCACACTTAGAAGGAAAAATTGGTAAAAATTGCTTCAATACTCCTATATCTAAAAGTCCTCCGAGTTCTCCTCTAGAAGTTCCCCGTTGTCCTTTGCAAAGGCACACAATATATAGCAAAAATAAAATTCACCCTCTCCCTAAAAATATCCTAAGGCTTGTACTCACCCATGCATTCTATTTTTATCCTTTATTTAATAATAGATAAAGGAATAAAAATAGAGCATGCAATTACAAATAGGCGTTATTAGCCTTAATTACAATACTGATCAAATTGAAGTTGTATGTTCTATTTTAAAGAAAGAAGGGTGAGTAATTTTCTAAAAATAAGATTGCTTTCTAGTCAAGTCTCTCTCCATGAACATGCAACTCTATCTTCTTCTCTAATCTGTCTTGTTGTGAAGTATGCAACAAATTAATTCTCTACTGTTTGTTAGTAAAATAATTGCAATACTTACAAAATTTCTAAGAATGATTCATCCACTATGGGGACCACTTCCAATCTTAGGCTCTGATGTTGACATTCCCTTTGGCCATGGCATAGGCATCATAATACATTCAACCACCCCTTTGATTTATTTGGGCATAGACTAAGCAATAATCATAGTTTTAATAATTAAGATCCTTTTCTATAGTCTTCCACCCCTTTAACCTTCACCACTTTGTAATTTTCTTGTCGGGATTTTGCACTTGAATAGACCTGATGATTATAGTTAAAAGACTCACCTTTTGGGTGATCATTATTGTCACTTGTATCACAGTTCTAGACTATAGTTTAGACTTTGGAAATTCAATGCAATGATATCAATGGGGCTGGTCCCCTTCACCATGATGAGTCACCCCTTGGCATGTTTTTGGTGGCTCTTCTTTCAAAACTAACCCAAGTGGAATTAGGGTTTTTGTGGCTTCGACACACATGTACCTTAACTCTCATCAAGTTAATTAACTCACTGCAAGAGTTTATGGAGGAAAAGGGGTTAAAACCCTATCATTTGGCATTTTTCACTCTCGAGCTAGCAAATCTCGGATCAGATTTCATCACTTGCTGCTATTGATGAGCTTTGCAAGCTCAGCCTTTCTTTGTTATTTTTTTTCTGTCTCCGATCTTCTGAGAAAGACCATGGTCGTCATTTTTATATGGGTTTCGAAGACAGTCGTGGGAAGTGAAAGTGGAGCTCATGTATCTCTGATCCTTGATCATGCTTTGAGTGATTTCTAGTTCTATGTTGAGCTCGACCTGGAGGGTTTTGAGAATAATTGATCCTTTTTTATTTTTTGTTCCACGATTATGGTTCTTCATGGAGATTGCTCTGAGAATTTGTACGTAAGCCTCTGATTTCTTCAACAAAGTCACCATTACTTAACACTGAATCTATTGAAGTTTTAGATGTTGGGATTTGAGTTCCGATTCGCCACTTTGCTATAGCCCCACTTGGAGGTTAAGAAACTAATTTACCTTACTCTTTTGTAACAACCCAAATTTGGTATTAATCATTTATTTTAAAAGTATCATATTTGTAGGGAACTTTTAACATGGGTAATTATATTTTTTGATTTGTGCATATTCTGCCTTTCATTCTAGATCTGAATGTTTTTGATTTGGGTATTCTTATCTCACTATAGAGGGTTTTGTATTTACTTCATTTTCTTGTATCAACCATAAAGTAATTTTCTTCTGCATCTTTTGGCCTTCTGAGTCTTTGAGAATTTGTAGCTCCTTTATGAGTTTTCTGAGTGGGAGGATTGTGGATGTTTTCCATCATTTTATAGACTTCAAGCTTGGAACTATATTATCCTTTGACCCATGTGAGTTTTGCGAATGTGAACACTTTTTTAAGGTTCTTTTCTTTTCCTTGAGTTTTGAAAATTCTATTGCCACCATGAATATTTTCTTTGGGCTTCTGTGAGCTCTTGTTTTTTCCTCTACTTGATATTTTATTGCTTCAATGAATGTCATGGTAGTGGATTCTGAAGTACTATTCCATTTTCATATTACCTGGTGGCCTGATGAAGGATTTCTTGAGTTCTATAACCCTACTTTTAAGGTAAATCTCTAATTCCATCAATTTCACATGTAGCTTAGAGTTAAATATTTTGCCATTTTTCTTATACGAAGTGGGTTTGATTTCTGATAATGTATTACATCGAAACTTTGTATTGTACAATGAATGCCATGATTTTTTTAAAGTTCGTTGAGGGCATGTACCTGTGTTTGACTTTACCTCTGAAAGTGCTTCTTACATTGATTTGAAAAGGTGGTTTCCATAGAAGTAAAACTTCATCCAATATCGGGTTTGTTTATAAATATGAAGCACATTTTAACTGGGAATTTCTTCATTTCTATGGAATGGGTTTGGGTTTCTCCTTTATGCAAAATATTATCATCGCACCAACTGGGAGCTATCTTCCTTTTTGTGTTGTCATCATTATCTGACTTGGGGCAAGAATTGGGTATTGAAGCCTTACTCTAAAATTTTGAGCTCATTGTGAGTTGATTACGGATCTGTCGTCTCTGCTTCTATTGGGTAAAAAAAAATCATTTTTCTACTATTACCTTATTCCATCATTATACAGAGCTCTTTTATTTTAAATTTTGTACTTCTGAGTTTTTTCATAAAAGTTTCTGGTAACTTTTTGTTCTTGATTCAAACTCCAAACTATTATGTTCTTTATTTGAGTTTTGTTTCATCCTAAGACTTGAATACTTTGATGCTTTTGAAGAACTCTGAAGTCTCACTTTTGGGTTGATCTCTTGTAACCTTGACTACCTAAAAATGATGTACATTTTATTCTGAAAACATTACCACATGATGGTTTTCATTTTTGTAAAATAATGTGCTTGATATTGATTTCTCCATTTTCTGCAACCTTGTACTAGATATCATTCTTATTTTATTGTGAATAACTTTGAAACATTTGATTCTAAGAAATGAAAACTGTAGAAGTTAATCATTTATTTTGTTTGAGAACCTGGAAGGGACACATTATTTCGGAATTTCTATTTCACAAATTCCTATATGCTGAACTTTGAAGTTTTGTTGGAATATTGTAGTTTCTTTTCTTTTTCTTCTTAAATATTGTATTTCTTTCATGATAGCTCGATATGCGTGTTGAAAGTTGTAAATGTCCCTTTAACATTTGAAGACCTAGAAATTTTTTCCCTTAATTGTGTTTTCATTCTGTTTTATTTGCAATTTTATCTCGTTTCAGTTGACTTCAACCTCTAAAATTCTGATTCTTCTACTTCACCTTTGTTACACTTTTAAATGCATGAATTTCTGAAGTTGGAAGTATAAGGAGTTAAATTAAACCCTGAGCTCAGTATTGATGATCATTTTCTTCTCCTTTTTAAGTACCATGATGTAGTTGCGTACGGTGGATAGCTAGAATAATTCGTAAAAGAAGAAAACTCCTCGAGGCAATGTGAGTTTCTTTTACCTCTTTACATTTTTTGCTTCATAAATATATCCATTGTTTTTTCTTTCCAGTTATTTCTCATGGCTTGTGTGAGAAAAATATGTACTATTATTCCTCATGAATAAATGAAAATATTTTCATGTTATGAGATGTATGTCCTTCCTTTATGTACTTTCTTTCATTTGTATGGATAATGAATGAAATTATACAACTCAAAACACTTAAATAATTCACTTAATCATAGAAATAAATAAACAATCAAGTGTACCTTATTATCGCTCACTGAAAATGCAAACTACTTGTAAAAAGCGCAAACTGTCCCTCAAAACTGCCACTTGTCTGCAGCTTCAAATCATCATGTCTAATACATGCTTCCCTTCCTACCTTCCTCAGGGCCCTGCAATGGTTGTTTATAGTTGTTGCATAGTTCTGACAAGGGTTTCAAATGGAATGGTTGCATCTATGAGGCATGGCATTCTTAAACTGTACTCAAGTTGTAGTTTTGATTCCAAATGACTTCCAAGTCTATCCAGAACCAAACAATTAAAAAATTGTATCTTAATCCGAGGTGGTTGTCCCAAACATAACCAAATTTGTAATTGAGCAATCGAGAAACTTTAAAGTTTCAAGTTGACCTTTTCACACTTTGGGTGTAAAAATTTGGAACCCTACTTACTTCTTTACAAGATATGGAACCGACATCTATCATAGAATTGAAAAAATAAAAACATGATTCTCCTTATTCCATACTTCCAATCCAAGACAATAGCGCATGAGCTCGAGATCTATCATGTCAAATGATCAATTATTATCTTTATTTTTAACAACAATCATCTTCATTGTTCTTCCGGTGATGACTAGATTATTAACATATATAACAAATTTCATAATCTCTTCCCCATACCTATTGTGATAGAGATTAGAATGTTATGGATTTCTCGAGAAATCTATGTTGAAGGAGATGCTTGTCAATGTTGATGTACCAAGCCTAAGGTCCCTTTTTAAGACCATACATACATTTTTTTGTGTAAACATACCTTTGTTTCTTGTCAGGGTATGACAAAACTCCCGGGATAAGTCATGAAGAATTCCTCTTGTAGATCTCCATTTAGAAATGAATTTTTCATGTCCATCTCGATGGTTTCTCCAAAACAACTAAGAAGCTAAAGAAAAGATCATCCTTATTATTTTGATCTTAGTTGTGGGATATAATGTATCCTCATCGTCCATGCCTTTTTTGAATGAACCTTTTCTACCACTCTCACTTTGTACTTGCCAATACTCCCAACTTCTTTGTACTTTATTTTTAATATACATCTATAACTCGATGGGATTCTTCCTTGGTGGATTCTACTTCTACACGCTAGGTATTGTTTTTCATCACTGTGATACCCATCATTCATGAAATATTTAAAAGAAAATCTTGTAGGTATTCCTGGACATTAGAGGAATCAATAGATTCAATAATTGTACCCATCAAAGAAAAAATTACCTCTTCTAAATATTTTCTACAATTATGTTGTTCGGTGGTGGATGTATCTAGATATTCCTACAATGTAGCATCTCAAATCATATTTGTATACCACTAGGGAAAATGTTGTACTATTCCTAGGTATTTTTGACTTATCGATCATCACTATCATCCCCATCATAACTATCATCATAGGTGGGAATAAATTCTTTTATTTTCACAATAGGTGTGCTATCAACATCAGATGATTCTATGGAAGGAGTATCATCTTCCTTCTTCTCAAATAACTTAAATTCCCTACTAATGTATACTTTATTAGTCTTCATATTGATCCATCCATACCTAACATCCTATTCAATGTATCCAATGAAGACAAGTTACTCTTATTTCATGTTAAACTTTTTATTTTCTACTTGGGTATGTGCATGCTATATTTTCACCCAAATAACTTGAGGTGTGTAATTGATGGATTCTTATTCAACGATACCTCATGTGGAGTTATTCTCTCAAGAGAATTTTTTGGTACTATGTTCATAAAATCTACTATTTCCTTCTCTTCTTCAGCCTATAATGTCTTCTTCAATACATAATGATTGATCATATAATGCACCATCTATATGATAGTATAATTCCTTATCTTAAAGACAACATTTTTCTACATTGTGTGTAGAGGAGGAATCTGCAAATGAATATTGTGATCTTTTAAGAAGGATTTTAACTCATTACTAGAGATTTCCACCGAGAGGAAAGATATTATATAAAAATGAACCTCGTTCTTAAAAATAAATTTGAATGTTTTGAAGTTCTCAAAATGTTAATGTTTGTTATGAAGAAAACATCTACTTTTTTATATTAATTACAAACGCAAAGTGTAAAATGCAAAAAAATAGAATTACTAGGTTGGATCAAACCTTAAAGATTACTCGAACCAAATCATTCTTACTTGTATCTCGATAAGTAGTCCTTTGGAATGAATCGTATGGTGTTTTCTGTGAGGTAATTAGGACACTTGTATGTATCCTTCTTGAGATATGGAATACCTCTCGTGCTATTCAGAACAAGGAATGTATCAAGGTATCTGAAATAAATTGACCAAGTCTCCAATTTCAAAAAGTGGAGAGGAAGTATTCTTAGCCACAAGTTCTTAATCATCCATATGAAAAAAATCAAGTCAAACATTTATCCCACACTTCAGGATTTTGCAATAATTTTTGAGCCTCTAGATTGATTTGGTAGAGAAATTACACAACAAAAATTCTATGTTGATTCATAGAAAACATGATACAAATTTATAGTTAAATATACTTGTATAAAAAGAAGTTTCCTAAACTATCCAACCCATAAATATCTCCCATAAACTATTTCGTGAGTGGTCACAAACGCTATATAAAACTATTAATGTGAAACATTAATAATATATTTTCCTAAAATTCCCCTTTTAGTGCGAACATGGTAGAAAAACATTCACGAACTTACTTGTTGTATGCTCACCCCCGTGGCATGTCCAACTATGTGGCTCGTGATCTTGATACAAAATAAAATATCTCTCCTTCTATGGTTTTAAATAGGATTATTACAAAGCCTAAATATGAACAGACCCCATCAATTTTCTTCATCATGTGGTTTTCTAGATCTCCTACAAACCTTTTCAAGATCCATGAAATGTCTTACCCTCATGATTTTGTTTCTCTTCAACATTTTTGCATTAGGGAAGTACATATTAAACAAAAATCACTTTTACCAAATTGAAAAAGAAAACTCAAAATGGAAAATATTTCACATTACATTATTAAAAATATAATGTTCTTAATTGTAGCCATTAATCTTGACCGCCTCCACTCAATCTCGAACATCATAGAGAAATGCTAGTTATACTAACCTATTCCCTTGAATTTAACCTATTCTAATCATGATGGAAATGGAACAAGGGTGTCATGTTCCCACCCACAATGTGAAATTTCAACTTAGGAATTCTACAAAGAAATTTGTATCATACTACATACTAATGGTCCGATATTGTTGTATGGATCTTTGTATACAGGATCACCATTAGCTGTGAATGCATTTTCCAATTTATCATCTTCCAACAAAGTACAAGAGTCAGAGGATCTCTTAAATTTGAGGATCTATGTAGTTAGTTTACTTCGTATAAAATAATTTTCTAGCATCCATAAAACATACCACTAAAATCAGAAAAATGAAACAAACTACACAATGGCGAGAATCAAAGAAAACAAAAATTCCAAAACACCTCCTATGTGGACCCATTATTGGTAAATGATGAGTGATGATTGGTCAACATCCTTCCTCCAATTCTTTTGTTCTCAAGTGTACGTTTTTCTTAGAAAATATGGTGATGAATCATTAACCGTTTCCAAATTGTATTTATTTCTATGATTTCACTCCATAATGTGAAATAATTTTTTTAGAACATCATTTTTACCAAAATGTTTCCATGATGAAATTATTTTTTTTTTAAGTTTTCATTTTAAAAATGAATCTATTATAGTTATGACATTTACAAAATGATATTTTCATTGATAATTTTGACTAACTTTCTATTTTGACTCTTTTGTTGATGAAACTTTAAGAGGACTTAAAACCTAAATGTCACTTTTAACTATGCACTTTGTAAATAACAAACTCTTGTATCTAGATTAAAAAAATATAAAACAACAATTGGATTTTAATGGTCTTGAAAAAAATATAATATGAAACAATAATGACATAGAATCAAGAATTTTTATGGAAAAAATAATTAACATAGACTCTAAAAAAACTAACATACCTTGGAAATATAAGATAAAATAATTAAATAGCACAACAATTGAGACATTACAAATAATGACAACATAATAAATCTATATTGACATTTACTAAATGAATACAAACTTAAAATAATTCTGAAGGTAGGATTTTTAGGGAATGCGTCCACAGTATCCATGTTATAGGTATCCATAAAATCACCAAAGGGTTTTATCTATTTTCCTTTCATGATCCTACTCATCTCAAATCCCTCCTTAATGGGGCTTGTTTGTATTTAGGGAATACCCTTTTAATGGTTTCTTCGAGGAATCCTTCTTTTAGCCCGACCAATGAGGTTTCCTTGAATGTTTTAGTTTGGATTGAACTTCTTGGTCTTTTTATTCATCTGTATTTATTCCTATCAAATATTTTGAAACCCACAGGTAGGGTGATTTTCCATGAACAAGAGATTTTCATTTACGCTAGGCCTAAGAATTTTGTGTGTGTGTAAGTTTTCCTCACAAAATATCTATATTACCACCTTGATATTTAGGTTGGTTCCCTTCATATCTACCAAAAATTTGTATATTTCAACATCCCTAATGCATTTTTTTTGTCAAGATAAGGACCATCACATTCAAAAATATCTACTATTCACTCGTTTCAATTAATTGTTTACGTAACCTACAATTTCCAAGCCCAAAATTGATCCTCAAACAGATGGTTAATCTATGGTGGGGAGTAAGAAGGGATCTTGTGTGAAACCTTCAACTGTAGTTTTTCCTACCCCCTCTCCTTCTTCCCCTTCATGCAAGGATGATTTAGGTTTGAAGCAACCCCACTTTTAAGTTTTCATTCCTTCCAAACCCTCATAAAGGTGGGTTATTCATCCAAATTTAGAGATTACTTAGAATTTTTCTTGAACTTATCTTCCTTTACGACATACTCTTGTAGTACACCCTATGAGGTGTACTAGAAAATGCAAGAGGTTAATGGTCTAGGAAATTCTCCATTAAAGTTTAACCTTTTGATTCAGACTAGATCGCGATTGCCAATATTTTTTTCCATTGTTGGCTTAGATGATGGTATACCATACGGGCAAGGGGAGTTTAATATGTCCGAGTTTTCAATTATTTCACCTTATGAAATGTTATAGGCATTACATATCCATCTCAAAAATACTCCATTCATTTAACTTTCCAACATATCAACAACCTACATATTTTAATTTTCAAAGAAATTAATATTTATTTTTTTGTTTTGCAAAATGCTCTAACTTATATTATTACAATTTTTTCACATTTTCATACTTAGCACATTGATGGAAAAGGTGGTGAAAATGTTTCCAAACATCAAAATTCTTGGCATCAATAAAATGATTGGGATAATAATCTTCAAATCAGGATGTGTGGGCGATTATTGCTATTAATGTTCCTTCTTTTATTATTCTTAATGTTTATGTTCCTAATGATGGATCGGAAAAAAATGTGTTTAGGAAATTGTTATGGGATAACTTAATTTTATCTTATAGGATGGTCTATAGTTTTGTTAATATGATAGAACATAGAAATGATAGATTCATAACCCTTCCCATCCACTGGTGTATAAGTGAACATGTAACCTTGTATTTCCTTAAAAGTCTTTGGGGACTTTTCGATCATTTTCTTAGTCCGCGGTAGGAATATAAAACTCAAGCTTGGTATACTTGGACCAATATTTGAGAAGGATATGATTGGGTATTAAAATTCATAATCATGTACTTATTTCATAGTAGAATTTATTTTATTATAACACTCAAGGGTCTTCCCATGTCAAGGTGTGGTCGGATATTATATTTTCAGATGTTAACCAATATCATTTAAGTTTGTTTGGTTTGGGGCCACTTTTAAAGTTCTTTATAGTCAATTCCTTCTTAATGTATATTTTTGAGTCATTTGGGGGTTGTCCCACTTATTTCTAAGGTTTGGAACATGGCACCACATTTTTCATTTCTTGGTAGCTATATAAAATGGTGGGAGCTAGAAATTTTGTGCACCACCTGTTTACACCACAATTTGAAAAGCTAGGTTTCTCGTGTTTGTAAACATGCCCACTTCTATTTAAACAAACAATTCATAAGGATCTCACTTTTTTATTCCCATCCTTTCAAAATTCCTTTCCGGATAAAATTTGTTGAAACTGGCACAAACTCAAGCTCATTAAATTCCATTCAACCCATTGTGTAAAGATCCAATCGAGGATGCATTGGCTTAAATTGGGGGATAAATATTTAAAACACTTCATTAAATCCATCTAATCCAAGCATGCTCATCAATAGATCAAAGCTATTAATTATTCACATCATCAACTCACACAGAGTTTCTAGAGATCTCAAATTCCATTTTTGAGGATTATTAGTTAGTCTTTGAAGCTCAAAAATATTCCAATGAGTGAGCTTCCATTTTGTAGTGATGTATCAATGTGTTGTCGAATAATATTTATTCTAAAGAGTGGGACCATTACAATTCTCCTTTTTCTTTGGAGGAGCTCCATCTTTGCTCTATTATGCATATCGATCACAAATATCCTCGGCTTGATGTGTTCCTTGTGAATATTACAAAACAACATGGTTGTTTATTGGACTGATCTAATTCATATCTAAAATGAAGATCTCCAATCAAATTTTCCTAGGAATTTCATCAATCAAGGAAACATAAAATTCATTCGTAAGGGTAGTGATCCGAGAAGATAACAAGTTTTCGTTATATTACCCTACTAAATGTTTCTTTCAAAATTCATTTTAAGGCTCTAACTCTTTCTATAGATTATCTTTTTCCAAAAAAAAATTGTCTTTAGAAAATAAGTTTTTTCAAAGGCTTTGTATAATCGGGATAGTGTTATTACAAGTATGGGAAGAGATTGAATGGGTCCGAGTTTCTCTAAAAAATCATATATTTCCTAAATTTGACAATGAAAATTCATATGATCGTATCAAAAGACATTTATTTTTGCTATTCTAAAAGCCCTTCGTTTTTAGGAATTTTCATGTTGGCGTTCTAAACTCTATTTTATAATGTTTTAGCTTTCCTATCCATTAATGGTAATTATTTTTGTGATCGGCTCATTCTGCTCAATCGAGATAGGGGTTACCTATTGTGTCAACCTTGTCTATTTTATCTTTGGATTCCTTACACTATATAATTTCCTAGCATGATTCCCAAGGTCACATTTAGGTGATTTTCCTTCTTGATCATTTACATAACTTATTAATGGTAATTTCACCGATGACTCCATTCTAACCCTTGTTGAGTCCGAAAAAATGTGGCTATGGTTTTGATAGCCTTGGTACATTCTTCCTTGCTTCTTGATCCAAAAATAAGATGGATAAGATGTTTGGATATCCTCAAAGATTCTTACATATCGTAGACTAGTTTAAATCTTATGCATGGAAGTGGATTGGAAGAGGCAATCAGTTAAAATTATTAGGCATTCCTTTTGTTGTTGATAGTGATTCTGTAATATTATGGCCGTATGTTATTAACAAAGTGTAGCATAAGGTTTCTCAATGTTCTTATAAACCCCTCTCTCTTGCACATAAATTTCATGTTTGTTTAAAGATTCTAGCCACCACTCATGTGTATTATTATATGTTTTTCTATCATTCTTTTACTTCTTTTTATAAACTTGGAAATCTATTACGGGACTATCTTGGTGCAAAATTTATAGTTAAGATGTCTTTCATCAGATGGATTTGGACCTATTATCTCCCTCTTTATTAGGGAAGAATGGGAACAATTGATGTGTACTTAGAAAGCATGGATTTGTTTTCTAAATGGATTTTGCATTGTCTTTCGGTGATAAATCCTAGAAAATTATGCTTTGGTATTGCATTTATTTTAGTTCCCATATGAAAAGAACATATTGGAACAATATTGGGTTACACACCTTAATTATCACTAGGGATATAGTCAAAATTACGGCACCATTATTGCAATGGATTAGTTATGGATTTTGCACCGGGATCACTATCAATTCTCGAATTTTTGGTGGTCTCATGTCATCATTGATGATATTCTTCGATTACAAAAATAAATGCATATAATCCCTCTAGATTTATTTCAAAAGATTACATACCATTCGGGGATATGGTTACCCACAGAGACTGGGTTCCTTGCCCCAAGATAAACAAGAAATTTAATATTGCAAATTTGTACTTCTCATCTCTTTGTAGAATTCAAGAATTAATGCCGATGTTATTCTCCAAAATCTTTATCTTAAAGTGTTAGATGCTTGGTGGCATGTTTGGTAGTAGAATCATTAAATTTACTTTCTCTTCTACAATGTAGATACCATTTATAATATGTTGAGCCCAATTTTTCCATTCATCACCAAAATAGATGCTCATTGAGACTTGCATTCGTGCATTCCACTTGGTTTCTCTATGTTTTCCTACTTGGAATTAATTACTGATCCTAAATCTAACCATTTCCTTTGGTTCCTTATTTATCAAGGTCTTCTCATCATAGAACATATTAGTTACATTGGCAACCCTATTCCTAAATGGCCCTTATGTTCCAAACCTAAAAATGTGAAGCATTTATTTTTCCTTTCCCTTGTGCTGAGACTATATGGACTTGGATACATTCTTTTTTCTAACCCTACCAACTAGAATTATTTCACTGACATTTGACATTGTTACGATATTTCAGCCCCTAGCGATATTATATTTATATTCCATGGAAATTCTTTAGATTATGTATTTTTTAGATTTAGAAATCTTGAAATGCCTTGATATTCTAGAATGGTCAATTTGTTGTGTTCTATACCACTAATAACATTTTTAATATTGTTTACTATGCACATATAGATTCAAGATCAAGCTCCAAATGTTCCCTTGGAATTTACCTATTTACGATAGTTGCTTACACACCAAGGAAGTGTGTCATGCACAATGATATGGGTCCCCCTAGATCCTTTGCCACTGCCACCTTGGCCATCTCCACCATGGAATCTACCAAAAATAGGAGTGCATCACAAAATATTCTCTCATATCCATCAATCCACATTTCCTCAGTGGTCGTCCTTAAGCTCGAGCTCCCTGGAATGGTTTAGATCCCTCCTTTAAGGGGGATGAGCGTCACTAGCTCTCTATGGTGGGGTTTTCCTCTTCATGGAATACAAACTATTTCTAGCTCTCTACCCCATTTTGGGGATTATAGTTCCCTTAGAGATGGATATGTCTAACCATGATGGTTGGTAGGTGATTCCTCCCTTGGTTGATCCATACAATGGAGTGTTCATCCCTCCCGAGATGACCCCCTCCTCCTCCTCTCGGAGTGATGACATGTGCCTAGTGATTTCTGTTTTGTTGTAATTCTCATGTTGTATTGTTTCCATCTATGAGTTTTATAGTTTCCTACATGGCATTTTGTGGATTTGTCACTTTTTCAATCACCCCTTCTAATGTAACTCTCTTTATTAATATTAATATAAGGGTAGTTCCAATAGTAAAAACTTTAATTTTTTTACATAACATTGATTCATATTGTCCTTTTGACTCATAATTACATGTAGTCACCTCTTGATCATACAATTCTAAAATTACATTTGTATTGTTTGGATTAATAGTGTATGTCTTTTCTAATGGCCGGTGAGGCTTGATTCCTCCGCCTATCAATTCATGGCTAAATTGTGCAAATTTTTCACTCTTAAAAATAGATATGACATGTTAATATAAGGAAATTTTCTTCTTGGGCATATCTATATATTTATATGGCTCGTTAAGTTGTTATAGATGAAATGCCCAAGTTTCTATTGTTCCTCTCTAATGATAGAAGAGTGTGTCACATATTGCATTCAAATGAATACTTAGATATGTATAATTTGAAATAATTATTATTAATGAATTATGAGAACCACAAGTTACGGAATGGAAAAAAATCAATTTATAGATAATTGAAGAAGGAATTCATAAGACAATATGGATGGTGACCTATTTTGAGATTCATAAGATTGAAGTATTTGATGAAGTTGGTCATGAGATGTTAATCCGATGGTAAGAATTTAAGGAGATGAATTGATAAAAGATGTAAGTTTATTAAATGGAAAACACAAAATCTCACGAACCAAATGCAACACTTTTTTCAAGACTTATATGAATAGCAATGTCACACATTCATGGCAAGGAGATTGATTACAATGTGATATTCAAAAATATAGAATGAATCCAATGGGAAGAGATTAAATCGATATTCCAATATGAGCAAAAAAATTACACTTAATCATAAAGTGTCCTCAAACAGATTAAGAAAATATAAAAATAGTGTAAAGGTCAACACTTTCTATGCATTAAAAATTGTGAAACATTGATCCACACAAATGATCTACAAGAGAATAACAAGATAAAAATAATATATTGTAAAAACGTGAATATGCACACATGATACATTCACCAAAAATTGAATCATCGAATCGGTTGATAGTTAGGGATGTTCATTATCATCTTAATATCTACAACATTTTATTGTTAAAAACACTAAACAAATCGACATAAATTGGGGTAATAGTAAGTTGAGCTACCCCTTGTAATACCAAATAACAAAATTCCACTTCATTGAGAATGTAGACATAAAATCATGCACTTTGGGTATATATTTATTCCTGGTATCATAATACTATTCATATACCCAAAGTGCACACCTTAATTATGATACTGAGGAATAAATATATGCCCAAAGTTCATGATTTTATGTTTACATTCTTAAGAAGCTTTGAGGATATCCAAACATCTTATCCATATTATTTTTGGATCAAGAAGCAAGGAAGAATGTACAAGGCTATCAAAAACTGTAGCCACATTTTATTCAAACTCAACAAGGGTTATAAAGGATTCATTGGTGAAATGTCCAGTAATAAGTTATGTCAATGATAAGGAAGGAAAATCACCTAAATGTGACCTTGGGAATCATGCTTGGGAATTAGATAGCATAAGGAATCCAAAGATAAAATAGATAAGGTTGACATAAGAGGTAACCCCTATTCGATTGAGTGGAAGGAGCCGATCACAAAAAAATAATGACCATTAATGGTAAGGAAAGCCAACACATTATAAAACAGAGTTGAGAACACCAACATGAAAATTTCCTAAAAATGAAGAGATTTTAGAATAGAAAAAATAAATGTCTTTTCGATACGATCATAGGAATTTTCATTGTCAAATTTAGGAAATATAGGATGCTTTAGAGAAACTCGGACCGTTCAATCTCTTCCCACACCGTAATAACACTATCCATAATGTACAAGCCTTTGAAAAAACTTGTTTTCTTAGGATAATTTTAGGAAAAAGATAATCTGTAGAAAGAGTTAGAGCCTTAAAAGTAATTTTTAAAGAAAAATTTAGAAGGGTAATATCTTGACAACTTGTTATCTACTTAGGATCACCACCCTTATGAATGAATTTTATGTTTCCTTGATTGATGAAAGTCATAAGAAAATTTTATTGGAGAGATTCATTTTAGACATGAATTAAATCAGGTCCAATCCACTTCCATGCATAAAATTTCAACCAAGTACAAGATATGCAAGAATCTTTGAGGATATCCAAACATCTTATCCATGTTATTGTTGGATCAAGAAGTAAGGAAGAATGTACCAAGGCTATAAAAACCATAGCTACATTTTATTTAGACTCAACAAGGGTTAGAAAGGATTCATCCGTGAAATGTCCATTAATAAGTTGCGTTAATTATAATGAAGGAAAATCACCCGAATGTGACTTTGGGAATCATCTTTGGGAATTAGATATCATAAGGAATCCAAAGATAAAATAGACAAGGTGGCACAAGAGGAAACCCATATCGATTGAGCGGAAGGAGCTGATCACAAAAATTAATGACCATTAATGGTTAGGAAAGCCAACACATTATAAAATTGAGTTCGAACAACAACATGAAAAATTCCTAAAAATGAAGGGCTTTTAGAATAGCAAAAATAAATGTCTTTTCGATACGATCATAAGAATTTTCATTGTCAAATTTAGGAAATAAAGGATGTTTTAGAGAAACTCAAACCCATTCAATCTCTTCCCACACTATAATAACACTATCTAGAATGTACAAGCCTTTGAAAAAACTTGTTATCTTATGACAAATAATTTTAGGAAAATAACAATCTATAGAAAGAGTTAGAGCCTTAAAAGAATTTTGAAATAAAAATTTACTAGGGTGATATGCCGATAAATTGTTTTCTACTCGGGATCACCACCCTTACGAATGAATATTATGTTTGCTTGATTGATGAAAGTCCTAAGAAAATTTTATTGGAGAGCTTCATTTTAGACATGAATTATATCAGGTCCAACAAAGGACCATGTTGGTTTTTTAATATTCACAAGGGAACCCATCAAACCTAGGAGATTTGTGATCGAGATATGCATAATAGAGCAAAGATGGAGCTCCTCCAAAGAAAAAGGAGCATTGTAATGGTCCCACTCTTTAGAATAAATATTACTTGATAACACATTGATACATCACTAAAATATGGGAGCTCAGTCATTGACATCGCTCAGAATTTGAGATCTCTAGAAGCTCTATGTGAGTCGATGATTCAAATAATTGATAGATTTGATCTCGTTGATGAGCATGCTTGGATTAAATGGATTTAAATAGGTGTTTTAAATATCTATCCCCACTTTATGCCAATGCATTCTCGATTGTATATTTGCACAATGGAATTTGAATGAAATTTAATGAGCTTGAGCTTGTGCCGAGGTTTCAACAACGTTTATCTAGAGAGGAATTTTCAAAGGATGGGGATAAAAAAGTGAGATCCATATGAATTGTTTATTCAAAGAGAAGTGGGCATGTTTACAAAATGATAAACTTAGCTTTTGAAATGGTGGTGTAAATGGGTGGTGTAAAAATTTCTACCTCTCATCATTTTATCTAGCTACCAAAGAAATTACAAATGTGGCGCCATGTTCCAAACCTTAGCAATAAGTGGGACAACCCCTGAATGACTCAAATAATGTACATGAAGAAGGAATTGATTAGAAAGGAAATTAAAAGGGTCCCCACACAAAACAAACTTAAATGATATCGTTGGACATGATCTGAAAAAAAATATCCGACCACACCTTGACATGGGAAGAGCCTTGAGTGAAAATAATAAAATAAATTCTACTATGAAAGAAGTACATGATTATGAATTTTAACTACCCAATCATATCCATATCAAATATTGGTCCAATTATACCAAGCTTGAGTGTTATATTACTACCGCCGATTGAGCAAATGATTGGAAAGTCCCCAAAGACTTTTAAGGAAATACCAGAAACATGTTCACCGATACACCGGTGCATGGGAAGGGTTCTAAATCTATAATTTCTATTATGTATCATATTAACAAAACAACATACCATCCTATAAGATAAAATTAAGTTATCCCCTAACCATTTCCTAAACAAATTTTTTTTCGATCCATCATTAGGAATATAAAAATTAAGAATAATAAAAGAAAGAACATTAATAGCAATAATCACCCACACGGCCTGATTTAAAGATTATTATCCCATGAATTTTATTAATGCCAAGAATTTTGATGTTTTGGAAATGTTTCCACCACCTTTTCCATCAATGTGCTAAGTATGAAAATGTGAAAAATTTGTAGTAATATAAGTTAGAGAATTTTTAAAACAAATTAAAAATACTAATTTCATGGAAAAATAAAATATCTAGGTTGTTGATATGATGGGAAGCTAAATGAGCGGAGTATTTTTGAGATGGATATGTAATACCCGTATCATTCCATGAGATGAAATAATTGAAAATGGGACATATTAAACTCCCCTTTCCCATATGGTATACCATCCTCTAAGCCGAGAATGGAAAAAATATTAGCAAGCGTGATCTAGTCGAATCAAAAGGCTAAACTTTAATGGAAAATTTTCTAGATCCATTAACCTCTTGCATTTTGTAGTAAACCTCACAAGGTGAACTACAAGAGCATGTCGTAAAGGAAGATAAGTTGAAGCAAAATTACAAGTAATCTCTAAATTTACAGGAATAACCCGTCTACGAAAGCGTATGGAAGGAATGAAAACTGAAAAGTGGGGTGGCTTGAAACCCAAATCATCCTTGGATGCGGGAGGGGAAGGAGAGTGGGTAGGAAAAACTAAATTTGAAGGTTTCACACCAGATCCCTTCTTACTCCCCACCATAGTTCAACCATTTATTTGAGGATCAATTTTGGGCTTGGAAACCATAGGTTACGTAAACATTGGATTTAAATGAGTGAGTAATGGATATTTTCGAATGTGATGGTCCTTATCTTGACAAAAATTTTTATTAGGGATGTTGAAATAAACAATTTTTTTGTAGATACGAAGGACCTATCCTAAATATCAAGTGGTAATATGGATATTTTGTGAGGAAAACTTACACACACACACAAAATTCTTAGGTCTAGCGTAAATGAAAGTCTCTTGTTCATGGAAAATCACCCTACCTATGGGTTTCAAAATATTTGATAGGAATGAAGATGAATACAAAGACCAAGAAGTTCAATCCAAACTAAAATTTTCATGGAAACCTCGTTGGTGGGCTAAGAGAAAGATTCAATGAAGAAATATTTAAAAGGGTATTCCCTAAATACAAACAAGCCGCATTAAGGAGGGATTAGAGATGAGTAGGCTAATGAAAGGAAAATAGATGAAACCCTTTGGCGAGTTCATGGATACCTATAACATGGATACCGTGGATGCATTCCCTAAAAATCCTACCTTTAAAATTATTTTAAGTTTGTTTTCATTTAGTATCTGTCAATATAGTTTTATTATGTTGTCATTATTTGTAATGTCTCAATTGTTGTGCTATTTAAATATTTTATCTTATATTTCCAAGGTATGTTAGTTTTTTTAGAGTCTATGTTAATTTTTTTTCCCATGAAAATTCTTGATTCTATGTCATTATTGTTTCGTATTGTATTTTTCTCAAAACCAATAAAATCTAATTGTTGTTTTAAATTTATTTTTTAATCTAGAGACAAGAGTTTATTATTTATAAAGTGCATATTGAAAAGTGACATTTAGGTTTTAAGTCTTCTTAAAGTTTCATCAATAAAAGAGTCAAAATAAACAAAGTGAAAATGTCATAACTATAATAGATTCATTTTTAAAGTGAAAATTTGTAAAAAAATAACAATAATTACATTATGGAAACATTTTTGTAAAAAGTGATGTTCTGAAATTTTTTAATTTCACATTATGGAGTGAAATCATAGAAGTAAATACAATGTGGAAATTGTTAATGATTCATCACCATAATTATTAAGTAAGAAACACATGCACTTGAGAACAAATACATTGGAGGAAGGAGGTTGAACAATCATCACTCATCATTTACTAATAATGGGTCCACACGGGAGGTGTTGTGGTATTTTTGTTATGTATTTGATTCTCAATTGTATAGTTTTTAAAAAAATTGATTTTAGTGGTATGTTTTATGGATGCTAGAAAATTATTTTATATGAAGGAAACTAACTACATAGATCCTCAAATTTTAGAGATCTTCTAACTCTTGTACTTCCTTGGAAGATGATAAATTGGAAAATACATTCACAAGTAATGGTGATCATGTGTACAAAGATCCATACAACAATATTAAGCCATTAGTATGTAGTAGGATACAAATTTCTTTGTAGAATTCCTAAGTGGAAATTTCACATTGTGGGTGGGAACATAACACCCTTGTTTCATTTCCATCATGATTCAAATAGGTTAAAGTCAAGGGAATTTTCTAGTAGAAGTGACATTTCTCTATGATGTTTGAGATTGAGTGGAGGCGGTCAAGATTAATGGCTACAATTAAGAACATTATATTTTTACTAATGTGATGTGAAATATTTTCCATTTTGAGTTTTCTTTTTCAATTTGGTAAAAGTGATTTTTTTTAATATGTACTTCCCTAATGCAAAAATGTTGAAGAGAAACAAAATCATGAGGGTAATAAATTTCATGGATCTTGAAAAGGTTTGTGGGAGATCTAGAAAACCACATGATGAAGAGAATTGATGGGTTCTTTTCATATTTAGGTTTGTAATAATCTTATTTAAAACCATAGAAGGAGAGAGATTTTATTTTGTATCAAGATCATGAGCCACATAATTGGACATGCATAGGGGTGAGAATACAACATGTAAGTTTGTTTATGTTGTTCTAGCATGTTCACACTACAAGGGGAATTTTAGGAAAAATATATTATTAATGTTTCGCATTAATAGTTTTATATACCATTTGTGACCAATCACGTAAATAGTGTATGGGAGATATTTATGGGTTGGATAGTTTAGGAAACTCCTTGTTTATAGGAGTATATTTAACTATAAATTTGTATCATTTTTCTATGAATCAAAATATAATTATTGTTGTGTAATTTCTCTACCAAATCAATCTAGAGGCTCAAAAATTATTGCAAAATCTGAAGTGTGGGATAAGCTGTTCGACTTGATTTTTTCATAGGGATAATTAAGAACTAGTGGCTAAGAATACTTCCTCTACACTTTTTGAAATTGGAGACTTGGTCAGATTTGATTTAGATACCTTATTACAATAACGTGAGAGGTATTCCATATCTCAAGAAGGATACATATAAGTTTCCTAATTACCTTACAAGAAAACACCATACTGATTCATTCCAAAAGACTACTTATTGAGATACAAGTAAGAATGATTTGGTTCATAGTAATCTTTAAGGTCTGATCCAACCTAGTAATTCTATATTTTTGCATTTTACACTTTGCATTTGCAATTATCATAAAAACTGGATTTTGTCTTCATAACAAACATTAACATTTTGAGAAGTTCTAAATGTTCAATTTTATTTTTAATAACGATGTTCGTTTTTATATAAGATCTCTCCTCTTAGTGGAAATCTCTAGTAATGAGTTAAAATCCTTTTAAAAGATCACAATATTCATTTATAGATTCCTCCTCTATACACAATGTACAAAAATGGTGTCTTTGAGAGAAGGAACTATTCTATCATACGAGATGGTGCATTATATGATCAATCATTATGGATTGGAGAAGAAATTATAGAATGAAGAAGAGAAGGTAATAGTATATTTTATGAACATAGTACCACAAATTTCTCTTGATAGAGTCACTCCACATGAGGCATCGTTGAATTGAAATCGTCAATTGCACACCTCAAGTTATTTGGGTGAAAATATAGCATGCACATACCCAAGTAGAAAATAAAAAGTTTAACATCAAATAAGAGTAACTTGTCTTCATTGGTTACATTGAGTAGGATGTTGGGTATGTATTGATCAATATGGAGAGTAGTAAAGTCTACATTAGTATGGATTTTCAATTATTTGATAAGAAGGAAGATGATACTCCTTCCATACAATCATCTCGATGTTGATAGCACACCTATTGTGAAAATAAAAGAATTTATTCCCACCTATGATGACAGTGATGATGGGGATGATGGTGATGATCGATAAGAAAAAAATACCTAGGAATAGTACAACATATGCCCAAGTGGTATACAAATATGATTTTAGATGCTACGTTATAGGCACCTCTGATACATCCACCACTTTGGACAAAAAACTCGTAGAGAATCTTTAGAAGAGGTAATTTTTTCTTTGATGAGTACAATTATTGAATCACATTAATCCCTCTCTTGTCCAAGAATACCTACGGGAATGTTTTTGAAATATGTCATGGATGATGGGTATCATCGGTGATGAAAAAAATACCTAGCGTGTAGAAGTAGAATCCACCAAGGAAGAATCCCTTCAGTTATAGATGTATATTAAAAATAAATTACAAATAAGATGGAACTATTGACAAGTACAAAGTGAGAGTGGTAGAAAAGGTTCATGCAAAAAAAAGGCATGGACAATGAGGATACATTATATCCCACAACTAAGATCAAAATAATAAGGATGGTATTTTCTTTGGCTTCTTAGTTTTGTTGGAGAAACCATTAGATGGAAATGGAAATTTCCTTTCTAAATGGAGATCTACGGGAGGAATTCTACATGATTTATCTTGGGAGTGTTTTCATACCCAGAGAAGAAAAGAAGGTATTTATACATAGAAAATTTATGTGGTATTAAAAAGGGACCCCTGGGCTTGGTTCATCAACATTGACGAGCATCTCCTTCAAAGATCAATTTTGAGAAATCCATAACTTTCTAATCTCTATCACAACATGTATGGGGAGAGATTATGATAGTTGTTATATGTGTTAACAATCTAGTCATCATTGATAGAACAATGAAGATGATTGTTGTTAAAAATAAAGATAATAATTGATCATTTGACATGATAGATCTCGAACTCATGCACTACTTGTCTTGGATTGGAAGTATGGAATAAGGAGAATCATGTTTTTATTTTTTCAATTGTATGATAGATGTTAGGTTCCATAGATGTTAGGTTCCATATGGATTTGAGACCCTACTTGCTTCTACATATTTAGGTGATCGGATCCTGGAGGAACCCTTTGATCTAAATGTTTCAAAGAAGGTTGTTTTTGGAACCTTTTTCTTAAGACTATGGGCCTCTGTTCCTTGTGATGTCATGATTCTCTTAAGTTGGTCTTGTAGATGTACATTGAGCTGATTGTATTGTGTATTGTATCTTTCATCATGAATTACCCTCTATATCCTTAGTTGTATAATATCATGAACTAACTTGTAATTTTATGAATCTTTATCTTTGGCTATACCACACATTATCTCGTTTCTCGTATTACTATTTGATTTATCTACAACTTTCAAGCATGTATTATTTTGAAATAACAAGATGGAAATATGTAAATGTCCATTTTACATGGTGAAGCCCTGTCAAAATTTTCTCATATTCTCTTTTCCATTTTGTTTTAGTTGTAGTTTCTCTTATTCCGATTAGAAATTCCAGCACTAAAATTGCATTTTTTTTTTTAGTAAAAGGATAACTTTGTATACTTCAACCTTTAGTTTGAACTAAAATAAATGTAATTTTTTTATTCAAGTTACAAAATGTAACACTTCTTTCTTCTTACTCATACCTACACATTTAGATAAACTAGTTAGAAAACATTAGGATTTTTGGCATCTCTTTTATTCCATATTTTTCTCTTTGGTTCTTTACGAGTGAATGAGTCCTTTATGATGTTACAAAATAGTTCTTTTATCAGTTATGACTTTGATCTTTGTGTAACTTATTCCTCATAATGCTAGGAGATCCACTTGCATGAAATTGGAAAGTATAGGAATATGAATCAACCCTGAGCTCATGATTGACAATCTTTTATTTTCTTATTTTTAGGAATAGTGCCATTTTCTAAGAAGTAAGGATGAAGATGGAGCAAAGATGGAGCTAGAAATGCATCAACTAAAATGAAATAAACCTAAGGAAATGATGGGTTCTTTCATACTCCTTTAATTTATTTTTCATGCATATGTACCTCTTACTTCAATAGTTGTAATTTACTTTTAAGTTACATCCCATGGCTTGTGTGGGAACATTTGAAATTCCTTATGAATAAAACATTGAATTCTAAAAATGAGTTGTGTATTTATTGTTGAATTTCAGCTTTGCATATGGATTGTATAATGAATTAAACAACACAATAACATAATTGAATGTATAATCATGAAAGAAAGAACTTCAAAATACATGTTACTTTAGCAATGAACCTGACCGCTACAATCTGCAGCTATGATTGTTGTTCCAAAACCTAACACTTCATCTATTTGGTATTTTTAGTCTTCACCAAGATTACACATCGGTCCTTCGGGGCTTTATGTTCTTTTTTGAAGAAAACCATGAAATTGTAGACTATGCAATCTATTAAGTTTTATAACAACACACATAGTTACAAATTACATGTAGTCCTTAATTAAGCTAGCAGAAAAATATTGAACTGAAATAATCTCCCCTAACTAAGGGTCACTTCACCAATGCCATCCATTCTAACGCTTAGCTTTGATTTTCCCATTTTTGCATGAGTGCAAAAATTGTCAACATGTCCAAAATAGGTTTTAGGCTAGTGAAAGAGGTGTCATGCCCTTTGAATAAACGCTTCTAAGAAAAAAATTTATACACATCAAAAGAGTTAGAAATATTAGATAACCTAAGTAAAAATCAAATAAAATACTACAAATATATGAGAATTCCTCAATGGAATCCATAATATTGGGTAAAGATAGAACATGACAGACAATTGTAGTCTAGAATTACTAGAATAGAAAATATTATGTAATAAACTACTTGGGATATTTTCCGTATTGGTTTAAAAATAACAATAAACCTTGGTTATAATTTTTGGAATACCACAAAATTATAACCGAAAATGAGAACTAAAATTAGCATATAGTTATATTTTGTACCTTGAACAACTATACCTATGTCTTATATATACAATTTTTTATGACATTATGATTAAAATAGCTGAAAAACTAAATAATAATTTGTGTGAGATAGTAACAAATGGCTCTTGTGTTAACTTAATGATAATTTGTGTGAACATGTTACTTAAAGATTATCATGATTTTTGAATAAATAAATGTTTCTTAAATTTTTTTAAGGATGGTTAGTTAAAGATAGGAAACATTTATATGAAGTATTTCCATGAATCAAAGAATGAAAATATTATAAAATATTTGATTTCCTATGTGCATCGAGAAAGGAGTAGTAATGTTTTTATTTTAAGACAAATGGGAAGTCTAGAGTCCGATATTACGAAAAACATACATACGTGGTGTTTTCTTATTGGTTCACACTTCACAATGAAACATACCGACAGAAAGATCATATAATACTAATGGATAGTAGAATCATAACTATGTGGAGTATTCTTATTAGTATATTACGAAAATTCATAATATATTACAAGATTTTTGTTATAACCATATCAAATTATCAATAAGGGGTTTTTTTCTATACACGCCTTATATTACCATTCACATTACCTTGTAAATTTTCAATTTATTATTTACATTAAAATTATTTGTTCTACCTTATAATGTTTTCAAAAATATAATTTAATAACAAATTAAGCTATATGTGTGTGTAAAACCATTGATTTAATATGGCATAAAAATCATGATGTGGACCCCTAATCTTATGGTACACAACTAAATGCCCCTCTACCCTATATGGAATTTTGTTAGCTTGATTTGTGTTTAGTATGTGTTGTTAAAAATACCTCACCATGCTTTAAAAATTGAAATAATGAGGGTGAAAGGTGTGTTTAAGAAAAGATGAAATCCTTTTTTTATTATAAGAAAAAGTAAAAATTCTAGTTGTAATTTTGTCATGTTGTTCTATTTAAATTACGATTTTTATTCTATAAATGCTTTAAAAAAAAGTAATTTTAGGTATAACATTGCAGTCTTTTTATTTGCAAAGGAAATGGGTGTTTTCAATCTATGATAGTGTATAAACTATCATCACATTATTAGTTAACTTGTCAATTTTTATTCATGGTTTAACTTATAATTTCGATATGTTTTATGGTTTGTGAAGAAATGTGTTCTTAGTTGTTTGTTTTTTAAACTTTATAAATGACACTCCTCGGAATTATAAACTTTGACAATTTAAAAAAATAAGGGTCTTTTTTTGTCATTCCCTATTCATAAATTTACAAGATTTATTTAAAAATACTAGAAATATGCCAAACCATACATATGTCAGAGTCACATATGATAAATAAATAATAAAATATATTTGACACAAACAATAGGATAATAAAAATTGAAGCCCTAAGTACAAGAGAGGGAATAAGAGAATTAGATGATATTATCTTAATCCTAGAGTATACTAGAGTGGAAAAATGTTAAACAAGAAAGGAAGACTATTAGAACTAAGCACAAAAAATATTGAAATTTTTGGATGAGGCGAGATTAGGGCACCTTTGAGATAGGATTGGGGTGCCTAGGCAAGATACATCTGGTAGGTGCATGTGACTACACAAAATATTGAAACCTATTTTTTTGGTGTCACAAGGTGGTTGCTAACTCTTTATTTTGGTCTCTTCTATGTCAAACTATATCTACATAATTCACCTACAACATACAAAATAAATGATCTCTTGAAAACCCTAAAGCACATTAAATCCTAAATAAAATATTAAAATGGGTAGTCATAATGACTCCAACGGTCACACAATAGAGTGAATTTACAATAGAATATTGCACTACATTTCAAAGTTGATATAGTTATTGTGTGTGTGCAAGAATTGTGCCCTAGGATGTCCTTGTGTAAATGAATGTGATAATGGGAAATAAATATATGTACAAATGTAAATAGATGTTTGGATGAAAAAATGAACTTCCCCTCCTATGTATGTATGTAGAAAATTAATTTCTTTGTCCCTTAAATGTTTTTGGATGGATGGTTTTATGCTCGTAGAATTCCTTTAGATGCAACCTTAGGTGATGATAGTAGATGCTTAGAGCTTGGTCCTTTATTATGTTCACATAAATTTATATTTATATGATTTCCTTTTTTAATGTCGTAATTGATAACTAGAATGATGATATATAAGAAAATAAGAGGCACAAAAGGGGTGAGTAAGATACAAAAAGGTTGGGGGTACTTAGAACGATGAGGGAACCGGGTATTTGCATCCCGGCTATGCACTAGTGTCCATAATCATAAAATATAAAGAAAAAAAGTATCTATAGGGATGTGGGTTGTGTAAGATCGAATAGAAAAAAGAAATACAGAAAAGAGGCTAAAGATAGTAGTCAATTGCTAATTTTCTCATTTAGAAATCATATAAATAGTAGTGTGTGATTAGGACCTAGAAATATACACAAAGTGTGTGAAATTGTGTCTACATTTCAGCCTACTTTATGTTTTTGAGTGAATACTCAATAACATAACTTAGATAAGAGATGTGTACCTAATAACCATTTAAATCAATGTTGAAAGTGTGTCGAGAGACAATTGAAAGCTTGGAGTGATAAAAATGAATTGTGTAGGATAATAAATAGGAAGATACCCTAGGGGTGAAGCATATGATGTTTTACCGTGTTTTACTTTTGGTTTTTGTATCTTGATGAATGGTGTCTTTTTGTTGTGTATTAAGGTCGGACTTAGAAAATAAGAGAAAAAGAGTAGTAAAATATCTATATATGAAAATTCTATAAAAGGAATGTAAAAATTATATAAAAATGTGATATAGTAAAAAAGGAACATGTGCACTGATCCGTGACAAGTGAAAAGAGATAGAAAGTGTGATCTGTTTTAGAAGAGTGATTTTTTTTGTGATCTCATGCCAAGAGTGATTTTTAAGAAATATCATGCCAAGAATGAGTTTTTGGGTGATCTCCTTCCATTGAAGAAGAGTGTTTGTGAGAAAGGTATATTTTTATTCTCCATCCCCGACTATGTCCCTGAAATTTATACAACACTCGCTGATGGTGTGATCCTCGCATTTTTCCTTTCTTGTTTAAGTTTGATCCAGTTTGATAAAATCAAAAATAAAAATGGTGATAGAATGCATTCGATTGTTTGAGGATTGTGCCTACACCGTGAAAACTAATCTCTAGATTGCATTTATCTAAGAAAGTAACTGAAACTTACCCTAGTCATAGGCACCTAAGAAAGGTGAGGAGCACCCAAGTGCTACTCTATTTATCTCGGTGCTAGTGTCTATTTTAAACTTAGGACCCAACTTAGATTCTTAGATTTTCTTGTAACTATAGACTACTTTCTTCATTATTGTCCATGTCCAAACTATAGCTCTGTACTACTGTATGGGATGGCTAACTCACCCAATGTATGCCCCCATCATTTATGGTGCATGTGACATCGCTTGGAGTATGTGGCCCAAAGGAGAGAACCAAATTTTGATATGAAACTAAAAACATATAGGGGGAGGGCATGTTCATGGTAGAAACCAAAGCACATGCAAGAAAGGTGTCTAGAAATATGTGTTAGTGCAAATAAGACAATCATGCTTATAGAAGACAATGTAAACAAGCAATAGACTGATAATTTACACTACGAAAAGTTAATTTTAAGCATGGGACATTAATCAAAATGTCACAAGACAGATCAAGGCTGAAGAAAACAAAAACATACAATAAATGAACATATAAGACATAGGGAAACTCTTGCAAACAATGGTATACAAGGGAAAACAATAAAAAGAATAGAAAAAAGTATTAGACAACAATGGTGGAAAATAGTTCCCATAAGGATAATGTTTCACATGAAGTACCTTTAGCATATTAGAAAGATATAAAGTAGTTGAAAGTGTGGGTAGATCGATAGAGTAGTGTGCTAGCAAGAAAAGGAAGTAGTATAAATGTTATATAATTTCCTATCCGAGTGAAATTGATAATCATGAAAGAAAGCAAATGCACACAAGACTAGAAAAGAGACAATAGGTTGATCGAATGGCCTGTTATAAAGAAGAAAGAGGCAATACATAGAAAAATTATCAAAAAATGTAGCAAAATTAGATAAAAATGTCCCTAGCAGTCTGACGGATAATTGGAACGAAAGTATGCATGGACCTTGAAAACCCAAAGTACTTGCATAAGTAAAATGTAGAAATAGTTGAATATTTTGTCCCATGTGGTCCATGGGACAATTGGGACAAAATTATGTGAAATTCCCTAAAAGATGATTTTTTCATAGCAGTTCATTGCGGAAAAGGTGGAAAATAATGTCTTGAGCGGTCCGAGGAAAGTTGGAATGAAAGTACGTGCGGTCCCGAAAATTTCAAATAGTCACGGCCAATTCATTACGTAAAAGGTAGAAAATAATGCCCTAGATAGGTGGGAGACGTGAACCATAAATACCTATAGGTGAGTAGTGTGGAGAACTTGGTTGTCAATGTTCCACCTTTTCTAGTCAATGACAGATGCATGAGGACAAAATATCCTGAGTCAAGTGACGCGGAGAAAGGGGGCTCTGCACAGTCTAAGTACCGTGAGGACATGAGTTCCCCGAAAACCCACAATACCCACAGCCAAAATAAAAAGTGGAATTCCCAACCCCTAAAATTCAAACTCCAATTTTCACAAAATTAAATGCTCATTCTTGTAAAATGCAAGAAATTCCTTGCAAACACAAAATATTTGCTCACACTTTTAATTCCATATCTTTTGCATTCTCAACGAAATCATGCAATATTGGTCTCTTTAAAATCATGGCTATGAGACAAACACATATTGATTGGAAAATATAGAATTTTATGTCTATTTGATAGAGAATTCTTAGGAAAACTAACTAGGTTCAGAAAAATAATTTAATTGGTAGTTGGGAGTGTAATAAAGAGGCACGGTCATCATTTTCTCCAACTATAACTTATGGGACAGCATGGGAATGCTTTTGCAAGTGGTTGAAAGGTAGATTTTGGGACTTCAATCTTCCCTCTTTCGAATTCTATAAATTTAAGTGCGAGACTCATTGTAAAGTGGAGGATAGTTTTTAAGTAGAAAAACTCTTTAATTTTGGTTTAATGAAGCCAATGTGCTACAATCCCTTGCAGTGGACTCCTTGCATGGTTTTTCAATCCTCTACCTTGTAATAGATTGGACTATACCTATTAATGAAGTAATAGATGTAAGTTTGTGGACGTATCTTCCCTTGCTGTGTTTTTTCACATTCTTCTTCCCTCTTCAATATTATTTCAAATAGATTGTATCTATTTTATGCTCTTGCAGGGATTCATTACCATTGTGTGTATGAAATATTTTTGTGAATGCAATTGCTAGATTGTGTAGAACTGTTATCACCCCCTCTAGTATGTACTTGGCTTCAATTTTTCACACATTGGAAAGCTATTCTCATTCCCTCCTTTTCCGGTGCATCACCACTTTAATGTAGGATTTTATTTCATGCACTCTCTCTCCCTATTCCTTGGAAAGTAAGATTAGGATAATATATTTTTTCTGCATTAGACTAGATTGTGGTAGGTAGTTTAGGAGAAATAACTACCTTTCTCTGGATGTCTATCTCAAGTATCAAGTCCCACAACTTGGAGATAGTACCCATGTTACGCAAATCACATCGTGAGATCAAGAACCCAAACTTGTGGAAATCGAGAGGGTGCTTATGTGATAACAATGAAATGAAACAATAACAGCTATAGTTTGTGAAATTAGATGCCACTAGGATCATTTGTGTGTCTAGTAAGAGGTGTAGTACCAAGAATCCATGTTTCATGTAAAAATATGTACAAAGTCTACATTCTTAACTACATAAAAAAGAATACGAATGTGTATATAGAAAATATAATGACATATAAATTATTTTTCTAGCATGTGAAACAAAGTGTACATGTGATAATGAGTAATCAAGATTAAATGTCACAAAGATATGCAATATGTTATGAATGAGTGATATGGAATAGTATGCATTGTGAATGTGATTGGAGCAAAGCATGCCCCTCGAGGATATATTAATAAGTATGAGTGAAATGAGGTTCATTTATAAAATACCCCTATGAAGCCAAGAATGAACCATAGAACAAGAGTGCATGATTGGGAAATTGTCGAACGTGTGTGCTAGAAATATGGATCAATGAAACATAGAGTGTAAAGAGTGGATAGGGTGAGGTTCATTTCAGATTTATACCCTTGGATGTCGAGTATGAATTGTGTAACTAGAGTGTGTCTTAGGGTAGTTTTTTAAAAGGTGTGAATGTTAGAATATGTGATCATGAAGTGTTAAACATGAAGTGTAGAAAGGTGTGAGGTGAAATTAATATTTAGACCCTCAATAGTCGAGTATGTACAATGGAACTAGAGTTCATTATTGGGTAGTGAGTTTAAAGGTGGGAATGCTAAAAATATGTGATCATGAAGTGCTAAGTGTGAAGTGTAGAGTGGTGTGAGGTTTAATTCAAATTTATACCGTTAGCAATAGAGTAACAACCATTTATCTAGAGTGCATTATAGGGTAATGATGATATGAGTTGTGTATCAATTTGTACAAGATGAATGAGAAATAATAAATATGAAGATAAAAGTGCGATGGTATGAATGTTAGACACTTGAGAATTCTTAGAGGGGGTAAAATAATAAACATGATACCCCCAAGTATATGTGGATGAGTAGAATCACGTAACATCATCTAGGAGATCATGTCTTTCATGGTGAAAGACAAATGGAGAAACATAAAAACTTGGTGAGAAATAGTATGAGGTTGATTCTATAAGAAGAATTTGTGGTGTAGATTGTACATGCCCATTGTGTATTCTCTATCGGTGAAAGGTGGTAGTGGACAAACATGTGCATGATTATGAGAAAGATTTTTTGAATAGCCGAGAAATGAATCATTGCAAATAAAGACATGACTGAAGGGCATGGGTAATGAAATATCGATATCATCGGGATCCAAAATTCCCCAATGTAATCAAGCCACTACATCCTAAGTTTAAGTGGAGAACTGTGAGAAGTGAATGCAAGAAATACTTATAGATATAATATAAAGATACCATAAGTAATAGTGATGTGAACATATCCATGATAGAGATAAGTAGATTGAGGTGGAGGTAAAATATCATCCAATGTGAATCATTTTTATCCAAGCCTTCATGTGTGCATACGAAGATCGTAACAAGTAGGTTCAAATGGAATATGTTTCCAATAAGAGTTATTTATGAAAAGAGTCCATGTGAAAGGAAAAATAACTGATGTAGATTGGTCATGAGAAGATTAAAAAAGGTGGAATGATGTCCAATGTATGGACAAACCCCGATAAAGTGTGATAACATTAGTAGGAGGGGTGACGATGATTACGGAGGGATGGTTTCTAATGCACATATAGTTCCTATTATCCCCGAATCACAGCACCCTGTGCATATACCTGAACTCACAATGTGATTGGATAACATGGGTACTTTCTCCAAGTTGTGGGACTTGCTACTTGAGATAGACCTCCGTGAGAAAGCGGTTCTTGCTCCTAAACTACCGCCACAATCTACTCTAATGCAAGATAAGCTAACTATTCTAATCTAACTTTCCAAGGGACCAGGAAAGAGAATACATAAAATGAAAGCCTACACTAAAGCGGTGATACACCGAGAAAAGGAGGATTTGAGATTAATCTCCAAATGTGTGAAATACAAAGGCAAAGTGCACACTAGAAGAGGTGATGACAGTTCTCCATAATCTAGCAAAATGCATTCACAACAGTATTCCAAGCACACACAATGATAATGAATTCCTACAAGAACATACATAGACACAATATTCTTGTAGAAAGATAAAAGGGCAAGAAGAATGCAAGAAAAATACAGTAGGGGAAGATACATCCACAAACTTGTATTTTATTGCTTCCTGGTATGCACAGTTCAATCTATTACAAGATAAGGGCCTGGATCACCATGCAAGGAGTCCACTACAAGGGCCTGCAACACACTGGCTTCACAAAGCAATTTTGGCAGAGCTTTGCTACCCAAAAACTCTCTCCTTTACAATGAGCCCAACACTTCAATTTATAGAAAAATGAGAAGGAAAAGAGAAGGGAAAATGGAAATCCCGAAATCTGTCCTTCAACCACCTGTAAGAGGCATTAAATTGAGTGAAAAGGTTGTCCATTACTTTCAAAAGGCTCCCCATACTGTCCCATGTGCTGCAGCAGAGAAAGAATGATGACCATGCCTCTTAATTGCACTCCCAGCTACCAAATAGAACACTGTTCTGAACCCGGCCACGTTTTCTTAAAAAACCCAAACAATTTCTGATCAAATCTGGAATTTATTGATTTTTTGCATCGGGCTTGGAACCATGATTCCAACGGTACCAATTTTGTGCGATTTCGTTGAGAAATGCAAAAGTTATGGCCTTCTGAGTGTTGGCAGCTATTTTGGGTCTGGCAGGCGTTTTCTGTCATTTGACGGGAATGAGCATTGACTGACTGGAGCCGAATATGTTTATTTTATTTAAATATATCTACCCTCATTAAAATTAATAAATCCAATTTTTGTGGCGTAGAGGACGTCGTGCTCGTTCCAGAAAGTCCAATTTTATGAAAATCGGAGCTCGGAGTCAAAAGTTATGGCCGTTTGAAGTTTCCGGACCAAACGTTGACTTTTCTTCCCTGCCTTCGGCCATTTCAGCTTTTCGCGTCCCACGCGTCCCTTTGTCCCATTTGGTATAGTGCTGAAATTTCCCATTTCGGCCGAACCGGCCGGTTCGCGTACTCGCAGCCCATATGTCCCATTTGGTTTCGGACCGTCTGGGACAAATTCGCCCGGTTCGGCCGGTTCGCGCCCTTTTGTCCCAACTGTTCCAGGAAAAAATTTCTCATTTCAGCCGGTTCAGCTGGTTCGCGTACTTCGGCCCGCGCATCCCAGACTGTTTCGGGCTGCCTTGACTCATTTCACCCGGTTCGGCCGGTTCGCGTCTTTTTGTCCCGCTTGTCCCAAAGGCGACCCTCTCAGCAGTTAGCCAATTTTTTCTCTTTTTGCCGGGTTGATTTTCACATCCCGCACGTCCTTTTGGCCCGGATGTCCCATTTGCTTTCGGACCGCCTGGCGGCCTTTCGGCCGGTTCGCGCCCTTTTGTCCCAACTGTCCCAAATGCTGCGAGGACTAGGACTTAGCCATTTTTCGTGATTTTTCCTGGCCCGAGCTTGTTTTTGCAAATTTTTTCACATTTTCTCAGAACTTGCTCTCTTCTACTTGGACAGGGGAGTTAGAAAAATATGGGGGACCCTAGAAACATGAATTTTTGACCGACTCAATCTATTTTCACGGGACTAAAGAATTTGATGCATGTTATCAAAATTACCTTGAGGGTAAATTTTGGATAACAGTTCCTTGGAGTGGAGGCAAGGTGTCCTGGATATTCCATAGGTTATGGGTCATTAGAAGTAGTAGAAGTTAGAATAGGTAGTGTGATGGTCGGATCAAGGCTGAAATATTTGAAGGGATATCAATTAACAATGATAGTATATTCAAATCGAGTATATAATAATTTAACACACCAAAGGCACTATAGAAGGAAATGCCTACATGGCACAAAGACGTGGCCTATGAAGTATGAAATTGTATTAAATTGGGATATTGATATCAAATAATATTGTATGAACAATTTTTTTAATTTTCCGGAATGTTTATAGGTAAAGCAATAGTGTATATGCATGGACCCATAGGAGAATCGTATGCATGGAGAGAAATGGATGATGGGCTACCATAAACTAAAGAAAAGTCGATATTTTGAAGGAATGATAAAGTACAAATATTGAGCACAGATCCATTATCGATTATAGTTTACTTAACACCCATGTTAAATATGTGAGTCAATATATAAAGGAGGATTAATGTCATAAAAAAATATGGACAAATATATTAGATGGAAAAGTAAATTGTTGAAAACATACATCTAGGAATGTCTCGATATAATATATCTAGATTAGTAGTAGAATGAAAGCAGGTATTAGAAAAGATAATATTTATTTTAGCTTGAAAATCAATATTGGCTAAAGAAGAAATAATGAATGGATATATCCATGATGAAAGGATCCTAGGAAAACTAATGATGTAATGAAATGAAGGGACAAGAGTGCTCAAATGAGACAGATCACCAAATGATTTTAAAAATATTAGAAATATGCTAAACCCTAGATATTTCAAAGTCACATATGATGCAAGTAATATGCTAATAAAAATTGAAATCCTAAGTGAAAGAGAGTGAATAATATATTTAGCTGATATTCACTTAATCTTAAAGTTTTATAGACTTTAAAATTGCTGAAAAGGAAAGGAATATTGTTGTAACCAAGCATAAAAAATCCTAAAATTTCCTAATGAGTGAGACTAGGGTTCCTGAGATAGGACCGGGGCACTTAGGAGATAGAGACCTCTTACTAGGCACTTGTGACTATGCAAAATATTGAAACCTAATATTTCTTGTTTAGAAAGGTGGTCACTAACCTTCAAGATTGGTCTCGATATGTTTCACTATATCTAAAGTCTCTGTAAAACAAAAAAAACATAAAATTGTAAAAAATAAAATATGCAAATGGGGAATCAGATTGACCTCAATGGTCACCCAAGAGAGTGACATTAGGACTGAGTGTTGCACTACATTTTAGAGTCCACAAAGTTATTGGGTGTGTGTGTGTGTGTGTGTGTGTGTGTGTGTGTGTTTTTGTGTGTGCAAAAAGGGTTACCTAGGAGGACATTGTGTAAATACATGTGATATTAGGTAATAGCTAAGTGTACCAATGTAAATAGATGTGTGGATGAGAAAATGTTGTCTCTCATCCCTTGTATGAGTGTTAAATGGATGTTGTGATGCTCTTCGAATGCCTTTGGATGTAACCTTAGGTGATGATAGTAGATGTTTAGAGATTTTTCCTTCATTATGGTCACATATATTTATATTTATATGATTCCCTTGTTTTAATTTTGTAATTTACAACAAAAAGGTAGAACCATAAGAAAACAACATACCCAAAAGCTAAAAGAGGCTTAAAAGGGGTGAGTAATATAAAAATATGTCATAGGTAGCCAAATGGATGAGGGCACCGAGTGTTGTCATGTTGGTGGGAGTTGGTGCTCATAGTCGAAAGATAAATCAATAAAGTATCGAATGAGTTAAGGGGTGAGTAAGACAAGAGAGAAAGAAAGACAGACGATAAAAGAGGCCAAAGATAACACTCAATTACTGGTTTTCTAAGTTTGGAATCATATGACTAATAATATGTGATTAGGACCTAGAAATGTAAACAAATTACATGGTTTAGTGTCTAAAGGGACAAGTATATCACAAAGTTTAAAAACTCTAACTTCTCCAAAGAAAGAACTCTACATGGATGATATTTATTTACTTGAATGAAAATATTTATTTTGTTGAGATTATTGGGCTTATCAAGACATTTATCAAACTAATAACATAAAATAGACAATTTTATGATGTTATGTTTAAATTGTATTGATTTTCAATAAGTCTCCTTAGTGTATCTATAGATATAATTTGTATGAAAGATTAGAAATGAATATTAGTTTATTGTAATGTAATGGTTATAGAAAATACGGGGTTATTTTTAGTTAATTTATCTACCTATTTCACCTCATTATCTTATTATTTTCAAATAGCTTCGTAATTTATCAATTTACTCCATCTCTCATTTATTTGATTTAAAAATTAAAATTAAAATTAAAATTAAAATGTGTGTGTGTGTGTGTGTGTATTTCTAGAAATCAACCAATAATTATATATACCTATAGATATAGAGCTATATGTGAACATATTTGGATATAATATTGTGTGTATGTTAACATATGTATGTATGTATGTATAGATTCTGGTTTTCACTTATAGAAGACTACAATAGATGTTTATACAAACACACACATAAACAAATAAACACACACATATAAGTTTTGTTTTATATAAATAAAAGTATTATAATGCGGGGGAGGGGGTCATTGATATGACCAAAAATTGTGAAATAAGTGTGGCCCTCATCATTGTATGATACCCTACGTATATGTATTCATAAAAATACGATTTAAGGACATTACTTTACACACACACACACATGTATGTATGCATATATCCATATATATATATATATATATATATATATATATATATATAGTTTTATTTTTGATAATTTAACACTTTTGACCGGAGCTTTGAACCGGGGGGTTAGGCCCCAACCTTATAAGAGTGAAGAAGAAGAGTATAAAGATAAGAATATATATATATATATATATATATATATATATTTATATGTGAAACTATTTATAAAATAATTGTTTTTGTGTGTTTTTCTGTTCACATATCACACACAAACACACACACATGAACACACACACATATATCTTCAATAAGCCTAATGATGGTTTATTTATAAATAGAAATAAATAAAGAAAAATAATAATAAACATATTTTGACTCAATGTTATATATTGTTATATGTGAAACTACTTATAAAAATAAATGGTTTATATATAGACACACATAATGTTTAGACACACAAACACACACCCACACACAAAATCACACATGAAAGCACACATATATATCTTGAATAAGCATAATGAGGGTTTCAACTACATGAATGGATCACCTGTAAAAAGGATCCTCAAAATTAAAGGTAAGATCAAAATTTATCCTTTCTCCAAAGTGTATTTCATTACTATGTATGACTTTATTGAGGATCGTGAAATCATACACAGTAGGTATTAGGATTGGTGGGATTGGTATGGACTCATGACTAAATACTTGGTATCCCTTATTTGATCCATTGAAAGACACATTTGACACAATTCCCATCTAGGTTGCACTCCCAAGCCTTGTCATGCAAATTTAGCATAAATACTTACACGAAGTGATTAGCAATAAGTTGGGGCCTTTTAAAAATATAATGATGCTACTACCATTCAGCTTCATACTACTTATGCAAGGATTTTTGTGGATTTATACGTCTCACATGACCTTCGTGAGAGCATAAATTTGATGATCGGTGACAAAATCTTTTCCCAAAGAATAGACTATGAAAGATTGGATTTTGGTTGTCACATGTTTTTTTAAATGGAACATATCTTAGAGAATTTTATTCACTCTAATAAATAAAAAGGGTCCAATCCTGCCTAGTGATTGGATTCTCTTCTTCTCACTTCACTATGGATCCCTCTCCTAATTTTGTTCCTAATTTTATTTTGAGTTCTCATCGATGGTCTCTCCCTTGATTTAAACCCCTACTAATTGTCTCATATAAAATCAAATAGTCATATTCTAGAGTATTTTGTTGAAGTTTTCTAGGAGAGGGTAACCCCATCTTCTCCCGATAGGCCTCCTTTTTAACCTATTTCCTCCTTACATTTTATTCTCTTCTCGTGATTCGATGTCGAAATTAACAATGTGAAGTGGAAGGTAGTATAGTACAATAAAAGAGTCTCCAATAAATTGTAATCAGTTCATTCTCATATGATTCATAGACCACATTATTCGGATATTGATTGAATTCATTTATTTTATTTTGTATGCTGTGTATGGGTTTTGATTTGGTTGTTGCATGGAAGTATGTTTTTCTCATGTTTATTTTGATCTTCATTGTTGTATCTTGGCTTGAGTTTTTTTTTTTCCTTTTTGGGATCTCGGTCAAAAATATTTATCCTTTTATATATATATATATATATATATATATATAGTGACTTTGTGATAGATCCTCCATAACTTCGAATAAAAAGAAGAAGAAATGAGTTAACATAAAAGAGAGAAGAAAAGTCATAGATATTTTAAAGTGAGATTAGGTTTATTTTCAACCCTAGAGATAAAATGTGGAGATCAATTTGATATAAAAAAAAAAAAAAAATAACCCTATATTTTTTACTTGACCATCTAGGACTAGGTTTAATTTGTGGTTAAGAAAGTTGGTTCACCATTTCTATTTATAATTTTAGGTGAATAAGTTTAATTTTAAACTAACATTTAAATGTTATGGGTGTAAGTGCACTTGGTAAATTTGCATTGGGATTTAAATGGAATCCATGCCCAACTTAAATAATTAAATTTAATATTTATCTCACTATGTTAAGTTAGAACCTTTGGTGAGGAAAATTGGATTCAATTTAAAAAATTGTTATTGGCATAATAATATTATGGAGTGTTTCTAATAACCTACATTAAATTAATGAATTGTAATTAACCAAATACTAAATTATTGAATTGGAATAATAATTAAATAATTAGTGGTTAGTTAATTAAATAAATCATTAAACTTTACCCTAATTTTATGGGATTATCGGGATATATTTTTGTGTAAAGGTTATGGGCACGACATCTAGTATCGTAACATGGTTTCAATAACTAGTGCTCTATGATTAAACAAGACTTTAATTAGTATGTTTTATAAATGAATATACCGTGAATCAAAACATTTCCACTAAACTTATGTTTCTTGTTTCATACATGCATATGATTCCAAGAGGAGGAGGCAATTTCCAATCTAGGAACCGATGTCATCAATCTACTACCTTAGAGTCACAAATAGTCGAGTTTGGGTCATAAGTGATTGAGAAATTACAAAAAGTTATGGGAGTACTTCATGATCACATTCTAGTGTAGCAGAGCTAGTATAGGAGGTTTCTAAGAGAGTCAACATTACTCAACTAGATGAGGTTCCTCATATAGATAAGTGTTTGCATTGCATGACGTATCAACATAACATGTAATGACATGTGAGATGTTTAACTATGGTTGTACAATTTGAGAGGGTAACTTCACATCATCGTAACCTTTCGTAGAGAATCACTAGGCCTCCACGACAAGATTGGCCACATTTTCCTCTTATAAATATATTAGTATAGCCTCACACTCATGCACAAAAATAGACATTGTCATAAAATATATTCTTTGTCTCTAAAAAAATAATTATGGAGGGTTGATGGATGGTTTTGGAGTCAATTCATGACTCACTAGTGTTTATAGTTACTCTAGATTCCACCAAGTATGAGATCAATTTCGAGGATCATCGAGCTATCTAAATTCTTCACAAAGCGAAGTCATTTGGGGAAGAAATGTCAAATGAGGAGAAAAATATTTTTTTTAATTGACATAAAGTATCAATGGATTTATTTGAGAAGAAATTTTAGTCGTATTATATGTATGAACACTTCATTCAATGGAGGATAGATGAGTTTCATGATCTTGATAGGGTTAGGTACCATAGTGTAGTACTAGAGTCATTTTATGGACCTTCTACAATCTGTGGATTACCTTTAGTATGAGAAGTTACAGGTTAAGATTTTTAAGGGGCCTGAATGTGGATATGGGTAGAGATGTTTGGATTTTATCTCACAAACCTTAGAAATGGTAGTGGAGAAGGAATAGTTATATGTGTAGAACAAGAGGAGGGCCCATGTGTCTAAAAATATAAATAAGAATATGTTTCCATATTAGAATCACATTCAATGTGATTTTATATCTTATTTAATTACCCCACTTTCAAGAGGAGGTTTTATACCACACACGGTGAGCACAAATACCCTATCTCATTCATAGTAGCACACACATCATCAAGTTCATGAGAATAACTAAGAGGTCTCAACCCACTCATAATATGTAGATGCTTAGAGGTCTAGGAGGTCATAATTTTGGCACAAATAAGAGAAAGTATAATCAGCAACAACATTTAACATGTACTCCACAGTCTAGAATGGTCGGTTCTAGAGGATTATTTCATCATAGAAAAAGTTGGACATTCATGTAGAGAGACTCTAGGGTGTTTTATTTGGTGATATCTTATTCATTAACACCTCATATTTTGACATAAAAATAATTTTTATTATATAGAGAGGGTAAAATATTTAGAGTAGATAATAGGTGATATTGGACACGATCATTGTATCTATAACACAATGGAGAACTATCATGTTGACCGACATGACATGGTCATTAAGACTACAAGTATTACCATGGGTATATCTACTTTTGTGTTATTTGATTCTTGTGTATTAATTCTTATAATATTATCTAGTGGACTAATGTGAGATGGTGGATTCTCATTAGTTAGATAGATGGAAAGTAGAGTTGGTCACTAGATTCAAAATCTTCATAAATATGAATGTACAAAGTTGAATACTTAAATTTTACATGTCTTAGATGACTTTACACCTCCACATTTTAATATTGTGATCCTATGTGGTTGTTTTTTGTATCAAATAGCTTGATTTTAATCGATTCAAAGTGGATTTTCATAAAATATTCATTGACTACGAGGAAAATTTTTGTAGTATGGTAGCGATTTTTGGGGTTAAGAGAGCCATTTACCTATAGATGATAACCATGATCCAAATAAACTAGAGAACAAATAATGTTTATCAAATGTTCTCTATCATGATTATTAATAGGTTGGAGGAGATCCCTATTCTCTCAAAGCACTTGATGAGTACCTTGATTTGCGAGTATCTTGAAGTGTTTCTTAGTGATGTTCTTATTTTTCCATAACATAGAGAGGTTCATTTCATGATTGACCTAATGATGAGTGTTTCTCCCATTCCATGGGAACCCTAAAAGATGAGTACTCTAGAGCTTCATGAACTAAAGAATTAGTTAGATGATGTTTTAGATAAGGGCATGTCCACTAAGTGTATTACCTTGGGGAACGTCTATCATATTTTGTGAATAAGAAAGATCAATCCCTTCACTTGTGTGTCAATTTTTTACAATTGAAAAAGGTGAAGGTGAAGAATTGCTATCCTCTTCCTAGGACAAATGACTTTATGTAGTATATGTAATGGGCCAAATGTTTTTCCAAGATAAATCTAAGGTCAAGGTACCATAAACTTCAAATTATAGATGTAAATATCCACAATAAAACATTTTATACTTGTTATGGTCATTACTATTTCACAATGTTCCTCTTTGGTTTTAATAATGGAAATGTAGTGTTCACAAGTATAATAAATAGTTTCTTCACAAATTTTTAGGATAGGTTTTTCTTCATTTATCTCAATGAGATATTAATTTATTCATGTTCAATGGAGGATCTTGAGGAGAATTTGAGACATGTTTTATAGGTTTTGAGAGATAACATGCTTCATGGGAACTTAGAGAAGTGTTTTTCTTTTAGTATAAAAGTAATTAATTGGGACAACATTTTTACCACCCCCTCCATAGTTTAGAATTATAGATATAGTTGTTCAATCTTTAGCCGACCACACCCCCATAGTCTCATTTAGGCCCCCAATCCATCCCTCTCTCTATGGCTAAAATGAGATATAATAGTGAGGGCGGGTGGGCTATCTATATCTGGCAAGCGCCCCACCCGCCTTCTCCCACCTACACCATATATTATATTATTGGCCGGTTCCAAACCAAATAGTATACATCGTCTACTAGAAACTCTAGTAAGGCGAGTGTGGGAAAGGGGAGGCCATATATCTCTTCCTGGATCTAACCAGGTGTGAGTGTACCCATATAGAGAGAGGGAAAGCCATGTCAATAAATCCCTTAAAATTTCATGTTATGTTTGATTGGATTCACCCACCATAGTTACATAGGTTAGGGGTTTCATGTGTTTACTGGGGTTTTACTACATGTTTGTTCACAAACTCTCAAAGATCACACACACTCTCACTTTCTTTTGAATTAATATGGAAGAATTTAATTTTGTCATAGAAATGCAAGTAGGAATTTTATTTAGTTAAGTATCATATTTAGTTAAGTAGCTTAGAATTTTGTATCCCTTAGTATATGTTTTTGATGATAGAAATGATTCTTTGGATGGACATAGGGAAATTATCATCAAGGATCATCAAGTTATTATTTTAGAGCCATGGAATCTTAAGGATGATGAGCTTAGCTACCCTACCCATGATATTAAGCTTTTGAAATTACTGCTTGACTAAGTCCATTATAGGTATATTCGTTTTGGGTGATGTTTTTTAGGAATGACCAGTTGAGTCTACAACACATTTTCTCTCTTCCTAATTTCAATTCCTACCAATGTTTATGGATGGAGTTTTTTTACAAGTATGAAATGTACATTTAGTACATTAAGGGAAAGGAAAATTTCATTGATAATGTGTTGAGTAGGCAGCGATATGAGTTAATAATATTAGTTCTTTAATCAAATATTCAGGAAAGGATCATATAACATCTTTGTAGTGACATGTTTTATGACAAAGGTGCTATATTAGAAGTTAAAAATAGATTCCCTAGGTGGGTAATTATGTTGGGTACACCATATAATAATATGGTATTCTCTAGTACCATAGGTGCATTTGAGTGCCTAAAATAGGTAATTTGTGTAGATTGATACTTTCTGAGCCTCATAAATCCCCTTATGCATCTCATGTTTGGGTGAAGAATATGCATATAGTTATAATATAGATATATTGTTGAATTAGGTTATTGTGTGACATTTTAAAATTTGAAGCCCATTATCTTGAGTGTTATAGAGTGAAGGCCAAACACTCTTCAATTTTTAGGTCTCCTCTATCCACATGAAATTCTAGAGTGGAAGTGGAACTTGATTTCAATGGAACTTATAGTTGGTCTTCCTACTTCATCATATTGTTATAATGACATCTGATGTGATCTTATCTTATCTATATATAGAAGAAGGGGGACTTAGATAGATTCCCTTCATATAACTCTCTATACTCTATCAGTTGCTTTGTCTTGGGGCAGATAATTTTATGAATGTTCCCTAGTTCTTACGAAAAAAATTCTTGTATAATGCAGTTTTCATATCTCGAGTTTTTCTAGATGGTATTATGAGATTGCATGGAATTATATGGTTGATTATTTATGAATGAATTTTTATTTGTAAATCATTCTTCTTTACATATTTTAAGATAGTGTTTGATAGTCAAATAAATATATATTCCTCATATCACCCCTAGTTATATTGAAAAATAGATACGGGAAATCATGTTCTACAAGATGTTTAATGAGGATGTATAACATGGATCATCACAACAAATGGGAGGAGTAGTTGTACCTTATTAATATTTCCTAATAAAATAATTACCACAAATTGATTACTATTTCACCTTATTAGGCCTTATATGGGAGGACATATAGGACATCTTTGATTTCAAACAGTTGGATGATAGTGCCATTCTTATTCCATTTTTCCTTCAGGATATCAAGCAACAGGTTGTTCTCATTATACAACATATTGATGAGGTGTATAAATGTCAAAAGGCATATGCTAACATGAAGAGGGTTTAGTATCACTTATTATTAGGTGAAAATGTATTTTTATGATTGCATCCACTCCATATTCTAATCATTTATGGAAAGGGCTCTAAATTATCCTCTCAATTCACGGGCTCTTTCAATATGTTTGAGTTTATTGGGACAATTATTGACCACCCACCTCTTTAACGACACCTATTTCACCCCAATGATGTGTTCCATGTTTCATGTTTTATGGAATTACATGGCAAATATTTATCATGTTTGGCATTGGTTGGGTTTGTAGGTAGACGCCCAGGGGTAGTAGAAATGTGAGCTCGTGCATATTTTGGAGCACTAGTTTTGGCTATTTGGGGGGAAAAAGATAAAAAATTTTAGGGTCCAGTGGGATATTTACGATGAGACAAAAACTACTTGGTAGGATGTGATGCCTTTGAGAGCTTGATATTATTAACTATTCTAGTGGCTTCAAGAATTAATTCTATTCCGGGAAAGGGGTATAGTCTCAACCATATTCTCTCTTTATTATGATTATGCTGACTCATTTTCCTTATTGTTATTGAGATATTTGAAACATTAATATTATGGCTATTAATTAAGGTTTGTATGATTTTTACATCAGATTATCTTTTATGTCTAAACATGTCTTGGCATGATGGTTGTATTGGGACATAAGGGGAACTCGCAATTATTATCATTATTACCTGACTTGGATGTGATGTTAATGGATCATGTTATTAAGGATCACATGTATCTTGCATAGGATTTTGATATATTTCATGGGTGATTATTTGGATTGTAATATCTTATATAGTGGATGTATTGTTTTGTAGCTGATTTGTTAGCATATTTTTACTATATTGTTTGATATGTACATATTTTTACTTAAAATTTTACATGGTGGATATATGATGTTTAAAATTGAGTGTGTAGGTTATAGTTTCACACATTAGGATAATGTTTGTATCAAGAGATGTTCCTTCATGTGTCACAATATGCCTTATAGGCTGACTTTTCTCCTTCATTGATAATGACCCCTTTATAATATTAGTTTGTTTCTTAAATTTGGAATAGGGAAATACCATGTAAGGTTATGTTTAATTATTTATTTTTTAATCATTATTAAATTTATTTTATCTTACTTTTTCTTATTTGAATTAACTCATTTTTTTGTTAAATGTTTGTTTTATTAAGCTAATCACTTGTCACTTGAATGGGATATTTTAGCATGTCATATAATCAATTGATTGAATTTATTATTAGATAATAATTGATTAGGTGGATCCTAAAAAACTCTTAAAGGCCACCTCTTACCCAAAATTTGAATTCGGGCTAGAAGTTTCTTTTTGGAGGAGTGTAAGACATGTTATAGATTACATTTTTCTTGAGAAAAGGGCCCAAGAAACATACCTATGAGTGGGTGAGATCTTATGAAGGCTCATCATGTCTAATCGATCACATTTCCCCATTTTACAACCACCAAATTTTTCCATTTTTGGATATATTTTATGTGTTGGGATTAGAGTGCTAGTTCTCACATGTGGTGGCTTGTAAGGATTATCTTTGAATTTCTTTTATTTATTACTTTTCTAAGATCTTTTGGAAGTACCTAGGTGACTTGGTTTCTTTGATGGAGGAGTGAAACATGTCACTCTCCTATTGGTTTAATTTTTGAAATTCTTTTCCTTTATCATCATCAAACTTACATTATTTTTGTGTTCTATTCCTTGGTTGAGTTTGGATATTTTTAGATATAAGGACCTTAGATGGAGGAGGGATTATTTTTACATGTATATCATGGATATTTTGAAGTTAGAAAATTTTGACATGGATATTGGATGTTTTGAATCATGTATTATTTTTTTGACCTTGGCCTCACACCCACACTTTAAAATTAATTTTTTATCCAAAGGATGCCCACTTTGTTTATATGGTCTACACAACCTATGAAACTAACTCTAGTTAGAAGAGATCATTTAAGACTTTTCTAACACCTTTTTCAATGGGCTGAAACAAAAATCATATCGGTAAGATATTGTCCACTATAACTTATCTCCAACCTGGATATTATGAAATACTAGGTTACAAAGAGATAATGTGGAATGATAAGATCATGGAAAGTGGAATATTGTGGTGATGACAAGTGGTAATTTGATGATCAAAAAAATGGTTTTAGCCTCCATTCTTCAACAATCGATGTGGGAACCACTTGATATGCCGAGGGCGCATCATTACATATATTAGAGGTTGATCCACATCACCTATAAGATCGTGTCATTTTATTACAACTCACATTAGAGATTATGAGATTAATGGAGTAAACATTGAGTCAAGTGATGTTTTTAAAGAGTGATACAATAAATTCAAACCAACCACAAAACCAATGCATGTTCTAAATCCAAGACAGTGACGAGTCTCATGGTTGAATCGAAAAACCAACTAACATGTATGCTAATCCAACAAACCATAAAATCTAATCTTGGTGGTGATTTAAGTGTTTCAAAAAACAAAACCAATTTCAAAGTGTGACCAAATTCAAAGGTTGAATAAACCACTTGATGTTATACAAAGAATAAACAATCCCAAATGTAGCGAGGATCATTGTTTCATAGGAAATGTGTAAGGGTTAATATAAAATCCTAAATCCTATCTCTAAACCACAAATTTATCTTTGACATTCAAACTACCAACGTTGTTTGAGCTAATATAGAGCCTAGCCATTATACTAAGTACCGACATAGGAAATGCTACTATTTATCCGGGAAAAATGTCTATTTCAAGGAGTAAGGTAATGAAAATAGATCCATGAGAAAGGTATTTGAATGGTGCTTGTTCATAAAAAAAAAAGATAATCCCCAAATGTTGAGACATGGGCTCACAAAAAAATAAAAGGGACACTTTTTTTTAGGGGCTATGTTTTCAGTATTCCTAGAACTTTTGGAGAATTTGACAAAAAAATTGAGAGTGTAATTGATCTGAAAATGGTTCTTAAATTTTTAAGTACTTAACAATAATTTCATATGAACAAATTTAACAAATTCAACATTGACCATGAGTTCAATTTATTCAATTTTGAGTGTCTTGAAGAGAAATTTTTAAATGCTTCTAAAATAATCAATTAATATGATTTTTCCAACTTAAGTGATTTAAATTGAACCTATTAAAAATGCATTAAAATAATCACAAGTTGAATTAAATAATGCACTCAATTTGAATTCAGATTATTGGATCTGGGTTATGGATACTAAAATCTATTTCAATCCAATTAATCAAGTTTTGTGTTGTGGATTTGTTTTGGTTTTGATGAAGTTTTTGATCGGATAAAAGATATTAAATTAGTTTTGTAGGAAACATTTGAGGATTGAATAATAAGTATTCCTTTTGCGGTTGTAAGTCAAAGCATTTATTAGGCCAAATAAAATTTATTGATGAATTTTTTATTGTAAAAGTTAATTTTTCATCATAATAGAGTGGTTTTGGAGATTTTCTAGAGATCATTTCATAGTCCGAATCATCGGGAATTCCGTTAGCATGTAGTTTTCTGTCTTATTTTTCTTAATATCATAACATTATATTTGTTATTATAATATTATTTTAAAGTCAGTTTAATCATTTACTAAAAATTAATATCACTTTACAAAGTATCTGAAAATAAAAATTGGTTAAGTGAGTGATTTGAAATGTTTTCTATGATAAATATGAATTCCATAATCCAGAATAATTATTATTTTTACAAAGTGAGTCAATTTTATGTTAACAGAAATAACACAAAAATTGAAAAATTGTGGATATGTGGTGGAATAAATTTATAATGCATTTAAAATCAATCTCATATCTTTTTTATGTCAAATTATAATGTTTTACATGGATTTGAGTTCAATTATAATGTCTTAAATTTCATTAAGTCTACTTAGTTTGTTGATTGATGTAATCTTAAAGGAAGAGGGAAAATATATATCAGTTTTTATATTACAATACTTTTTAAGAAATTGTTTTGGTTTCAATCTATCTCCCTATTTGATCCCATTTCCTTAGTGTTTTAAAATAGATTTTAAATTTATCAATATAGTATATCTCTCATTTTCCATTATAAAACAATATAGAAGATGTTAATATAGATATACATACATACATAACAAAAACTTATTTAATATATTAATAATTAATATTATAATAAGGGGGCAATGATCATTCTACAACCACCAAAACCGTTTCATTTTCAAACAATAAAAATAGTTCCTATTTGGAAATTAGTGTGGCCCTCTTCTTTGTCTCCGCCACCCTACGTTGTTACCCCGCTTTGTTATATGCATACATATAGGCCTTAAGGCCATTCATTTGCCCGCATGCCTCCACACACACAAAGTGCACAAATATATTTTTATGTGGGCACCCATTTATATTAATATATGTTGTTTAATAATATATATATATACACGAGAGAGAGAGAGAGAGAGAGAGTGTGTGTGTTTCTTATATATAATATGCATACACACATATATGTATACATATACATACATACATATATATATATATATATATATATATATATATATATATATATATATATATATATATATGTTATAATTTATATATATACACAACTCTTCAATAAAACTATGAGGAATTCTTTATAAATAGAGATAATAACAATAATACATTTTTGCTTCCATGAGGGCCTCGACAACAAACAAAAGAATACATGAGAACAAAAGAAAAAGGGAGATGAAAAGTAATAGAGTTTTTTTTTTGTCCTAGAGAAAAAGGTGGAGATCCCTTTGATCTAAGGGATCCAAATAAACCTTGATTTTTTACTTGACTATCTATGACTAGGATGGCTTTCGGGTGAGTAAGTTGGCTCACCCTTGCCATTTAGAATTTGGATGATTATGTTTAATTTTAATTTAACATTTTTATGTTATGGGTGCAATAGGAATGGGTCCATTTGGATGGATCCTATTGGGACTCATTCCCAACCTAAATAATTTTTATTTTTTAAAATTTAACTTTTCTCTCACATTGTTAAGTTGTATTGTTGGTAAAAAAATATAATTAAATTTAAATAATTATTATTGGCGTAAATAATATTATGGAGTATTTATAAAACCATCTTCCACTAAATTAATTATTTAGTATTAATAAATAAATTAATTAACAATTTTAATTTAAAATTCAATAATTACTTAAATAATCCTTTAAAAATTATCCAAATTTTACAAAATTATCATAATAATTTTTGTGATCAAAATCATATTCGTTGACAAGTTTTTGAAATTTTATAAGTCACCATTCCTTTCCCTTAATTTATACAGAATATTACGTTTTTCAGTATAGTGTTGAATATGATTTTAGGTATATTGTAAAATTTCAAAGGGTATGCCACACAAAATGGTCACATTTCAACTTAGCAAATATGAATTGAAACTAACAAAAATGAAAATAATTTATGTTGTACAGTGTATGCCAATGTTGTTTCTAATTTGATTGTGGTCTACAAATAGAATCAAGTGTATATATCCCCAAAAATCAAAAATCCCGAAACCCGAACTCTCGAAAACCCAAAACCCCAAAATCTAAAATCCCCAAACACTTTGAAACCAAAACCCCCAAAAATCTAAACCCCTAAAATGTGAAAGACCCGAAACACGAACCCCAAAACCCGATCCCCTAAAAACTTGAACACTGAAAATGTAAAGGTTCAAAACCTAAAGTCGAATTTAAGACATCAAGTGTTTGAATTTCGAACAATGAAGCCCTAGTTCGCAAAAATGAAAACTTGAAGTTTAAAACCTAGAAGTGTGAATTATAGACTTTGGGGTTTTGAAATTTAGGAGGTTTCATAAACTCAAGTGGATGAACAAGAACCCAAACTCTTAAATCAAAATGCCCAAAGTTTTGAATCCTGAAAATCCAAAATTTCGGATGTCGAGAGGACACGATGCAAGTTCGTACTCTAAAAAATAAATCAACCACCAACATTTATTTCATTATGGCACCCTCATTTTTAATGGCCATAACTTTTGACTCGGGAGCTTAGATACTAAAATGAGTGGCTCCAAATTTTAGAGGAGTGCTTTCAAATTTCTCACCTACCAAAATGATGAGTTATGGGATTCCTTTCTTCTCCAACTAGGAAAATTACATGGAGGTATTGGTTTTATAGTGGCACTCATCATTGTTGCAGGTGGTTTTAATGCAACTTTGGGTAGTTAAAGAAATACTTGAAATTCCTATCTCTCTTCCTTATCTCATTCCTCCTATATATTGTAAGGAGCGGCTCATTTCAAAACATTAGACTCCTTGAATTTGTCCCTCCCTTCCTCTTCTTCTATGTAAGATATTTTGTTAAGATTAGAAACCTCCCTTCTAGACATTGTAATGCAAAATTTGTTCCTTTTTCCAAAAATGTGATGTATTGAGTCAACTTGAGAGCAAAAAAATCATATATGTGGATGTTTCAAACACACTTCTGTGTTTTATTGCATCTTTTTTATCTTTCATTGTATGCAAGGTTATTTTTTATTGTTGTGTTTTTTCATTGCATGATTCTATTTGTGTTGTGTTTATTGTGCAGGTTGTTAAACACTCATTGGCGCATAACCTTCCCTTAGAGAAAGATTTAATTTTCATACATTTTCTCTAATTTTGTCTCCTTGGAAAAACATTAGATTAGTGTTAGATCTGCAACTCTCTACACTTTGGAGTAGTTGGCACTAGAATAGGTTATGAAGCTAGCCTTCTTTAGAGGGTTATCCCGATTACAAAGTCCCACACTTTGGGATAACTCCATGTTTGATAAATCACAGTTAATGCCTCAACCATTCACTTGCAATCAATTAGGGGTGTTTTGTTTTTCCATAACACATGTCATTCATTCCCTCTCTTGCACCTAGGGATTCATATTTTTTTATATTATTTCTCAAGTCATATACATATTTCATTGCATTTTCATTGCATTGCGACTCTGCAATTTAGCATTTAACATATTTCCATATTTAGTTAAATCACTTATATAAAAACATCAGTTATAGGATGTTACAAAAGTGTGTGAAAAGGCTTGGAGGAGAAACTTCCCATTGGAGAGGAGGCGGCCTCTAAAAATTTTCCAACCCTATGCCTACATCCACAAAATATGTATCTTTGAATTCCAAGAAAAAGAAATGAAATGTTTTTAGCACTTGGAAAGGATGAGCCACTTAGGCGATGCCTCGTACACCGAGATCTCATTACTAGAAAATTTGACTAGAAAAAGAAAAGAAAAATAATTTTTCTTCCCTAATAGTTATTTTTCCACTATAACTATTATTTTATTTGGCTATAATCATAATTATGAGAGATGTTATTTTTCGAAGAGATTTTTGGATTTAAAGTCTTGTTATATAGAGTGGGAATTCAACTATATATTTGTGAGTTGATCTAAATTTCAAGGAGATATATTTTCTAAGGGGTGATTTGGAATCCTCCCCATCAAGTTGGGTATAACCACGAGCTAGTCAAACCTCCCACCGACATAGGAGTGGCATGTCATATCATTTTGCATTAAAAATTAATTGTGATCTATTCAATGAGCCAACATTGAATGAATCTTCCTACATAGAATTGATTCCATCTGCCCATGAACTAATTCCCTGAACCATGTTACATGCATTGAGGGTATAGAATACTTAGTTATAATAAAGTTGCATCATCAACAAGTTAATTGTGTTGATCTATACACAACGTACATGAGTTATGGTGACCACACCAATCTTAAATGTTCGTTGAGCCAAAAACCTATGTCTTCAATTTTTATCCTTACAAGTAATTCTAGCCACCCCACCCGAGCGAGCTTGGATCGAGCTCCATACTCTCCAAACTATGACTTACAACAACTTGTAGAAAATAACAACATCGCAAACAACACCGAAAAAAAAAATAAAATAAAAAGGAATAAACTGTTCAAAGGCATTTAATATGTCATAGATATATTTTATATGGAAACTTACACCATCCTTCACTCTTCCACAAGTAACATTTACGTCTAACTCACCACCACATCACCTTTGTCTCTAGGTAAGTATATTTTGAATCTTGTTTAAATATATATTCCTCCATATCATATACCAAGCAAATAAAAGTTATTTTGTGGTTATTTGAATGGTTTTAAGATAGGATAGGTCAAGTAGTTGACCTAGAAATACCCAAATTTGACATTTGGAAGAAATTTTAGTACTTTTTCCAAAGATAACAATGGAAAAGGTTTTCTAAACCACCTAGTTATAGCTAACCCACCCAAATGTAGTGACAAAATTACTATTTTTGGGAAAAATAAATATCTTTTGTGGACCCTAAAAACTAACTCCAAGCCACTTTTGTAAAAGGAGTGGTGCTCAAAATGGCTATTTTCATCATCAGTTTTGGATTTTCACATTTTGAGCCATTTTGAGCTGTGGAGGCCACCAAGGCCTTGTTAAAAATTGTTTTTCCCCAACATTTAATATTTACACATACTCAATTGGAATTACATACTTTTAGTGTATTATTACATTGTTTTGTGCTAAAATTCCCTTAGTAGAGAATATTATAACAACCATTAATAGAAAACAATGTTTTGAAAAATGTCTTACTTGACTCAGAATCGCTCCATGGGGATGATTAAGTTGCGTGGAAGCCAAAAATTTGATCTCAACTCGAGTTTGAAGAAATTTGGATTGGTGTAAGTGGTTTAACAACCAAATCAATAGATAGTATAACCAAAAAAAGATACTTTGGAAGGGCCAATTAGAATTCTTAGTTGATAATATTATTTACAATATATCGGTGACATGAAATCCCGCATTAGAGATGTCAAAACATCCAAAGAAGTGTGTGAAAATTTCAGAACAATGTATTAGACCCGAATCAAGAATACCATTTTTAATTTAATGAGGCGTTTCTTACACTAAAATTCATGCCAAGAAAAAGTGAAGGCATTCTTGTAAATATTTTCAGCATTGAGGGATTCACTTCTAGCTCACGGAGACAAGCTTTATTATTTAGTTCTTATGCCCATTTCTCAAAGAGAAATTCCTCCTTATATTACATTATTGTGATGATAATTAAATTTTTAGATCACATCATATTTTTTTAGAATTTGAAGACTTATTCGCAGTAAGAAGAGGCATTATACAAAAAATATGAAGAAGAAGAACATACATTGTCTTCTCTTTAGAAAGGGAAGGGAAATGCATAATCCTCCCAAAATTACCAAAAATAACATCTTCAAAGGGAAAAGTAAAATTATAAATAAGCTATATGAAAAATAGGACATGAATTATAATAATTCCAAAGTATAACACATACAAGAAAGGATCTTAGAGAAATTATAATCCTCAAAATCAGCAATCACATTTGGGATAGTAACACTACAAACAAGGGAAAAAGAAAGGGAACTAGAGAAATAAACACCATCAATAAGGAAAAGTAGCTAAGAAAAAATACTACTCAGATGATGAGGAACTCTTGTACAATTCCCATTCTAGTTAACCATCGACGTCATCTAGTGTTATATGGTACGTTGTTTTGAGAGCCACTCAACACATGACCAAACATAGAGACTAGCTCACCACCATAAGTGTTACAACTTTGAGAAATCATATATTTGTAGGTGACCACTCTTCTTAAATGGTAAAGGTTAATTATAAAATTCATCTACCTCTCGGTTCATGGTATTGTAGATTATCGATGTATTATATGTCTCTAATTTGACTAAGAATTTGGTGTCGGTTAGATAAATTGTAGATCTTAATCCGAAGATTGATTTTGATATTCATTATGTTAAGAAAATTTTTCTGATTAAAGTTAAATATATGTTAGAAATACTATATTATTAGTTCTTCACATTAAAAGTTTTGTTTATAGTGATTTAAACCACTAATTTATATAGGTTGTGTAAGATATTTATATGATGAATAGTTAAAAAATCCTTGTTTATAGGAACACCTCGACTATAAATGTGTATCATTTTTATAAGAATAAATGTATAATTTTTATTATGTAATTTCTCTACCAAATCATTTGGTATTAGAAATTTTTCTCTTATTAAAATAATATGGAATATAGTAGTCTAATCTAGATGTTATATGAGTAGAAAATATTTGAATAAATGAATCAATAAATTACTAAAATACTACCCAAGAAATATAAGCAATGAAATGTGAAACACTAACATGAAAAGAGGGTTATGAAGCCCTTAGGTGATTCAAATATGCTTCATAAGCGTGTCGCAATGGAAAATGTAACAAGAGGAGGAGAAAACCTTTGTACATGAGTTTGATAAAGTTTAGGTATGAGCTATTTGACTGGGAATGGGGTGCATGTGGGCACCTTGGTATGAATTATAAGTGCCCAAGTCTACGTAAATGATCTAAAATCCTCCTCGATGTGTTGCAAGATGTTCTCTTGTGTTTGCTTCATATATCGTGAATGTCATTGGACTTTTTCATATGTTGTCATAAACATACAATGAATAATCACCTATAAAACCCATGAAAAATCATCAAGACCCTAAAAATATGCATATGAAGGGGTGGGAATGTAATTATCTTCAAAATGGATGGACTTATTGGTGATTGTTACACTACATATCAGACCAAATGCGTTATTGGTGTGTGCATTTAGAATTGTGCCCTAGGTTACTCTTCTACTAGTCACAATTTGTGAATTAGTGATCAATTAAATAGATGTAGAATGTAATAAATATGTGTATGGAAAAATACACTCCACTCCCATGAAGTGTGATGTAGAAATACAACCTTAGTACCTTGTGGTGCGAGATAGAGGGATGAAAATGAAGCTATAGATACCTTTGATGGATGCAACCTTAGGTGGAGATAACATATACTTACCTCTTTGTCCCTCATTATGGCTACATACCTTTACATTTATCTAGTTCTCTTTCTTTAATTTCATTATTAACCGCAAAAGGGCTGACCACCAAAAATAAAAGAAGTGAAACAACTAGAAAGTGGCCAAAACGTGAGAGGAAAGTGCAAAGAGGATTGGGTTTCCTAGAGTACACTAGGGTACCTGTGAGGGGTCCAAGGCACAGGGTGTCCCATCGAAATAGGAAAACATAGTATGAAAGTAAAAACTCATAAAATATGGGTGAAATATTGAGAGTAAAGCAACAAAAAACAATACAATATGGGTAAAGACATGGGTTAATTAGCACTCTTTTCCACTTAAGAGCTATATGAATATTACTATGAGACTCTGCTACTAAATAATTACCCAAAGTTCATGATTTTTCTGTTTAAATTTTCCCCCATTTTATGTTGGTGAACAAAATGCTTGTTTCTAGACACAAAATCATGCACTTTAGGCATTATTTAGCCCATCTTATACTTTTGTTTAGAGGCTTATCAAGTGAAAAAGTACTAATCAATCCCACCTTTTCAACACCTTGTTGAACACCCCTTGATCTAGATTTTCTTTTCATGTGGCATTTGACAAGGATAACAACTCGGCCATACTTAATGCTTATGTTGCTCGTGCAATTTTGTAGCTACTCAACCATTTTCTTTTACACTTATACCCATCTCTTTTGTTCCATTTTATGTTCCCACTCCTACCAATCATTTTACACCTCCTTTAGTCTCACATGAACAGAAAACCTCGTCGGTTGGAAATCAAGATTTAACCTCTCTATATCACAATCTCTAGGCTCAAATTCGCAAGTTGCAATAGGCTACTACATCTCCATCTTTAGATTCTACCTTGTTATTGCATACTCCATTTGCACCTATCATATCTAATTTTCCCATTCCTCCTAATTTTTCACCCATAAATTACCCATTTTCAATGGGCATTGTGACCCATAGGATCATTTTCATGCCTTTGATGTCATTTTTATTGATTTTTGTTATGATCATATTATATTAGATAAAGTATTTCCTTGTACTCTCCACAACTATGTTATACGTTGGTTTGATGATTTATCTACTCATTCGGTTGCTTCCTTCTCCCACCAAGCCAATTATTTCCTCACACATTTCTCCATCAACATAGGTTCTAATATGTCTTATGCCCAACTAGAAAAACTTAAAAAAGGATCCAATGAACAATTCACTAACTATGTTTTACGATATAAGAATAATCTCGCTAAAATGACTAATGTCCTTGCCGATTTTGAGTTGCAAGATCTATTTATCCAGAGTCTCTTACCACCTCTACAAGAAATTTTCTCTTTGAGACCTTTTCTTCATTTGATCAACTTTGTCATACTCTTAAGCTATGTGAATCTAAACTTTTATCCATTGGAAAGCTTAAGTATTTCAAGAAACCTTCATCCTCCACTCATTTTCAAAACAAGACACCATTCAAACCCTCTATATCTAAGCCACTCGACACTAAAATTAATGTTAACACCATTACCCCATCTAAAGAAGCTTCATCACAACCACCTAGGTGCACATTTACCAATATTCCCATGGCACCACATCTTATATTAAATAAAACCCTCGACTATAACATCATTACCCTTCCTCCACCACTCAAGTTAGACCCATATAAGAAACTACTAGCCTAGCTCCCCCTAAGGACAAGGGTAAATTCATCCTTTTTAATAATAAATCCCACCTATGTGACAATAATCCCATGGATTCATATGCTAATCATACATACCATGTATCATCACCTCTAGACTAAGGTGCACTTGACTTCCTAGTTGCTAACGTAGACAGGACATCACTCGCCATCTCTTTTCTAATGCAGATTACCATGCTACATTTATATCCAATAATTATCTTATTCAAGCATATATTGGCTCAACTTCCATCAACAACACTAAGGTGTATCCATATTTCCCTATTAGTGCATGTTCGATGTCCTTCTTATGGTCTATCAGTTACCCTCCATCGCAAATAGAATATCCATTCAAAAGACCCTATGGTGTTGTTAAGTTACATGTCATAGTTGGTCCTCTCACTCTTCTTATCCCTTTCCTTGTTAGTCAAGCAATCAAGGGATGTGACTTGATTCTTAGTCTCAATTGGATTCGTCAATCCCAATCTATTATTTCTATGAACCACTTATGCCTTAAATTTGTTTACAATAATCAAGTTATTTCCATTAATGACATCCCTCCTTCACCTCCATTATCATCACCTTCTAGTCCCGTTGCTCATCCATTATCTCTTCTTCTTTACACATATCCTATGGTATTGCCCACAATGCATTATATGCCTACTTCACCTCCTTAACTATCCTCTCCATAACCTCTCCCTTACATTTTTCCTACACACCGGCATAGGACTATTCCTAGGACAATTACCACATCACGTCACCTCTCACCACCTTTCTTTATTCAATGTGGATCATTCTCCCCTTCATACATGACATTTCCTCAATCTCCATGGACCATGCACTTTACTTCAGCACGATATTCATCTTATATCCATCCCTTTCATAGGTATCAAATTCATTCTGTTGCACAACATTTATCTAATTTACTACCATTATCCGGCATGGTCCTACACTTGCATCAACATTGACATCAGTAGAGGGAAATATGCCCTTCACCCTCATTGGTTAGTTTATGCACACCTAATTAAAGGGGGCATGGTATGTCACCCCTTCTCTTCTTATTTGTTATTTGCATTGTTATTTTTCCATCTTCTTACGTAGGTATACTCATCATATATTATAGCACCCTCATTATCCGATGACGCACTCTTGTGCTTCGGTTTACACATGACGGTTAAGGAATAACCATTACAATGAGCCCCACAAATTGCACCATAGGAACTACATCTTCCATTTCATCCTACATTATGTGTCATACATCCTACACTTATTTCTAAATTATAAAAATCTTCATCTATGCCTTACATTCATTACCCTAGGTAAACATTTATTAACATTATATAAAACATATTTTCATATCTACTACACTTGTCATCATGACATATGAGCCTAGTTTTACATTTCATCCATGCATTCTACATTTATGCTAGGTGACATCATATATATGGGTCTAGCTTTACATTTTATTACTACATATTATATTTCTATTTACACCCATCACCACATCTTACATATTGCCTATTCTACACACCCTACACATACTACATTGCATTGTACATCATACATATTCTACACACTACACTAGATTCCATTACATATGGGTCTAGTTCTACCTATCATCATTACATATTCCATTTCTATATGCACCTATTATTGCATTTCACACATTACATATTCTATACACACTACGCATCCTATATTGCATTGCCCACTTCGCACATTTACATGCCTTATTCATCATTCTGTCATTTCTACTACGTTATTTTCTATGCGCTTGCATCACCACCCTATGACATAATTTAGTTCCTTCATACACACTTGACTTCGAGGGTTTACCAATCAAATGGACCTTACATTCACCATGTGACATTTCCAGCGTTAGTGACATACACCTTAGGTTAAATTGTCACCCATCCTATCATTTTGTAGTGGTATACACCTTAGGTTACATCACCACCCCCTTCCTTCATCTTCTAGTGACATACGCTTTAGGTTAAATCATCACCCATCTACATTTACCCATTCTATAGTGATATATGCTTAATGCTAAATCATCACCCATCCTTTCATCATATAGTGGTATACGCTTAGGGATAAATCATCACTCCTCTATTTAACAAGTTGTGATATATGCTTTGGCTATAGGGTTCATGCACACCTCTCCCCACATGTCACATTTCATCACCATTACATATACACGGTTATCAAACATGCTAGAAACAACAAACATTACTCAACCATTTCTTGATGACGTACTCCCATCTATGGTGAGTGGGAAAATAAAAATGAACCTTCTACATACACTTCAATCTACTTAGGGGGCACGTTTCTCTTATCAATCCATCTTACATTCCTATCCATCTATCCATAGCATTGTTATCCAAAATTCACCCCTCAAGGTAATTTTGATAACATGCATCAAATTCTTTAGTCCCAAGCAATTATATTGATTCAAGGCAAAAATCATGTTTCTGGGGTCCCCTCGGGTTCTTTCTAACTCTTTTGTCCAAGAGGAAAACCCAGCAAATTTTAAAAATGTGAAAAAATTGCAAAAACAAGTTCGGGCCAGGAAAAATCATGAAAAATGGCTAAGTCCTTGTCCTCGCAACAGTCGGGACATGAGGGACATCTGGGCGTGAACCGGCCGAAAGGCCGCCAGGCAGTCTGCGCAGCATTTGGGACAAGTGGGACGTCGGGACGCGGAAATCCGAACTGGCCGAAAAATGGAAAAAATTGACTAACTGTTGAAACAGGCAGTCTGGGACATCTGGGCAATTAGTATGTGGAGGATGCAAGTCGGCCGAAAAGACTTAAGGCAGCCCGGAATAGTTGGGCCGAAGGTACGAAGTACGTGAACCGGCCGGATCGGCCGAAATGAGAACTTTCGTACCGGGACAGTTGGGACAAAAGGGCGCGAACTGGCCGAACCGGGTGAATCGGGAAAATTTGTCCCAAACAGTCTCCGGGACAGTTGGGACGAGAGTACGTGAACCGGCCGGTTCGGCCGAAACAGGGAACTTCAGCACTGGGACAAATGGGACAAAGGGACGCGCGGGACGCGGATAGCCGAAGGAGCCGAAAGCCAATCAGATCATGCCACATGTCACCAGCAGAAAAGGGACATGGAAGCCCATTTTGGGTGGTTCGGAAGGATTTTTCCCATGCAACAAATGGGACAAAGGGACGCGAGGGACGCGAAAAGCCGAAGCGGCTGAAGGTAGAGAAGAAAAGTCAACGTTTGACCTGAGAAACTTCAAACGGCCATAACTTTTGACTCTGAGCTCCGATTTTCACACAATTGGACTTTCTTATTTTTGATGAGGGTAGATATATTTAAATAAGAGAAATATATTCGGCTCCAATCAGTTAATGCTCATTCCCGTCAAATGATGAAAAACGCTCACAGGGCCCAAAATAGCTACCCGCACTCAGAAGGCCATAACTTTTGCATTTCTCAACGAAATCACACAAAATTGGTACCGTTGGAATTGTGGTTCCGAGCCCGGATGTATAGCAATCAAGAAATTCAGGATTTGATTAGAAATTGATTGATATTTTTAAGAAAACGTGGCCGGGTTTAGAACAAAGTGTTTTATTTGGTAGTTGGGAGTGCAAATTAAGAGGCATGGTCATCATTCTTTCTCTCGCTGCAGCACATGGGAATAGTATGGGGAGCCTTTTTCAAAGTAATATATAATCATATTACTCCATTTAATGCCTCTTACAGGTGGGTCAAGGACAGATTTTGGGATTTCCATTTTCCTTCTCTTTCCTTCTCATTTTTCTATAAATTGGAGTGTTGGGCTCATGTAAAGGGAGAGTTTTTGGGTAGCAAAGCTCGCCAAAATCACTTTGTGAAGCCAGTGTGTTGCAGGCCCTTGTAGTGGACTCCTTGCATGGTGATCCGTGCCCTTATCTTGTAATAGATTGAACTTTGCATATCATGAAGCAATAAAATACCGGTTTGTGGATGTATCTTCCCCATTGTGTTTTCTTGCATTCTTCTTGCCCCTTTAATCTTTCTATAAGAATATTGTGTCTATTTATTATGTTCTTGCAAGAATTCATTATCATTGTGTATGCTTGGAATATTTTTTTGAATGCATTTTGCTAGATTATGGTGAACTGTCATCACCTCTTCTAGTGTGCACTTTGCTCTCGTATTTCACACATTTGGATACTACTCTCACACCCTCCTTTTCTCGGTGTATCACCACTTTAGTGTAGGCTTTCATTTTATGCATTCTCTCTCCCCGGTCCCTTGGAAATTTAGACTAGAACAGCTTAGCTTATCCCGCATTAGAGTAGATTGTGGCATGTAGTTTAGAGCAAGAACCAGCCTTTTCTCGGAGGTCTATCTCAAGTAAAGCAAGTCCCACAACTTGGAGATAGTACCCATGTTATCCAATCACACCATGAGTTCAAGTCTATGCACTTGTATAAACATAAGGGTGCTGTGATTCGGTGATAACAAGCATATTGTATTGTCTTTGGGGAATATACTTTTTTTTGTTAGTGTTTTTACATGACCACTTTAATACACATGTTAGACTACTTTCTTACATGTCATTATCATACACACATACATGTTCATGTCTTTGTTTAGTGTGATCACAGATAATTGAATCTACACGTGGCATGTATTCTCACCTTCTATCCTTCCTATACTAGTCACTACGGGCGACGAAATTCATCATATCTAGGTGCTATTGTATGATTTTTTACTTAGCATATTATATTACTTCCTCATACATGTTTGGACATATTTTATCAATCCAACATACTAACGGGTGTTGCTCGTGGAGCACTAGTTTTATAGGATTACATATATCCATGGCTACTTGTTTGTTTTGACTTGTCTTCTTTATTTTCCATTGTATATGGAATTTTCCCTTTACTTGTATGCACTTTCTCATTGCTTCGATATGATATTCTTGCATGTCTTATGAGATTGTGAGTGATGTCCCATGTTTTCCACCCTTTTGTGCACTCTACTTGTTTTCATGTGTGTTTACACTACTTTCATTATTAGTTACTACATTTCCTACATATTTTACATGTGTCTTATTACATGCATGTGTTTTTAGAATAACATTTGTTTGGCTATCCATACCATTTTGTGCATTCCTTAAGAAAGCTACCAAGAGCTTTCTCTCCCCTATAATGCAAAGTTCTACATGTCAAATTTTAGATTGTCCTATTGTAGGGATGAATTCTCCTTTTGCGACGTCGCAAGCACCCCAACTAGGGGTGAAATCATTTATAGTTTCCATTTAACACAAAATATTTACACCCTTGGAATTATGGGTTTACATATAATGAGTGATTTCATACTAGTCTACGAACTCCATACATAGTGGCGTCTATAGGACATGGTTTCCTTTGGAAATTATGTGGATTAGTTTAAGGTTTAGAGTTTACTGGGAGTGTTTCTTTCTACATGTTATCCAAAATTCACCCTCAAGGTAATTTTGATAACATGCGTCAAATTCTTTAGTCCCAGGCAAATAGATTGAGTCAGGGCAAAAATTCATGTTTCTAGGGTCCCCTCATATTTTTTTTAACTCCCCTGTCCAAGTAGAAGAGAGCAAGTTCTGAGAAAATGTGAAAAAATTTGCAAAAACAAGCTCGGGCCAGGAAAAATCACGAAAAATGGCTAAGTCCTAGTCCTCGCAGCATTTGGGACAGTTGGGACAAAAGGGCGCGAACCGGCCGAAAGGCCGCCAGACGGTCCGAAAGCAAATGGGACATCCGGGCCAAAAGGACGCGCGGGACGCGGAAATCCGAACTGGCCGAAAAGAGAATTGGCTAACTGCTGAGAGGGTCGCCTTTGGGACAAGCGGGACAAAAAGACGCGAACCGGCCGAACCGGTGAAATGAGTCAAGGCAGCCCTGGAAAAATCTGGGACGACGCATGGGCCAAAAACGAACCCGAACCGCCGAACTGCCGAATGAGAACTTTTGTCCCGGAACAGTTGGGACAAAAGGGCGCGAACCGGCCGAACCGGGCGAATTTGTCCCAGTGCGGTCCCGAAAGCAAATGGGACATATGGGCTGCGAGTACGCGAACCGGCCGGTTCGGCCGAAATGGGAAATTTCATTTTATTTAAATCAGCACCAAACCAAATGGGACAAAGGGACGCGTGGGGGACGCGAAAAGCCGAAATGGCCAAGGCAGGAAGAAAAGTCAACATTTGGTCCGAAACTTCAAACGGCCATAACTTTTGACTCCGAGCTCCGATTTTCATAAAATTGACTTTCTCGAACGAAAGCACGACATCCTCTACGCCACAAAAACTGGATTTTAATTTTAATGAGGGTAGATATATTTAAATAAAAGAAACATATTCGGCTCCAGCCTAGCAATGCTCATTCCCCACAAATGACAAAACGCCCCGCTGCACCCAAAATAGCTGCCCGCACTCGTAAGGCCATAACTTTTGCATTTCTCAACGAAATCACACAAAATTGGTACCGTTGAATCGTGGTTCCGAGTCCGATGCACAGAAATCAAGAAATTCCAGATTTGATCAGAAATTGATTGAGATTTTTAAGAAAACGTGGCCGGGTTCAGAAAAAGTTGTTTTATTGGTAGCCTGGAGTGCAATTAAGAGGCATGGTCATCATTCTTTCTCTCGCGCAGCACATGGGACAAAAGTATGGGGAGCCTTTTGCAAGTAAGTAATGTATACAACCATTTCACTCAATTTAATGCCTCTTACAGTGGTCAAGGACAGATTTCGGGATTTCCATTTTCCTTCTCTTTCCTTCTCATTTTTCTATAAATTGGAGTGTTGGGCTCATCATCAGAAGGGGAGAGTTTTTGGGTAACAAAGCTCGCCAAAATTGCTTTGTGAAGCTAGTGTGTTGCAGCCCTCAGTAGTGGACTCTGCATGGTGATCCAGTGCCCTTATCTTGTAATAGATTGAATCAGTGCATATCATGAAGCAATAAAATATCAAGTTTGTGGATATATCTTCCCCGCCGTGTTTTCTTGCATTCTTCTTGCCCCTTTAATCTTTCTACAAGAATATTGTGTCTATTTATTATGTTCTTGCAGAATTCATTATCATTATGTGTGCTTGGAATATTGTTGTGAATGCATTTTTGCTAGATTATGGTGAATCTGTCATCACCTCTTCTAGTGTGCACTTTGCCTCGTATTTCACACATTTGGAGATTACTCTCACACCCTCCTTTTCTCGGTGTATCACCGCTTTAGTGTAGGCTTTCATTTTATGCATTCTCTCTCCCGGTCCCTTGGAATTTAGATTAGAATAGCTTAGCTTATCCCGCATTAGAGTAGATTGTAAGGTGTAGTTTAGAGCAAGAACCAGCCTTTCTCTCGGAGGTCTATCTCAAGTAGCAAGTCCCACAACTGGAGATAGTACCCATGTTATCCAATCACACCGATGCTTAGAGTGATCAAACTAGAAATCTGATCAACATCCGGGGTGTTGTGATTCGGTGATAACAGCTTCTGCACGACTGGTGGGACCTTAGAGGTCTTCATTTCATTGCAACAAGATTGATGTGCACTTGTTGTAAGTTCCACTTTCAAGGAGCTTTAAAATCACACATCCGCGACTCCAAAAGAGGCATAATCCGCTGGTTTCGTAGTCCAAGCCCGACAAATTTATGAGAAGAATACATGCACTGTGTCAAGAACTAGGAGGAAGGATTGTTTGTTTATCTCGCATCTATCTCCAGAGAAAGAAGGGGAAGAAGAGCTCAAAGATCTCCATCTCCACCTAATAGAACTTTGTCTACACCTCCACCCGGTAGACCTTTTCTCGCATCAACAAGGGTTCTCGTGCCAATCGTAATGGCGCAACCACTAAATCCCTTTGTCAATTTCACCGGCAGCAAAAGCCCACTTGCCCTCAATGCACGTAATCCAGCCCAATTGCAGCATCAAGAACATTCCATTTTTCATCGGAGAAAATCATACCACTCCCGGTGATCATGTCAAAGACATCGCTAACGTCTCAGGCAATCCATGAGATAAATGAAATGATGTGGTCACAAACCGCTAGCATCATCGCTCAAAGGGAAGGCATTGCAATGGTTCAGAGCCTCAAGCGGGTTCTATCACAAATTGGAATCGCTTATGCATAGTTCTCCATGAGCAGTTTGGAGAGAAGGGAGACAACTTGTCTCTTCTAGAACAATTGACAACTATCAAGAGAGCCCCCAACGAGCAGCTGATTGACTTCAACTTCAGATTTCAAAGGTCTTGGGATAGGATTCCAAAGTGGCATGGCAACAAAGCCAACAAAGCAGAAGGTGCTTTTCTATACTATCTTTAAAGCTTTGAATTTCGATATTTCTATGTTAATTCAATCTATGGGAGGCACAACCTTACTCGCTCGCTTATAAAGATTGCCATTAGGCTGAAAATTGTCTTATTCAAGCTGGTAAACTGGCTCCTAGGCCTCCAATGCCATTATATCCAAGTTTAGAGAGCCCAAGTACTAGTCAAGCACCTGTCTTAGCTCCTATTCCCACTCCTAGAAATCAAAGTTCAAATGAAGCTTCCACTTCATCTCCAAGTGCCCCAAATGAGCTTCAAGAAGTTATGAAACAATTGCAAAATTTAGGTAATGAGCTGGTCACACTCAAGAGACAGCAAGCTCAAAGTTTTAGACCTTCCTATCAGCCTCAAGCTCAACCAAATAGGCAACCATATCAACCTCAAAGACCACCCAATCCAGCTGCAAATCAAAATCAAGCAAGGCCTCCCGCCAATAGACCATTTCAGCCCTATAACCCCAATGTTGCATCTGCATCCAGAGCTTTGGTGCCAGTCCAAAATAACATGGCCCAAGAATATGATTGGTGTTTCCCATGCAGTCAGCCACATAACCAATCAATGTGCTTTAACGGTGCATTAAATCAGGCTCTAATGGTGCAAACCATTGGTGGGTCGCAAGAGTCCAGCCACGAAGGAGATCAAGCAAAGAAGCACCTCAAACAAGGAACATCTCCGAACGAAACTACTCTTGTCAATGGCAGTCAAGATTTCGTGGTATGAATCAAATACCCTCTCAAAGTGTTGCAGCCAACACAAGGTCAAAGAGGAGAAATTTGGGTGAAGAACAACCATTGGCTTCAAGTAATCCACAACCTTCTACCACTCCACAAGCCGCTGGCAAACAAACTGTAGCTCCAAACATGCAAGGAGCATCCAAACCAGCTCCTAAACCAACTCAAATGCCACTGCTGCCGCTGCCCATGTGCAAGGAATGAATGTGCAGGCCAAGGGAAAGCAGAGGGATACTTCATCTCCATTCAACATCATTGATCAGATGAAGAAGACAAATGTAAACATATCAATGTGGGAATCACTATCCATCCTGTGCCAAAGAGATTTGCTACAAGCTGCCATGAAGGACTCGGTCAACTTCAAATCACCATGTCCAGATGCAAGAGAGGTACTCACAAATGCTGCCCACCAAGGAAATCATGGAGGACAAAGCAAGGTAAAATGTTGAAGCCCCCTCCATTTTATGTTTCATTGATCATAGGAGATAAGTGGTGCATAATCGCATGATCGACTGGGGCAAGTAGTTCAAGAATGCCAAAAGAGATAGCCGATCAGCTAGGACTTCAATATGAAGTCATCTCCAAGGGTGTAGTGCAATTAGATGGGACAGCAAAGGACAACGGTTGGAGTAATCAAAGGTTTGAGCCTCACACCGCACGCATGTCCCAATGTAATAGTGTTACAAGATGTGTCGGCCATAGACCGCCACCACTCTTTTCGCATTATGCTTGTCAAGAGACTTCACTGCTAAAATGGAGGCTATCTTTCAGCGGATTGGTCACACATGTTGTTCAGAACAAGATATGGAACCAAAGCCACAATCAGGTCTGAACCTATTGCAAACTTTCACATTGAGCCTTACACTCCAAGCCAAATCAATACCAACTGTTCAGCATTTGATCAAGAAGATTATCCAAGCACTGATGAAGCTGACACCAAGGTTGGAAGCATCCCAGATTTGACTCTTGATGAATGGGCAAGCAAGGTGCATGCTTTTGATCCTTATCAAGAAATAGAAGAATCTGAGCTAGGAGTCTATTGCATACATGAAGAGAATCAACCTCTCCCCAACATCACCAAGCCAGATCATAAAGACAAGAATGAAGTATGGCAATTGTTCTTTGATGGGTCAAGGAGTAGACAAGGTGCAGGAGGAGGAGCTATGCTCATTTCACCGCAAGGTATAAGGTATTACTCAGCCTTCCGTTTCCAGTTTTCCTGTTCAAACAACACAGCTGAGTATGAAGCCTTAATTCATGGATTGCACTGGGCAAAGAAGAAAGGCATCAGGAATTTACAAGTATTTGGTGATAGTGAGCTGATCGTAAACCAAGTCAAAGGAAAAAATGCTGCCAAAAATGATCTGTTGAAGAACTACAAAAATCGGGTATGGGATCTTATTCAAGATTTTGAAGCTTTTAGCATCATTTCCATCCCAAGAAAAAGAATGAAAGCACGACAGATCGGCAGCAATTGGGGCTGCGTTTGATGTTGTAGAAAGTATCAAAAGTGAGAAAACTCAGCCTCATATCAAAGTGGTGTGAGACCAGCTGTTCCGGATAACAACACAAGTTGGCAAGTCTTCGAGAATGATCAGCAAATTGTTAATTTCCTACAAGAAGAAGCTGAGTTCTCCATGAGAAATCAAGACAAGTCGAGAGCAAGATGGTGACCAAGTGGTGCACTGAGACTAACAAATTACCAAAAGGCCTCATAACCTGGAGTCAATCTTCAACCCGAATGATCAGCCCGGAAGGAGAAAGCGAACATTCAAGTAAAGGGTGAAGATTCGTAGCCTATCTTAGTAGATGAAGGCAAGACATTACAAATTGGCAAAGTAAGTACTCCACAAGAGAAATCTGATTTTGTTCAGCCTTTGTCAAGAATTCCCGTGATGTCTTTGCTTGACTTACAAAGATTTAAGAGGTTTCAATCCAAATTTGGCACAACATACTATTGAGTGGATCCGAATCCAAGCCTCGTCAGCAAAAGCAAAGGCCAAGAATCCTCATATCGAGCCTCTCATGAGAAAAGAGTTAGCAAGCTCATTGAGGCAAGATCATCTTCCCATCAAACACTCAAGTTGGGTTGCAAACTTGGTGCCAGAAGAAAGAGAAACGGAGAAATAAGATTGTGTGTGGACTTTCGCGATCTAAATAGAGCATCACTCAAAGATCATTATCCGCTTCCATCAATGGAACAAATATTGCAGTGTCAGAAATGGTTCGTAAAGGTTTTCATTGCTAGATGGATATTCAAAGCTATAATCGATATGGTGAAAGAAGAAGATCAATTCAAAACGGCCTTCACTACAAAATGGGGCACATATGCTTACAAGAAGATGCCATTTGGACTGTCAAATGCCGGAGCAACATTTCAGCGAGCTATGGATATGGCATTCAAAGGCTTGATCAACAAGATAGTGCTGGTATACCTAGATGATATCACTGTCTTCTCAAAGAATGCAGCAGACCATCTCTTTCACCTCAGACAAGTGTTTCAGAGGTGTAGAAGGTTTGGAGTGTCATTGAATCCAAAGAAGTGTGTATTCTTGGCACACGAAGGCAAACTGTTGGGCCACATTGTCTCTAGGGAAGGGCTAACAATTGATCCTGAAAGGGTTGAAGCCATCCGAACGCTTCCATTGCCACACCACAAGAAATCTCTCCAAAGCTTCTTAGGAAGGATAAACTTTGTCCGCAGATTTGTGCCTAATTTTGCCACTCTTGTGAAGCCTCTAACAATGATGTTGAAGAAGAGTCTGGCATTCAAATGGACAGCAGAAGGCAAAGAGAGTTTTGAAAACATCAAGCATGCAATATCACAAGCTCCAACTCTTATCAACCTAGATTTCTCAAAGGACTTCATGTTGTATGCATTTGGAGGATCAGATACAATCTCAGCTATCTTGACACAGCTGAATAGAGAAGGTTCAGAACAGCCCATAGCATTCTTCAGCCAAACCTTGGAAGATTACGAAATAAAGTATTCTTTCATCGAAAAGCATGTCCTTGCTGTCATCAGGAGCTTGAAGAAGTTCAGACATTTGGTCTCAAACAATAAGATTCAACTGCTGGTGTCTCATGCTGGTGTCAAGGACTTCCTCCTAAACAAGGATTTAAATGAGAAGAGAGCAGGTTGGATCACTCGGGTGATGGAATATGATATTGAAATCAAAGTGACCAAGCTAGTTCGTGGCAAAGGCTTGTGTGAGCAGCTCGCTTCCAAACAACCAGACGAGTCAAAAAGTGAAGAGGATGTTGTCTTGCTACTACAGAATGATCAAGAACAACCAGCTGATGATGCACCCATCCCATGTTGGACTCAAGACTTGGTGCATTACCTCCAAACAGGCTTGTGCCCCCCAGAAGTGAGCAAAGCAAAGAGGAGATACTTCAGATTACAAGCCATTCCATATGTGCTTGTTGATGGAGTTTTGTTCAAAAAGGACATCAATGGTGTTCTATTAAGATGCATTGGAACAGGTCAAGTTGAGAAGATCTTACACGAGTTCCATGACGGGGAAGCAGGAGGCCACTTTGCTCCACGTGAGTGACAGCTCTCAAAATCATGAAAGCTGGTTACTATTGGCCTACTGTGTTCAATGATTGCTACTCATGGGTCAAGAAATGCAAGAAATGTGCATTCTTCACAGGGAAAGAAAGGTTAGCAGCGCTGCCCTTCGTCCAATTTCAAAGTAAATCAGCCATTCATGCAATGGGGATTGACTTCATGGAGTCATCAATCCAAATTCAAGTCAAGGCCACAAGTGGATTCTAACAAAGAATGACTATTTCACCAAGTGGATCAAGCAAAGTGGCACTCAAGGAGGCAAATGAATCTAATATCTTAGATTTCTATGAAGGGATAGTCACGAGGTTTGGTGCCCCCGCCACTATCATATCGTATAATGCATGGCATTCCTGGCACAAAGATCACCGAATGGGCTGTCAAAAATTGTGTGTATCTCAGCACTTCATCGAACTATTACCCTCAAGGTAATGGCCAAGCCGAGTCTACAAACAAGAACCTACTAAGAATCATCAGGAGGACTCTAGATGAAAATCAAAGAACTTGGCACGCAAAGCTCAAATCAGCCCTATGGGCCGATAGGATCACACCCAAGAGATCTACAGGAAGCTCTCCATACAAGCTTGTGTACGGGAAGGAAGCAGTTCTACCATATCACTCGAGTCACAAAGATTGAACTCATGAAACAAACTGAACTAGCCGAGTTTGAACCTATGGAAATCAGGTATGCAGACTGATGGAATTAGAAGAGACAAGAGAGCACGCAATGCACTCATAGAAAAGGATAAAGCATTGGTCAAAAAGAGTTTTGACAAGAAAGCTAAGGCCAGATATTCGCAAACCGGAGATTTGGCATCAAGTGGGATGCTGATCGTGCAAAACCAGGAAAGCACTCCAAGTTTGATGCCATCTGGAGTGGCCCATACATGATCATCGAATGCAAAGGTAGCAATGCTTTCCGACTGGCTAAGTTGGATGGTGAAGAATTGCAGATTCCGGTCAATGGAATCTATCTCAAACGCCGCTACTAGAAAGATAGATTTTCATCCTCAGTAAATATTAATTTAGATTTTCCATTCCTCTAAGTGCTTATGCACATTGTACTGCTGTTAGAGTAGTTTTTATTTCCCTAAGTGCTTGTGCACATGTCCTATTGCTTCTAGTATGTGCATGTTTGCAGTTCATCAAGCTCCTGGAAAAGAATTTGCAGCCATGAGAAAACCAGCTCAACAAATGTCAAATGGCTCAAGGACACAAGCTTTCAAATTTCAGATCAGCTGAGAGGTTATCAAATGACTCCATGCCCAATGGATTGCTACAAGCAGCTGGTCGTTCTTCATCCTGGCAGGCAGATGACCCCGCTGAGTCGCCAAAATTGTTATCCAAAATTCACCCTCAAGGTAATTTTGATAACATGCATCAAATTCTTTAGTCCCAAGCAAATAGATTGAGTCAGGGAAAAATTCATGTTTCTAGGGTCCCCTCATATTTTTCTAACTCCCCTGTCCAAGAAGAAGAGAGCAAGTTCTGAGAAAATGTGAAAAAATTGCAAAAACAAGCTCGGGCCAGAAAAAATCATGAAAAATGGCTAAGTCCTAGTCCTCGCAGCATTTGGGACAGCTTGGGACAAAAGGGCGCGAATCGCCGAAATGAGCGCACAGATGGTCCCTAAGCAAATGGGACATCCTGGGACAAAAGGACGCGCGGACGCGGAAATCCGAATCGCCAAAAAGAGAAAAAATGGCTAATCACGAGAGGGTCGCCTTTGGGACATGGGACAAAAAGACGCGAACCGAACCGAACCGGCGAAATGAGTCAAAGCAGCAGCCCAAGGCAGCCAAAACAATGGACGAAATACGCTGGGCCAAAAGTACGCGAACCGGCCCGATCGCCGAAATGAGAACTTTTGTCCCGAACAGCTTGGGACAAAAAGACGCGAACCGGCGAACCGAATTTGTCCCAGACGGTCCGAAAGCAAATGGGACATATGGGCCGCGAGTACGCGAACCGGCCGGTTCGGCCGAAATGGAAAATTTCAGCACCAAACCAAATGGGACAAAGGGACGCCGTTGGACGCAAAAATGGAAGCGAAAAGCAATCAAATGGCCGAAGGCAGAAGAAGAAAAGTCAACGTGGAAGAAAAGTCAACGTTTGGTCCGAAACTTCAAACGGCCATAACTTTTGACTCCGAGCTCCGATTTTCATAAAATTGGACTTTCTGGAACGAGCACGACGTCCTCTACGCCAAAAAACTGGATTTCTTAATTTTAATGAGGGTAGATATATTTAAATAAAAGAAACATATTCGGCTCCAGTCAGTCAATGCTCATTCCCGTCAAATGACAGAAAACGCCTGCCAGACCCAAAATAGCTGCCCGCACTCAGAAGGCCATAACTTTTGCATTTCTCAACGAAATCGCACAAAATTGGTACCGTTGGAATCGTGGTTCCGAGCCCGATGCACAGAAATCAAGAAATTCCAGATTTGATTAGAAATTGATTGATATTTTTAAGAAAACGTGGCCGGGTTCGTAAAGTTGTTTTATTCGTAGTCTGGAGTGCAATTAAGAGGCATGGTCATCATTCTTTCTCTGCTGCAGCACATGGGACAAGTATGGGGAGCCTTTTGCAAGTAATGTATAACCATTTCACTCAATTTAATGCCTCTTACAGGTGGTTGAAGGACAGATTTCGGGATTTCCATTTTCCCTTCTCTTTTCCTTCTCATTTTTCTATAAATTGGAGTGTTGGGCTCATCAGAAAAGGGAGAGTTTTTGGGTAACAAAGCTCATCAAAATTGCTTTGTGAAGCTAGTGTGTTGCAGGCCCTTGTAGTGGACTCCGCATGGTGATCCAGCCCTTATCTTGTAATAGATTGAATCTGTGCATATCATGAAGCAATAAAATACAAGTTTGTGGATATATCTTCCCCGCCGTGTTTTCGCATTCTTCTTGCCCCTTTAATCTTTCTACAAGTATATTGTGTCTATTTATTATGTTCTTGCAGGAATTCATTATCATTGTGTGTGCTTGGAATATTGTTGTGAATGCATTTTGCTGGATTATGGTGAATCTGTCATCACCTCTTCTAGTGTGCACTTTGCCTCTCGTATTTCACACATTTGGAGATTACTCTCACACCCTCTTTTCTCGGTGTATCACCGCTTTAGTGTAGGCTTTCATTTTATGCATTCTCTCTCCCTCGGTCCCTTGGAAATTTAGATTAGAATAGCTTAGCTTATCCCGCATTGGCATTGATTACCCACAAAACTAGGACAATACATAGAGAGTAGATTGTGGCAGTGTAGTTTAGAGCAAGAACCTAAAAAAATCAGAACCATGATATCCATCTAAACCCTTTTTCTCGGAGGTCAGGTGTAAATGTTTCATTTACACTTTTGTAGTATTTTACAAGTCCCATTTCAACTGATAAGCATTATTTATCTCGGTCTTATACTACTATTTAGAGGGTTTTCAAGTGAATAAAGTACTAATTAATTCCATATTTTTACATCCCTTATCTTATATTTTACTTCATCTCTCCTGCATATTTTCCTATACATGTCCACTTGTATCACAACTTTCTGATATATTAGCGTAAACACAGTTGCCCAAACATGTATGGGGTGCCCCGAGGTGCCCTGGTGCCATCTAGGGCACCCCAATCCATGTTCCACTTTCCCACTTGTTTTGGGGGTATTTTTAGCCATTCTTCATTGTTATCTTTTTGGTAGTTGGCCATGTCGGGGTTAATTACAAAATTAGAGCATGAGAAACCTATAAATATAAAGTTATGAGACCATAATAAGGGTCTTAGCGTCATATACTACTATCACTCCATCTAGAGTTACATCCATTGCATCACTTACATCTACATAGTGTCATGCATCAAGGATAAGATATCTGCATTAACACACACAACATGGGAGAAGTGATTTTATTATATATCATGTACACGTGCTAGGAGATTTTATATAGTTAATATTACTCACTACTTCATAAAGTGCGACTAGCACAAGAGCACCTAGGGAAAGACAAATACACACACCATAACTATATCCGAGTCGAAATGTAGTGCGGTGATCGGTGATAAGACAACTAATTTGAAAATTAAGGTTAGTCCGAATCATTCATTCTCGCATATTTTATTTTTCGTAGGGTTTGATACTTTCTGTTATCCATTTTTACAACCCCTTGAAAAATGGATCAACCTACAGGTCTGGGCATTGATAGTTAATGGGAGTAGTTTATAGGGTATCTTTCAGGGAGCTTGCTTGCCACGGTGAAGTTTTTTACCAGAATTTACATTAATTCTCAAAATGAAAAAATGTATAGATTGTCATTTCTTTGAAGAGAGACAATGCCCTCCTCATGTCACCTAAAACCATTTCTCACTTTCATGTGAAAACCATTTCTCCCTATCATGCGACAACCATTTCTCCTGTCACGTGATAACCTTTCCTCTTGTCATGTGAGAACCATTCCTTGTATCACGAGATAACCATTTATCCCTAACCCGCGACAATGACCTCCTCTTTTTATGCGAAAAAAAAATTCTCCCGTCACGTGAAAACCATTCCTCCTCTCACATGACAACCATTCCTCCTATCAAGCGACAACCATTTCTCCTTGATGCGTTTTAATGCCCTCCTCCTATCATGTGACAACCATTTCTCCTTGACTCACAAAAATGACCTCCTCATGTTACATTCAAAAATTATTCCTATTGTTGTGCAATAAACATTCCTCCTATCATTCAATAACCACTCCTTGTTGACACATGTAAAGCTGCCCCTCTTTTTGTCACACATCAACCATTCTCCTTGACATGCTTCAACTCTTGTTTATTATTACACGTCAACCTCCATCCTTGATTATTTTCACTCTACCTTCCCCCATCATCGTCACCCTCTCGTCACGTGTTAGTATCGCCTCTTGTCATGCGTCAACGTACCCTTACTATCATGTGACAACATTCCTTCTTATCGTGCGAGAAGTCTTTTCCTTATCAATGATGAATTTTCCCTTCTTGTTGTGTGTTAGCTAGTGGTTTTAGTCAGGTGACAAAAAAGAGTTTCAAATATGTCTAGACATTAATGAAACCATACAAGGTAGCTCAATAACTGATTTAATGAGGTATGGCTCCCTTGTTCGTTGTGTAAGAAAAGTACAATTGAAAAGTGAACCATCATGGTTGGTAGAGCCTTTTCTCTAAATATATGTATGTTCCCCTCATTTAGGGGAGAGATTTCAAAATTGTAAACGAACTCGCCAAAATTGGTTGAGCACTTTTATGAGCTCCAAGCCTCAAATTTATAATTTTTTGATGGATTCTTGTGTTGTACCTATACTAATATGTATTGTACATAATTTTAAGAAATTAAATTAGTGTTTTGTGGCTCTAAATGGCCTATCTTGATTTATATTGCATTTCTTGCCTTTTATTATATTTTGTAGGTATGTTGTGCATATATGTGTTCCTTTGGAGGGCTTAAATTTATTATGCTCCATGATATTGGAAGTTTGAATGTTTTTGTGACTATGGCATTTTATCTACACTCTTCTTCCCCATTCCCCATCACTTTCGAGTCTACTAGGAATCACTCTAGTTTTTTTTTTTTTTTGTTATTTCCTCCCTTAGTTTAGGATTTACTTTTATGTATTTCTCTTCCTCTTGTCCCTTGGAATTAGTTTTTTAGGAGTAGGTTAGCACTGAAATGAATCAGAACCATCCCTCTCTTGAGGTTTGTCTCAATCAAAAAGTTTGCACACCTTGACACAATCCCATGTTAGTCAAAAATAGGGTTTTGTAAAGTGTAAATCCCAAGGTGCTACTTTTCGACATAATGTTTTGCCACGCCCGGTGAGACACAAGTGAATATTTTAATTTTTATCATGATTGGGTGTGTGTCTCACTGAAATTATATCATTCGGAGGCTTTGTAACAACACATCTTGTGACTCCGTCACTCAAATCTTGATGTTTCTGCAACCCAAGTTTATCAAGCTCATGAGAATAATCCAAATAAGGTCAAGAACTAGAGAAGAGGGTATATTTTTCTATCTACACTTATCCCCAAATAGAACAAGAAGGGGCGAGAATAACTAAAAGGTCTCCATCTCCACCAAATATAACATTATCCATATCTCCACCTAGTAGACCTTTTCTTCAATTGACTAGGGTTCTCAAGCCAATCAGATGGCTCATCTACAACCACCAATTCAGCCACCCCAAACCCATATGCAAATTTCACATGCAGTATTACACTTTCCCTTAATGCACAAAATCAGGTGCCAATAGCAGCATTAAAAAATATCCCATATTTCACTGGAGAAAATCACACAACTCCCATCGACCACATTTAAGACATTACAAATTTTTGTTCCATACATGAGATTTATGAGATGGATTTTGTGGTCAATTTGTTGGCTTCTTATTTCAAAGGAAAAGAATTGTAGTGGTTCAGAGTCCTAGGAGTAGGATCAATTCATAATTAGGATCAATTGTGTACAACTCTTTGTGGCCAATTTGGGGAGAGGGTGAAAACTTATCCCTTTTAGAGTAAAAGACTAAAATCAAAAGGGAACTAGCTGAGCAGATGACTGAATTCAATTCCAGATTCTAAAGAATATGGGAAAGGATCCCATTTGTGTTCAAATAAAAAATTGAAGGTTAATTTCTCTATTTTCTTAAAGCTCTACATTTTGATATATCTGTTATGATACAATATATTGAGGGAATAACCCTAATGAGACTCTTATGCCATAGATATTACAACTGAGAATTTCCTAATTCAAGATCGTAAACTCACACCTAGGCCACGTAAGCCTCTCTATTCAGATATGAAGAATCCTATTCCTAATAAAACACCTACAATAACTCCCATCCATGCTCTAAGAAAGTAGAATTCAAATGAAGCTTCCACTTATTCTTCTAGTCCTTCAAATGAACTCCAAGATGTTATGAAACAATTTCAAAATTAGGAAATGAGTTGGTAACTCTTAAGAGGCAACAAGCTCAAAATTATAGACCTTATCAGCCTTATTTCCAACCTAATAAACCTCCATATTATCCAAACAAGCCACTTGTTCAAGCTACTAACTAGAACCAAGGACAACCCTAATGCAGTTTTAACATCTAGGGCCTTAGTTCCAACTCAAAACAACATAGCAAAAAAATATGAATGGTGTTTCCCATCTAGCCAACCGCATAATCAAGCAACATGATTCAATGGTGCTTTAAATCAAGCATTGATTGTGACTTTGGTGGGTGTTCCTCAATAACCAAACTAAGAAGAAATTCAGTAGGAGGTAGCTAATCAGGAAGCACCTGTAAATGAGATGACACTTGTGAATTAGGAAGCAGAGGATTTTTGTGGAATAAATCAGTACCTTTCTCAAAGTGTGGCAACTAATACAAGGTATAATAAAATAAATATTGAGGAAGGGAAGTCATCTAATCCAAATACTTCTCATCATTTAATTACACTTTGGGGTATTAGCAATCTAAGTGCAACCACAAATGTTCAAGATCAGCCCAAACTACCTTCTAAGCCATCTTAGGTGTCGATTATAGCAGCCCATGTGCAACATAAATTCATGCCAAGTAAAGGGCATAAGAAGGAGAATCAATCACCTTTTAACTTTATTGATCAAATTAAGAATACCATTATAAGAATTTCTATGTGGCAATGATTGAAAATTATTGGCCAATGGGATTTATTACAAGTAGCCATGGAGAATTGGTCAACATCAAATGAGTTGTCCAGAATCAAGAGAAGGTGCTCACTAATGTAGATCCAAAAGAGGGAGTTCATGGAGGTCAGAAAGGTAAAATCATGAAGCTTCCTCCATTTTATATATCTTTAGTTATTGGGAACAATATTATACAAAATTACATGATTGACGGGGGATATACGTTTGGTAATGCTGAAATAAGTGGTAGAATAGTTGGGCCTCGAAATCGACCTAGTTTCAAGGGGAGTGAGTAAGTTAGATGGGATAGTAGTGGGGACTGTTGGGATCATAAAAGGTTTAAAACTTACATTACATGCATGTCCTAATGTCACAGTTCAGCAGGATATATCAGTGATTGACTTGCCACCACTCTTTGCAGTGTGCTTGTGAAGAGACTTCATCACCAAAATTAGAGCTTACTTATCAACCGATTGGTCGATATGCTATTCGTAACAAGGTATGGAGATAAGGCTACTATCGGCTTTGAACCTATTAAAAATTTCCATATTGATCCTCATATACCAATCCCAATCAATGTAAATTTCCCAGCCTTTGATCAAAATAATTTCCAAAACACCAGAAACAGATACCAAAGTTTGGGGCATCCTGGATTTGAGTCTTGACGAATGGGAAAACAAAATTCATGAATATGATCCATACAAGGAAATAGAGAAGGTTGAGTTAGGATTTTATTTTTTGCACAAGGAAAACAAACCCCTTCCTAGCCTCACCAAACCGGATGATAAGGGTGATAATGAGGTATGACGTTATTTTTAATTTCTCAAGGAGTATGTAAGGCCTTTGGAGGAGTAGCAATTCTTTTTTCACCACAAGATATGAAGTACTACTCAGCTCTCCATTTTAAGTTTACTTGTTCAAACAATACCACTGAATATGAATCTTTGATACATGGATTAAATTAGGCAAGATAGAGGGGTATACAAAACTTGCAATGGTTTTGGATAGTGAGTTAATTGTCAACCAAGTTAGGGGAAAACATGCTGCTAAGAATGATCTTCTCAAAGCCTACAAGCATCGAGTATGGGATCAAATTGATGATTTTGAAGTATTTAATATTTAAGCCATACCAAGGAATAAAAATGAGGTTATGGATAGTCTTGCAAAAATGTAGAAAAGTTTGATGTGGTGGACAATATTAAGAAAGATAAAGTGCAGCCACATATTCATGTAATTGTGAGGCCAATTGTACCGGAAAATAACATGAGATGGTAGGTATTTGAGAATGATCAACAAATCATTAATTTCTTATAGGAGGAGGCTGAGTTCTTGGTTAAAAATCAGGAGAAATTAGAGCAACAATATGGTGATCAAGTGGTTCAACTAAGGACAAATAAGCTACCAAAGGGTTTAGTGACTCTAGAGTCAATATTCAATCCTAATGATTAGTTCCAAAGGGAAAGAGAAAACATTCAGGTCAAAGGCGAGGATTTAGAGCCAATTTTAGTTGGAGATAGAAAAAAACTTTAAATTTAGAGGGTAATCATTGAACAAGAAAAATCTGAATTTATAAAAATTTCCAAGAATTTCCAAATGTGTTTGCTTGGAGCTATGAATATTTGAAAGGATTTAATCCGAAGCTGTCACAATACATGATTGAACCTGGATTTAGGAGCTAAACTCGTCGGGAAAAATAAAAGACGAGTCAATCCTCATATCGAGCCTCTCATGAAAAGAGAACTGAAAAAACTCGATTGAAGAAAACATCATCTTCCGATTAAGCTAATCGTTCATGGGTAGCAAATGGTGCCGGTTAGGAAAAAGAATGGGTAACTCAAATTATGTGTTGATTTACGAGACTTGATCAAGGCCTCTCTCAAGGACCACTACCCACTTCTTTCCATGGAGAAAATCCTGTAGGTTGTAGGTGGTTCCAAAAGGTTCTCATTACTAGATAACTACTTCAGCTATAATAAAATAATGGTGAAAGAAGATGACCAGCTTCAATATAGCCTTCACCATAAAGTGCAGCACATATTCTTATATGAAGATGCCATTTGACTGTACAACACCAAAGCCACTTTGCAAAGGGTGATGAATATGGATTTCAAAGGAATGATCAATAAGATAGTTCTTTAATATCTAGATAATATTACTATATTCTCGAGAACGTAGAAAATCACCTCTTTCACCTCAGATAAGTAATCCAAAGGTGTAAGATATTCGAGTGTCTATGAATCCAAAAAGGGCATATTCTTAGTTCATGAAGGAAATATCTTAGGCCACATTGTGTCTAAGGAAGGGTTGGCAATTGATCCATAAAGGGTAAAATCTATTGAGCATTGCCATTTCAAAGTCACAAGAAGGATCTCCAAATATTTTTGGGGAAATTATTTTTATTAGGTGGTTTATTCCTAACTTTTCCCATCTTGTCAAACCACTCACACTGATGCTGAAGAATACCATGATTTTCAAATGGACTGTTGAAGGAAAAGAAAGATTTGAAGCAATAAAGTAGGCCATTACACAAGTTCTTACCTCATAAATCCATATTTATAAAAAAAAAATGTATTCTATACACTTTTGGAGGTGCGGATGCAATATCCACCATAGTGGTAAAACAAAATCAAGAAGGATTAGAGTATCCAATTGCATTATTCAACCAAAACCTTCAAGATTATGAGGTGTGACATTCATTCATTGAGAATCATGTCATTGATGTGATTAGAATTCTAAATAAATTTAGACATCTAGTGTCAAATAACATAATTCATCTATTAATTTCACATGTTGGTGTAAAAGATTTTCTTTTGAAAAAGATCTTAATGAAAATAGATTTAGTTGGATAACCAAGGTCATGGAGTATGATATTGATATAAATGGGATTTAATTGATTAGGGGAAAATGATTGTATGAGAAGCTAGATTCTAACCAACATGCTGAATATAGAGAGAAGGAATTTTTTTATGATGTTGCAATATAATCAAAAATAGGCTATAGTTGGTATACCCATTCCGTGTTGGACTCGGGATATTGTATATTTTATTCAAATGGGTCAAAGTCCTCAGGGATTAAGTAAATCAAAATGCATACATTTCAGAATTATTTTCATCCCATACATGCTTGTACATAATATTTTGTTCGAAGGTATGTGAATGGTTTCCTCATAAAGTGCATCAATATAGATCATATAGAGAGGGTACTACACGATTTTTATGATGGAGAGGTAGGTGGTCATTTTCCCCAAAATAAAAATCCATTAGAATCATAAATGTCTTGTTAGTATCGGCCTAATATTTTAATTTATTTTTATTCATGGATCAAGAAATGCAAGAAGTGTGCCTTATTCACAGGTAAAGAGAAGCTAGCATCCCTCCCACTCTGTCCTATCTTAGTTGAGTAAACTTTCATGCAATGGGGATTGATTTTATTGGGATGATCAATCCAAGTTCTAGCCTAGGTCAAAAATGGATTCTTACAGCCATAGACTACTTCACTAAGTGGACAAAAGAAATTACACTTAAGGAAGCAAATGAAGCTAGCATTCTAGACTTCTACAAAGGTATTGCAAAAATGTTTGGTGTTTATTCAACTATAATATCAGATAATTCCTTAACTTTCATTGGAACAAAGATATATAATTGGGTTGTTAGAAATGACATCTATTTGAGCACTTCTTCTAACTACTACCCTCAGGGTAACAGACAAGCAGAGTCCATGAAAAAGAACTTGCTAAGAATCATAAGAAGAACCCTAGATGAGAATAATAGGACTTGGCATACCAAATTGAAAAAAAATTTGTGGGATGATAGAATCACTCATAAGAAATCAACTAGTTATTCTCCTTTCAAGTTGGTTTATGGAAAGGAAGCAAGGTCACAATATCGTTGAATTACCATCTTTGGAACTTATCAAGCACTTGGAGATTTTTGATTTTCTAGCTATGGAATTTCAGTTAGCGAGAGCTCATGGAGCTAGAAAAGCTAAGGAACTAGGCCATGAAAGAAATGGAGAAGGAATAAGCTCAAATCAAGATGAGTTTTGATAGAAAGGCCAAAAACATAAATTTTCAAGAAGGAGACCTGGTTCTGAAATGGGATGTAGACAAAGCCAAACTAGGAAGGCACTCGATGCAATATGGAGTGGCCCCTACTTGATTTCAGGGTGTAAGGAAAACAATTCTTTCTAATTGATGAAGTTAGATGGAGAATAATTACATATCCCAGTAAATGGCATCTATCTCAAGAATTATTACTGATGGGAGTATATTTCTTATAAATATTAGTTTAGAGTTTATAATTCCTCCAAGTGCTTACAAAGACATCATTATATTGTAGCTAGGTTTGCTTTGAAATAAGTGCTTGTGCACTCTTTGCATGTTGCATTTTGGGATATGTATGATTTTGTTATTTTTACTTGGTTGTGCTTTACTTGCATTGCACTTTCTAGTTTCATGTAAGATCCAATGTTGAAGCAATGTGTCACTAGTGTTCCAGAGAAACAAGAGGTTTCAGACATCAGACTAGTTTCAGCAATTAGAATGACTCCATACCCAATGGATGCAAAATCACTAGTCTTTCAGATATAGCAGGAAGATCACCCCGCAAGTTTCCATTTGTTATTCATTTTTCTAACCCCTTGCAAAAAGAATCTACCTATATCTCTCGGGAATTGATAGTTAATGGGACCAGTTTACATGGTATATTGTAGCGAGCTTATGAGCCATGATGAACATTTGGAGAAGAATGTGCATTAATATTCAAGATGAAAAATGTATAGATTTTCATCTCCTTAACATGAGACAACATCCTCATCCTTTCACGTGACAACCATTCCTCCTATTATGCTATAACAATTCCTCTTGTCCTATGAAAATCAGTTCTCCTTGACGTGTAACAATGCCATCCTCCTATCGTGTGACAATGATTTCTCCATGTCGCGTGATAACCATTCCTCCTATCGCACAACAAAATTTTCTCCTTGACACACGACAATTCCCTCCTCCTTTCAGGTGAAAAAAACTTATCCTTGATGCATGACAATGCCCTCCTCCTATCGAGTGAAAACCATTCCTATTACCACGTGATAGCCATTCTTCTTATCACACAACAACCACTCCTTGTTAACATGCATCAACTACCCCTCTTCTTGTCACACATCCACCATTCTCATTGACGTGTGTCAAAGCTCACTTCTGTCATGCGTCAACCTCCCTCTTTGATGTGCATCACTCGCCTTCCCCATCACTTCCATCCTCTCATTGTGTGTTAGCATCGCCTCATATCGGGCATCAACCTCCCCTTGTTGTCGTGCTTTATAGAATTTCTTCTTGTTGCGCCAAGGACTATTCCTTGTTCACGATGACTCTTCCCTTCTTGTTGTGCATCAGCTAGTGGTTTCAGTTAGGCAATAACAAAGAGTTTTGTACAACCATACATTAATGACACTTGTATAAGGTAGTTCAACAACCAGTTTAATGACTAATGGCACCCCTATTTTTCATGTAAGAAAAGTACCATTGAAAAGTGAACCACCATGGCTTCCCATACCTACATATAACAATTTAATGAAGGATGTTCATTGATAGCTCCTTTTCTCTATATATATGTAAATTCCCCTCATTTGGAAGGGGGAGAGATTTCAAAATTGTAAAGGAACTCTGCCAAAATTGTTCCAGAACTTTTGTGAGCTACATGCCTAAAATTTATGCATTTTGTGAAGGATTATTTCCTTGTGCCTATATTGTAATGTATTGTGCATTATTTTAAGCAATAAAATTAGTGTTTTTGGCTCTTCTTTCCCTAGCTTGATTTATATTGCATTTCTTTCCTTCTATTATATTTTTTAGGTATATTGTGCATATTGTATTCCTTTCACAGGCTTGAATTTTTTTGCTCCACGAGATTGAAGGTGTGAATGTGTTTTAGGACTATGGAATTTTATCTTCCATCTTCTTCCCCATTCCACTCCACTTTCACTCACTAGTAATCACTCTATTCTTGTTTTTGTGCTATCACTTCCCTTAAGTTAGGATTTAATTTTATATATTTCTCTTCCTCGGTCCCTTGGAATTGGTAGTTTAGGAGTAGCTTAGCATTGGAATGAGTCACAAATCAACCTTCTTTAGAGGTTTTTCTTAATCAAAAAGGTCCAAAACCTTGAGACAATGACATGTTAGCAAAAAGTAGGGTTTTGTAATGTGAAAATACATGTGTGCTACATTTCGACATAACACCTTCTTTCTTGCATGTCCTCATTATACACATTTGGCATTGTTATCACCAAACCACATCACCCATATGCTCATACAAGTGCATATAATGGCACTCACAAGATGATTGGATAACATGGGTTCCACCTCCAAGTTGTGGGACTTTCTATTTGAGATGGACCTCTAGAGAAAGTTGGTCCTTGCTCCTAAACTACCTGCCACAATCTACTCTAATGCAAGGTAAAATAACTATTCTAATCTAACTTTCCAAGGGACCAAGGAGAGAGAATGCGTAAGATGAAAGCCTACACTAAAGTGGTGATACATCGAAAAAGGAGGGTGTGAGAGTAGTATTCCAATGCGTGAGATACAGAAGCAAAGTGCACACTAGAAGGGGTGATGATAGTTCTCCATAATCTAGCAAAATGCATTCACAACAACATTTCAAACATACATAATGATAATGGACCCCTGCAAGAACATAAAAGTAGACACAATATTCTTGTAATCAAGGTTGAAAGGGAAGGAAGAATGTAATAAACACACAGGGGAAGATGGATCCACAAACTTATATTTTATTGCCTCCACATATTCATAGTTCAATCAGTTACAAGATAAGGGCCTGGATCACCATGCAAGGAGTCCAAAAAAGGGCTCGCAACACATTGGCTTCACAAATAAATTTTTGTAGAAATTTTCTACCAAAACTCTCTCCTTATAATGAGCCCAACACTCCAATTTATAAGAAAATGAGAAGAGAGAGAGAGAAGGGGAAAATGGAAATCCTGAAATCTGTCCTTCAACCACTTGTAAGAGGCATTAAATGTAGTGAAATGATTGTGTGTTACTTTAAAAAGGGTCCCCATACTATCCTGTGTCTGCAGCAGAGAAAGAATGATGACCATCACTCTTAATTGCACTCCCAACTACCAAATAAAACAATGTTAAAAACCCAGCCACGTTTTATGAAACCTCCTCACGTATTTATCATAAAATCTGGAATTTATTGATTTTATGCATCGGGCTTGGAGCCATGATTCCAAAGGTAACAATTTTGTGAAATTTTGTTAAGAAATTCAAAAGTTATGTCCTTATAAGTGTGGGCAGCTATTTTAGGTCCTAGCGGCGTTTTCTATCATTTGATGGGAATGAGCATTAATCGATTGGAGTGGAATATGTTTCTTTTATTTAAATATATATAACCTCATTAAAAATAATAAATCCAATTTTTTTCGTAGTAGAGGATGTCGTGTTTATTCAAGAAAGTCCAATTTTGTGAAAATCGGAAATGAGTCAAAAGTTATGGCCGTTTGAAGTTTCGTGAGTCAAACATTGGCTTTTCCTTTGAGTTGCGGATATTGTGGAAAAATCATTTCCACGTGTCCTAGATTTCCCGGAAACATTCTTCTACATCATCCGATTCATGCTTCCTTGTCTCCCTTTGCATGTCCCACGCGTACTTTTGTCCCAACTGTCCCAAATGAAAATCTCCGCATTGCCCGCAATTGACCGACTTTGTAGAAAATTGGTCGATTCGCGTCCCGCGCATACTGATGTCCTAACTATCCCATGGACCACCTAGGACAAAAATGTCTGACTTAGCTGATTTTCATTGTATTTCAGCTGTGAACTTGGTACGACGAACCTCGGTACGACTTGCACCCTTCAGACCCGTAATGCCTTAAAACAATCCTGCGACCTTATTTTTTGCATTTTTTCTATTTTTTCTAACTCATTGGGATTTTTTCTTGGACAAGAGAGTTAGAGAGGAGACGAAGGGGCACCAAAACATGATTACGGGCCTTGAATCAATCTACTTGCTCAGACTAAAGAATTTGATACATGCTATCAAAATTACCTAGAGGGGTGAATTTTGGATAATGTGCACATCTCAAAGCAAATCTAGTGTGACAGATGAGTTGTATTTTAAGGTACTTTGCGACCCTATAAAATTTAGATTCTCGAGAGTTTATAGAGAGAAGGGTACCTAATTTGTAGACCAGAGCACCCCTAGGCCCCTAAGTACCTTCCTGTAAGTGCCTCAAACCTATTCAGATCCTTTAGATCTAACCTTTTCAAAACTTCTAAGTTTTTGTTTCTACTCTGAAATTTTATTATTAGACCTATGACACCCTATGACCATCTTTCATAATCATCCAAGTCATTTATCCCTTCTTCCTTGCATATATGGGGTCTTATTTCACTTAGTATAATTATTTGCAATTATTCCATACTACTTTAGCACTATTATTAACATTTAGTCCTTTTATAGTAGATTAACTAGTGGTCTGTAAATTTCATGCTATTAGTTCAATTTTAGTTAATCATTAAGTAACATAAAGTAGAAATAGATGTGTACGTAATATCCATGTAGAGTGATGTAGAAAATGTTTTGAGGACTACACAAAGTGTGGAGTGACAAAAATGATGGAGCGTGGAGACTAAAGATGAAAAAGTATAAACGTGATGAAAGTGAAACTATGGTGGATGCACGTGTGTAGATGCCAATGTGTGTGGTGTGCCTATATGGTTAGTATCATGTGTGTGATGTATGTACTTTGTGTGTGATGTTGACTGCTTGCTTCCTAGATGGACATACCTATAAAAGAGAAGATGATCAAGTAGTCAAATATGCATGTATATGTGTAATGTGTAAAAACAAGTGTAATGAAATTATAAAAATGAATATGGAACATGTGTACCTGATCCATGATGAGGAAAATGGTGTAGAAAGGATCCCGCAAGTGTAGATGAAGAGCTATTTTTATGGGATCTCACACAAAGCAAGCCAAAGAAGTGGAGAGAGGAAAGTTTTATTTATCCTTCAATCAGAATCGCTTCTAAAATGTATGAGATACGTGTATTCTCTTGTTTTTCGGGTGATCCGACACCACCGGTTGAATTATTGTAGAGTTGAAGGTTTTGTTTATCCACTAACATGTAACTACTCTAAAAAATACTAAGGACCATCTTCCCGATAAATGTATTGTGTATGGTGTTCTATAGACTGGTCTAAACCCATTCGTTGTGTAACCCACGTGTCATGGAAAAAACTGAAGCTGTACTAGTGCCGTGTATAAACCCAAATGATGCCCTCTCTCTTTGAGGGTTCTTGTGACAAAGAGGATAGAGGAATGCATCCCAAAAGAGGACTGACACTTAATATTGTGCCCTGCAAGAGGAAGGGAATGTGCTTGGTAGAAAACAAGGCACACACAATCAAGCAACAAGGAAACAAGTTTTATTACAAGCAAGCATGCATGTATAAACAAAGTGTAAACTACCTAGATAATGTACAAAATAAAATGTAAGTAAACATTCAAGAAGACAATGTAGGCCACATAAAGCGGGTTTCAAATATGGGACACCACTCACGGTTTCACAAGACACTCAATTTCGTAGTGTCCCCAAAAAAAACAAATGTGAAAACAAGACAAAGGGAAAATCCACAATCATGAACAAACAATATCAAAAAATGTAACAAAAAAGTATGAAAATAAATATCCTTGTATGAAAAATGTTGTAGATGAAATAACCGTTAGCATGTTAGAAAGATAAAATGTATGTCATAGTGTGTATAAACTAATAAATTTGTGTTCTATAAACAAAAATGATATAATAGAACCTTTAGTGTATGAAATTGGATGCCCCTTAAGCTCTTTGTGGGGCTGGTAGAAGCTCCAAGCATCCATGATGTGTGTAGTACTCCTATATAGTATGCGATCAAAAAAAGAAAATCAAGTGAACACATATGCGTGTATGGTAATTCTAATTAAATACAATATGTCTATTTCTCATGTGTAATAAAATGTGCATACAAATGCAAGTGTAAGAAAGAGTAAATACAACATTGAAATGTAGTATTCCGTGGGTGAATGGAAAGGAATGTAGTGTAAGTGATAGGAGCCTTGTTCCTCCGAGTGAATGGAATTGTATGTAGTGAGGTTCATTTAGTAGTCCCCCTCGCAGTAGGTAAGAATTAATGAAAATGAGAGTGTGTGATCAGGAAATGGTCAAACTATGTATTGTGTGTAGTGCATTGTGGTCAATGTGTAGTGAAGATATGTGACATAGAGATGAGGTGTGCGTGAAGTTGTAGCCTAAGGATATATCATGAAAAGAGGATCGACGGAGTGTTGATTTATCCTAAATCGTATATCACTAAATGATGATTAGAATAGCTGATGATGATGCTAAAATAATTGATGATGTAGCTGACATTTTATATCACTACAAGATGAATAGAAAGCATGGTGATGAAGCCTAAACTGTATACCACTAAAATTCATGTTAACCAAAATGATTAACTTAAATAAAATACTCTAGTGTTATCTAGATGTAATGATAGCAATAAATAAATAAATACAATATTCAAATACAACCCAAGAATTCTAAGCGATGAAATGTGAAACCCTAGTGTGCAAAGAGGGTTAAAAAGGCCTTAGCTAATTCAAAGATGCCTCGAGACTATGCCGTAGTGGAAATTGGATGAATAGGAGGAGAAAACCTTTAGAAAAGAGCTTAAGAAAGCATAGATCTGAGTTATTTTACTAGATAAGGGTTCCTGGAGAGGGATAGGGAGTTCCCGTGGGTGCCCTAGTTTGTGTAAATTCTCTAGAAACCTTCTCTAAGGTATCAAAATATGTTCTCCAGTGTTATCTTCCTATCGCGTGAATGTCACTGCACTTATCTTGATGTCTTTGTAAACCCTAAATAAATAATCACCTACAAAACCCCAGACAAAGCATCAAAACCCAAAAAATGAAAGATGCATATGAAGGGGTCAAAATGTCCTTAGATGCCAAATAGATGGACTTATCACTAAGTGTTGCACTACATCTCAGACCCAATGTAGTTCTACATGTGTGTGTGTGTGTGTGTAATTGTGCCCTGGGTTTCTCTTCTTCTACTCATACTTTTTGAAGTAGCGAGAAATTAAATAGATGTATAATGTAATAAATGTGTGCATGTAAACAATAGATTCCTCTCCTATGAAGTGTGATGTAGAAAAAATACCTTTGTCCCTTGTGATGGAGCTAGATGGATGCAAATGGATTTATAAATGCCTTTGGTGGATACAACATTAGGTGGAGATAATAGATGTTTAGTGTTAAGTACCTCATTATGGTCACATAAATTTATATTTATATGTCTATCTTGCTTTATTATCATAATTCACCTTAAGAAGGATGACCACAAAAAATATAAGAATATCAAACGGATAAAAATTTACCAAAATCTGTGAGGAAAGTGTAAATATGATAGGGATGCCTAGAGGGAACCAAGGCACATGGGGCATCCTAGTCCTAGCTAGGAAGCCCAGTCAGAAATAAGTAAAATGAAGTATGTAAGTAAATTCTAGGAAAGTATGAGTGCAACATCAAAAGTAGTAACAAAAAAATGCTACCATATGAATATTATTAGTACTCCTTTTCACTTAATAACCATATGAATATTTTTATCATACCGGGAATAAATATATACCCAAAGTGTATGATTTTTTGTCTACATTCTCTATGAAGTGTAATTTTTTTATTTGGTATTACAAGGGGTAGCTCAACTTACTATTGCCCCAATTTATGTCAATTTTTTTGGTGTTTTTAACAAAAAAATGCGTAGATATGAAGATGATAATGAACATCCATAACTATCACTGATTCGATGATTAAATTTTTGGTGAATGTATCATGTGTGCATATTCATAGTTTTTACAATATATTATTTTGATCTTGTTATTCTCTTGTTGAGCATTCGTGTGGATCAATGTTTCACAATTTTTTAATATGTAGAAAATGTGGACCTTTGCAGCTATTTTTATATTTTCTTAACTGTTTGAGGACACTTTATGATTAAGTGCCAATTTTTTTGCTCATATAGGATTATAGATTTAATCTCTTCCCATTGGATTCATTCTATATTATTTGAAGATCACATTATAATCAGTCTCCTTGCCATGAATGTGTGACATTGCTATTCATATAAGTCTTGAAAAAAGTGTTGCATTTGGTTCGTGAGATTTTGTGTTTTCCATTTAATACACTTACATCTTTTATCAATGCATCTCCTTAAATTATTACCATCGGATTAACATATCACAACCAACTTCATCAAATACTTCAATCTCATGAATCTCTAAATAGGTCACCATACATATTGTCTCATGAATTTCTTCTTCAATTGTTTGTAGATTGAAACTTTTTCCATTCTCATAACTCGTGGTTCTCATAATTCATTGAATAATTATTATTTCAAATTATACATATCTAAGTATTCATCTGAATGCAATATGTGACACACTCTCTTCTATCATTAGAGAGAAACAATAGAAACTTTGGCATTTCATCTATAATAACAGAATGAGCCATATGAATATATAGATATGCCCAAGAAGAACATTTCCTTATATTAACATGTCATATCTCTTTGTAAGAGTGAAAAATTTGCAAAATTTAGCCACAAATTGATAGGAAGAGGAATCAAGCCTCATGGCCATTAGAAAAATACCTACACTTTGTTAATCCAACAATATAAATGTAATTTTAGAATTGTATGGTCAAGAGGTGACTACATGTAATTATGAGTCAAAAGGAAGATACAAATCAATTTTATGTAAAAAAAATTAATTTTTTTACTATTGGAACTACAATTATATTAATATTAATAAAGAGAGTTATATTAGAAGGGGTGACTGAAAAATTCACATTCCCACAAAACACCATGTAGGAAACTATAAAATTCCCATAGGGAAACCAGACAACATGAGAATTACAACAAAACAGAAAGCACTAGGCACATGTCGTCGGTGCGAGAGGAGGAGGAGAGTCATCCTGGGGAGGGATGGACACTCCATTGTATGGTTCGGCCAGGGAGGAACCACCTACTAACCATTATGGTTAGACATCTCCTTCTCTAAGGGAACTATAATCCCCAAAATGGGGTAGAGAGCTAGAAATAGTTTTTATTCCATGAAGAGGAGAACCCCACCGTAGAGAGCTAGCAACACTCTTCCCCCTTAGAGGAGGGGTCTAAACCATTCTAGAGGAGGTCGGGGCTTAGGCGTGACCACGAGGAAATGAGGATTGATGGATATGAGAGAATATTTTGTAATGCACTCCTAGTTGTGGTAGATTTTGAGGTGAAGATGGTCGAGGTGATGGTGGCAAAGGATCCGTGGGGACCCATATCATTATGCATGACACACTTCCCGGTGTGCGAGAAACTCTTGTAAATAGGTAAATTCCAAGCGAAGATTTGAAGCTTGATCTTGAATCTATTTTCACATAGTAAAGAATATAAAAAAATTGTTATTAGTGGTATAGAACATAACAAATTGATCATTCTAAAATATCAAATCATTTCAAGACTTCTAAATTGAAAAATAATACATAATCTAAACAATTTCCATGGAATATCAATATAATATCACTAGGGGCTGAAATATCATAACAATGTCGACATTAGTGAAATAATTCTAGTTAGTAGGGTAGAAAAGAGGAATGTATCCAAGTCCATATAGTCTTAGCACAAGGGCAAGGAAAAATAAATGCTTCAAATTTTTAGGTGTGGAACAGAAGGGGCATTTAGGATTAGGGATGCCAATGTAACTAATATGTTCTATGATGAGAATACCTTGATAATTGAGGAACCAAGGGAAATGGTTAGCTTTAGGATCAAGTAATTTTTTCCAAGCAGGAAAAAGATAGAGAAACCAAGTGGAATGCGCAGAATGCAAGTCCCAATGAGCATCTATTTTGGCGATGAATGGAAAAATTGGGCTCAACATATTATAAGTGGTGTTTGCGTTGAATAAGAGAAATTAAATTTAATGATTCTACTACCAAACATGCCACCAAGAATATGACACTTTAAGATAAATATTTTTGAGAATAACATCAAGGATTAATTCTTGAATTCTACAGAGAGACAAGAGGTACAAATTTGAAATCTTAAATTTCTTATTTATCTTGGGGAAAGGAACCCAATCTTTATGGGTAACCATATCACTGAATGGTATGTAATCCTTTGAAATAAATCTAGAGGGATTTGATGCATTGATTTTTGTAATCGAAGAATATCATCGGTGATGACGTGAGACCACCAAAAATTATGAGAATTGATAGTGACCCTGGTGAAAAATCCATAAGTAATCCATTGCAACAATGGTGCCAGTAATTTTGACTATATCCCTAGTTATAATTAAGATGTGCAACCCAATATGCTCTTTTCATATGGGGAACCAAAGGAAATGCAATACAAAAGCAAAATTTTCTAGGATTTATCACCCAAAAGACAATGCACAATCCATTTAGAAAAAAATCCATGCTTTCTAAGTACACATCAATTGTTCCCATTCTTCCCCAATCAAGAGTGAGACAATAGATCCAAATACACCCGATAAAAGACATATTAACTATAAATTTTACACGAAAGATAGTCCCGTAACATATTTCTAAGTTTAGAAAAAGAATTACAACAATGATAGAAAAACATATAATAATACACGTGAATGGTGGCTAGAATCTTGAAACAAACATGAAATTTACATGCAAGAGAGAGTGGTTTAGAATAACATCGAGAAACCTTATGCTACACTTTTTAATAACATACGGTCATAATTTTACGGAATCAAGTATCAACAACAAAAGGAATGCCTAAGAATTTTAACTAATTACCTCTTCCAATCCACTTCCATGCATAATATTTCAACTATTCTAGGATATGTCGGAAGGTTTGAGGATATCCAAACATCTTATCTATCTTATTTTTGGATCTAGAAGCAAGGAAGAATGTAACAAGGCTATCAAAAAATTTAGCCAAATTTTTTTACACTCAACAAGGGTTAGAAAGAAGTCATTGGTGAAATGTCCATTAATAATTTGTGTTAATGATCAGCAGAAAATCACGTAAATGTGACCTTGGGAATCATGATGGGAAATTATATAGCAATAAGGAATCCAAAGATAAAATAGACAAGGCTGGCACAAGAGGTAACCCCTATCGATTGAGTGGAAGTAATCGATCACATACAATTAATGACCATTAATGGTTAGGAAAGCCAACACATTATAAAAATGAGTTCATAACACCAACATGAAGAATTCCTAAAAATGAAGGGCTTTTAGAATATCAAAAATAAATGTCTATTCGATACAGTCATAGGAATTTTCATTATCAAATTTAGGAAATATAGGATGTTTTAGAGAAACTCGAGATCCATTCAATATCTTCCCACGCTGTAATAACACTATCACAATGTACAAGCCTTTGAAAAAACTTGTTTTCTCAGACAAATAATTTTAGGAAAAAGATAATCTATAGAAAGATTTAGAGCTTTAAAAGGAATTTTGAAAGAAACATTTAGTAGGATGATTTGTCAAAAACTTGTTATCTACTCGGGATTGCAACCTTATGAATGAATTTTAAGTTTCCTTGATTGATGAAAGTCCTAAGAAAATTTTATAGGAGAGCCTCATTTTAGACATGAATTAGATCATGTAAAACAAACAACCATGTTTTTTGTAATATAAATAAGGGAACCCATCAAGCCACGGGAGATTTGTGATCGGATATGCATAATAGATCAACATGGAGCTCCTCCAAAGAAAAAGGAGCATTGTAATGGTCCCACACTTTACAATAAATATTATTTGACAACACATTGATACATCACTTCAAAATGGAATCTCGCTCATTGACATCTTATTGAGATTTAAAAACTAACCAATAATCCTCAAAAATGAATTTGAGATCTCTAGAAGCTCTATCTAAGTCGATGATGCGAATAATTAATAGCTTTGATCTGTTGATGAGCATGCTTGGATCAAATGGATTTAAATAAGTTTTTAAATCTATATCCCCACTTGAAGCCAATGCATCCTCAATTGGATCTTTGCACAATGGGCTGAATGAAATTTAATGAGCTTGAGCTTGTGTACAAACATGAGAAACCTAACTTTTGAAATGGTTTCAAAGTGGTGCCTCAAAATTTCTACTCCCACAATTTTATCTAGAGAGGAATTTTGAAAAAGGATGGGAATAAACAAAATTGAGTACTTGAATTCCCTACCGTAGATCGAAAGCAAATGTCGATCAAATATCCTGATACACCAAGGTCAAATATCGTGTCCTATATTGCTATCATCCTTATGAATTGTTTGTTCAAACTTAAAAAGAGAAGTGGGCATGTTTACAAACATGAGAAACCTAACTTTTGAAATGGTGGTGTAAACGAGTGGTGCACCGGTGCATGGGAATTTCTACCTCCCACAATTTTATTGAGCTACCAACAAATGACAAAAAAGGTGCCATGTTCCAAACCTTAGAAATAAGTGGGACAACCTCGTGAATGAGACAAAAATATACATTAGGAAGGAATTGACTATAAATTTATTTAAAAGTGTCCCCACACCAAACAAACTTAAATGATATCGGTTGATAGTCCGACAACAAAATATGACCCCGACCGCACTTGACATGGGAAGAGCCTTATTTTTTGAGGTGTTATAATAAAATAAATTCAGCTCTACTATGAAAGAAGTACAAGATTATTAATTTTTAATACACAATCATATCCTTCTCAAATATTGGTCCAAGTATTATACCAAGCTTGAGTTTCCAAGTAATGTATGAATTTCCTACGAACAGCAATTGGTTGAAGGGCAGATTTCGATTTCCATTTTCCCTTCTCTTTTCCTTCTCATTTTCGATTGAGCAAAATGATCAAAAAGTCCCCAAATAATTTGAAGGAAATACCAGGGAGACATGTTCACCGATACACCACAATATCGGTTTGTGTATGGGAAGTTTCCTTGCATTCTTCTTCTTAAGAATCTATCATTTCTATATTTGTATCATATTAACAAAACCATATACCATCCCACAAGATAATCCTCCTTTTTAAGCTTTATCTCCTAACCATTTCCTAAACATATTTTTTTAGGAGTAAGAACTGATCCATCATTAGGAACATAAACATTAAGAATACTAAAAGAAAGAACATTAATAGTAATAATCACCCACACCGCATTAATAGTAATAATCACCCACACTCTGATTTGAAAATTATTAGCCCAAACATTTTATTAATGCCAAGAATTTTGACATTTTGGAAATTTTTTCACCACCTTTTCCATCAATGTGCGAAGTATGAAAATGTGAAAAAAATGTAGTAATATAAATTAGAGTATTTTGTAAAAAAAAACAAAAAATATTAATTTCTTGGAAAATTAAAATATCTAGGTTGTTGATGTCTTTGGAAAGCTAAATGAACGGAGTATTTTGAGATGGATATGTAATACCCATAACATTCCATGAGGTGAAATAATTGAAAACTCGAGACATATTAAAATCCCCTTTCCTGTATGGTATACCATCCTCCAAGCCGAGAATGGAAACAAATATTAGGAAGCGTGATCTAATCTGAATCAAAAGGCTAAACTTTAAAGGAGAATTTCCTAGACCCATTAACCTCTTGTATTTCATAGTACACCTCACGGGGTGGACTACAAGATCATGTTGCAATGGAAGATAAGTTGAAGGAAATTTCCAAGTAATCTCTAAATTTGGAGGAATAACCCTCCTCCGTGAGGGTTTGTAAGGAATGAAAACCAAAAAGTAGCATGGATTCGAACCCAAATCATCCTTGGATGAAGGAGGGTGAAGGAAAGGGGGTAAGAAAAACTATATTTGAAGGTTTCAAACCAAATCCCTTCTTACTCCCCACCATAGTCGAACCATATGTTTGAGGATGAATTGTGGGCTTAAACCGTATGTTACGTAAACACTAGATTGAAAAGAGTGAGTAGTAGAGATATTTACGAATGTGATGGTCCTTATCTTGAAAAAAATTTATTAGGGATGTTGAAATATACAAATTTTTTTGTAGATATGAAGGAACCAACCTAAATATCAAGGTGGTAAAATAGATATTTTGTGAGGAAAACTTACACACACACAAAATTCTTAGGCCTAGCGTAAATGAAAATCTCTTGTTCATGGAAAATCACCCTACCTGTGGGTTTTAAAATATTTGATAGGAGTAAATACAGATGAATAAAGAGACCAGGAAGTTCAATCCAAACTAAAATTTTCAAGGAAAGCTCACTGGTCGGGCTAAAAGAAGGATTCCTCGAAGAAACCATTAGAAGGGTATTCCCCAAATACAAACAAGCCACATTAAGGAGGGATTGGAGATGAGTAGGCTCATGAAAGGAAAATAGATAAAACCATTTGATGATTTTATGGATACCTATAACATGGATACTGTGGACGCATTCCCTAAAAATCCTACCTTCAAAATTATTTAAAGTTTGTTTTCATTTAGTATATGTCAATATAGATTTATTATGTTGTCATTATTTGTAATGTCTCAATTTTTGTGCTATTTAATTATTTTATCTTATATTTCCAAGGTTTTTTAGTTATTTTTACGATCTATGTTAATTTTTTTCCCATGAAAATAGTTGATTCTATGTCATTATTGTTTCATATTGTATTTTTGTCAAAACCATTAAAATCCAAATTTTGTTGTATATTTATTTTTGAATCCAGATACAAGAGTTTGTTATTTACAAAGTGCATATTGAAAAGTGACATTTAGGTTTTAGGTCCTCTTAAAGTTTCACCAACAAAAGAGTCAAAATAAAAGTTAGTCAAAATTATCACTGAAAACATCATTTTGTAAATGCCATAACTATAATAGATTCATTTTTAAAGTGAAAATTTATTTTTTAAAACCAATAATTGCATCATGGAAACATTTTGTAAAAAATGATGTTTGGAAAAAAATTATTTCACATTATCGAGAGAAATCATAGAAATAAATACAATGTGGAAACCGTTAATGATTCATCACTAATTTCTAAGTAAGCAACACATGCACTTGAGAACATAGGCATTGGAGGAAGGAGGTTGAACAATCATTTACCAATAATGGGTACATAGGAGGTGTTGTGGAATTTTTTTGTGTCTTTGATTCTCGGTTGTGTAGTTTGTTTCATTTTTCTGATTTTAGTGGTATGTTTTTTGGATGTTAGAAAATTATTTTATATGAAAGAAACTAACTACATAGATCCTCAAATTTCAAAGATCCTCTCGACTCTTGTACTTTTTTTGGAAGATGATAAATTGGAAAATACATTCACAGGTAATGGTAATCATGTGTACAAAGATCCATACAACAATATCAAGCCATTAGTATGTACTATAACACAAATTTATTTGTAGAATTCCTAAGTGGAAATTTCATATTGCTGGGTGGGAACATGCCACCCTTGTTCCATTTCCATCATGATTCGAATAGGTTATATTCAAGGGAATATAATAATGGAAGTGGAATTTCTCTATGATGTTCGAGATTGAGTGGAGGCAGTCAAGATTAATGGCTATAATTAAGAACATTATATTTTTAATAATGTAATGTGGAATCTTTTCCATTTTGAGTTTTCTTTTCAATTTTGTAAAAGTGATTTTTGTTTAATATGTCCATCCCTAATGCAAAAATGTTGAAGAGAAACAAAATCATGAGGGTAAGACATTTCATGGATCTTGAAAAGGTTTGTGGGAGATCTAGAAAACCACATGATGAAGAGAATTGATGGGGTCTATTCATATTTAGGTTTGTAATAAAATAATTTTTAAAACCATAAAAGGAGAGAGATTTTATTTTGTATCAAGGTCATGAGCCACATAGTTGGACATGCCATAGGGGTGAGCATACAATAGGTAATTTTGTGAATGTTGTTCTACCATGTTTGTACTAAAAGGGGAATTTTAGAAAAAATATATTATTAATGTTTCACATTAATACTTCTATCTAGCATTTGTGACCACTCACGTAAATAGTTTATGGGATATATTTATGGGTTGGATAGTTTAGGAAACTCCTTTTTATAGGAGTATATTTAACTATAAATTTGTATCATGTTTTCTATGAATCAACATAGAATTTTTGTTGTGTAGTTTCTCTACCAAATCAATCTAGAGGCTCAAAAATTATTGCAAAATCTGAAGTGTGGGATAAATGTTTGACTTGACTTTTTCATAGGGATGATTAAGAACTAGTGGCTAAGAATACTTCCTCTACACTTTTTGAAATTGGAGACTTGGTCAGATTTATTTTATATATCTTGATACATTCCTTATTACAATAGTGTGAGAGCTATTCCATATCTCAAGAAGGATACATACAAGTGTCCTAATTACCTTATAGTAAAACCCCATACTGATTCATTCCAAAAGAATACTTATCGAGATACAAGTAAGAATGATTTGGTTCATAGTAATCTTTAAGGTTCGATCCAACCTAGTAATTCTATATTTTTGCATTTTACACTTTGCGTTTGCAATTATTATAAAAAGTGGATTTTTGTCTTCATAACAAACATTAACATTTTGAGAACTTCCAAACGTTCAAATTTATTTTTAAGAATGAGGTTCCTTTTTATATAATATCTCTCCTCTCGGTGGAAATCTCTAGTAATGAGTTAAAATACTTCTTAAAAGATCACAATATTCATTTACTGATTCCTCCCGTACACACAATGTAGAAAAATTATGTCTTTGAGAGAAGGAACTATACTATCATAAAGATGGTGCATTATATGATCAATCAATATGGATTGGAGAAGACATTATAGGCTGAAGAAGGAAAGGCAATAGTATATTTTATGAACATAGTACCAAAAATTTCTCTTGATAGAGTAACTCCACATGAGGCATCGTTGAATTAGAATCCATCAATCGCACATCTCAAGTTATTTGAGTGAAAATATAGCATGCACATACCCAAGTAGAAAATAAAAAATTTAACATGAAATAAGAGTAACTTGTCTTAATTGGCTACATTGAATAGGATGTTGGGTATGGATTGATCAATATGAAGAATAACAAAGTCTACATTAGTAGGGATGTTCGAGTTATTTGAGAATAAGTAAGATGATACTCCTTCCATATAATCATATGATGTTGATAGCACACCTATTGTGAAAATAAAAGAAATTATTCCCACCTATGATGATAGTGATGATGGGGATGATGGTGATGATCAGATAAGATAAAAATACTTGGGAATAGTACAACATATGCCCAAGTGGTATACAAATATGATTTGAGATTCTAAGTTGTAAGAACCTCTAGATACATCCACCACTAGACAATGACTCGTAGAGAATCTTTAGAAGAGGTAATTTTTAATTTGATGAGTACAATTATTGAATCTATTGATCCCTCTACTGTCCAGGAATCCCTACTACAGAATTTTTTTGGAAATATGTCATGGATGATGGGTATTAGTCGGTGATGAAAAACAATACCTAGCATGTAGAATTAGAATCCACCAAGGAAGAATCCCATCAGTTATAGATGTATATTAAAAATAAAGTACAAAGAAGATGGGACTATTGACAAGTACAAAGTGAGAGTGAGAGAAATTGTTCATAGAAAAAAAGGCATGGATGATGAGGATACATTATATCCGACATCTAAAATCAAAATAATAAGGACGATCTTTTCTTTAGCTTTTTAGTTTTGTTGGAGAAACCATCAAATGGACATGAAAATTTCCTTTCTAAATGTAGATCTATAGAAGGAATTCTACATGACTTAGGATGGAGTGTTTTTTCATACCCAGAGAAGAAACAAAGGTATGTATACATAGAAAATGTATGTATGGTCTTAAAAAGAGACCCCATGCTTGGTACATCAACATTAATGAGAATCTCCTTTAGCATGGATTTTGACAAATCCATAACATTCTAATCTCTATCACAATAGGTATGGGGAGAGATTATGATAGGTTTTCTATATGTTAACAATCTAGTCATCACTTTGGAAGAACAATGAAGATGATTTTGTTAAAAATAAAGATAATAATTTGATCATTGAATGTGATAGATCCTTGAGCTCATGCGCTACTTATCTTGGATTGGATTGGAAGTATGGAATAACAATAAGTAAAGACATAGAGCGAGGATCTAATTTTTATCTACAACAAGGTTAAATAAAACTAACGAATGATGATATTACACACAAATGTTCAATGCTTAGTAAGCCAGGTCAACAAAGAAAGAGTTGGAGTAAATGATGAACTGGGCATTACATATCTTATCTTGGCACTGTGTTGGTACAACCATGGTTTTGTTTTTTTTTGGGGTTACGTGATACAAGTTTTATATGTATCCTCATGATGATTCTTGTTTTCGAGTCACATGTGTGTATTGGATTTATGTCTATGAAATAATTAGTGGAAATTCTCTTTTCTATGGACTTCTTTGTTTTCCTTCCTAGGGGTGTTAGTACCCAAATTTTATCTCCTTCAAAGACTAAGACACATCATGGACTTGAAAGGACACTCATAGGAAGATAGATAATCATGTATGTCGTTTTGTAGCTAGGGAAGCAATCTATCTGACTTGTTAGCACTCAGGTTTTTAAAGGAGTGGGTAGAAAATTAAAAGGATGTGATATGATCCTAACTATTTTAGGTTATGCCTTTCAACCAAGGTAAGAGAACCTATTTTGTAACCTCTGTTATTGAATAAAAATGATAAATCCTTATTTTGCATAAATTTTATGGAGAACACCTTGGGAAAATATGATCAACACACCAAATCTTACTCTCACGAGTTGTCACTTCAAGATCATGGAGATATTTTCACAACAAGGAAAAGGTTACGAAAGAAATTTGGGACACTGATAGCTTCTGCATGTTTTGGTGATGGGGATTATGCATTGGCATACACACATGAAAAATAGGGGTAGTATAGGTAGGATTGGTTGTTTTTGAATAAATTTTTGTGGGAGGTGGGGCAAGATGAACTTGATTCACTAGATGCTTGAGGAATATTACAAAATGGAAGGTTAAATCGACAGAATGCCACAGAATAGCTAAAATATTTATTTAACTAGAATATGTGCTTAAATGGAGGCCCAAATTACCACTTTTTCACACAATACTTGAGATTCTATCTAGAAGGATCGAGTTAGAAAATCCAACAAAGCATCAAGATCTGAGTCAAATCACGCCTAAGGTACACCTAGAGGATTACAGACAATCTCTGTCAACAGATGAAAGAAAAGTGATTTTAAATCATTTATTCCAATCCCAGATGAAATCTCTTCTGAGAAATGAAATTACAGATGGCACTAAACCATCACAAGGATTGAGGCTTGTGTGATTCAATCAGATTTTATTAAAATATTACAACAAAAATAGGAAAAACTATTCACATACACTCGAAATAAAACAAACACATTTTTCTCAAGACAACACAGAATAACTCAAATTTGGTTAAATCTATCAAAGACAAGAAAGTTTCAAGAACATTATCAAAGCTTGTCAATGGCTAAACACTTGCAACTACCTTGACATGATCATATTTAATACAAAAAAGATATACAAGCTTCTCATATGGATTCTCAAAATGATGGGCTCTATCAAGCCTTTTTATATTAGAAAATTTAGTCCCAACCCCTAACACTCCAACCGTTACACAAAAATTTCCTTCCATTTATAAAATTTTACAACAGAGTTTACCCCTTGAAAATCTAGATATTGAGTGCACCAAAGTGATTGCCATGATCACGATTTCAATTTCTAGGATCAGATCTACAAAAATTCACTAGGTGCTCGAGGGGGCGATTGCATCAAATATCTCCCACATTCATCTCCTTCCTCCGGTAGATCAATCCTTTTCAATTCAACAACCACTTCTTCCCCTAATCTATTAAATTTGGCTCCCTGCGTTCTTAGGAGAAGAAAACTAGAAAATCTAATCGAGCTCAATAGTCAAACCAATGTAATGGTGAAAGACATCTTATAAATATCCCCACCAAACTAGATATCAACATTAACCCCCTCTCTACCCGAAGTGTAGGAAATACCAAGAAATCATGAAGACTCACACTTCCAGGTGTGTTTTAGTAAAATGGGGGGAAAATCAGATTTAGACTCTTAGCTACCATTGATCTTTACTTTTAATTTGGGTCATCCACGTGGAAGATTCAAATCTTAAAAATAGACTCGAGAGTTCCCTCTGATTTTTACAAATTTTGGAAAAATGGAAAATTTTCGCATTTTGTTCGGCACCTCCACCCTTGGGAAATGAGCATGAAACGTGTCCGAGGTGGGTCCCAAAGGAACTGTGGATAAAAAATTTTGTTTGACCCTCTTTTTACAAAAAGGAATTTTTCTAACTTTTCCCCATAGCTCTCGCCATTCCGCTTCAAGTTTCCAATGTGGGTCCCAAAGTGGAACCACACTTCTATTTTTACTTTTAACTCTTTTTCCCACAAAGGGAAAAATTTCCAAATTTTCTTAGAATGCTCTCACCTCCACCATTGACTGGAAAAAGCTTTGACCTTTCTTCCATCGGGCTTGCATGGGCCATTTTGATATTTTGATCCATTTAAAATCAGGGGAAAAAATGCAAGTTACCCCCAAAGATCCACCTCCCCGCCCCTTGGACTTGAAACAAACTTTGACGTATCCTTTGTCATGCTTGTGAGACATTTTTATATCTTAACCCTTTTCAAAGATAACAGGGAAAAATTCTAAGTTACCTCTCGATGGTCCGCTTCCCGATCCTTTTGACTTGTCAAACTTCCATGTGTCATAATGGCGCATCTTGAGATAGTCCCCAAAAGTTGAGACCTTGAATGAGCGTGGGCTCACCACATGTCTTGGCCTGGAAAAATTTGTTTAAAGGCTTGAAGCTCAGTGGAAGGTGCCAAGTTTCATGCTCTAAGGAAGTCTCCTTTGGCCATTGAAAAGTCCAAGCAAAATGTAAAGTGAGCAAAGCCTTGCAAGTGTCCTATTGGTGCTTCTTTAAAAGAATTTGAGAAAATGCGGGCTCGCCACGTGTCCTTGTTCCCCACAAAACTATTTTAGCTACATAAAATTTATCTAAGTCTAGGAAAAGCAGTGGAAACCTCCACATGTCCTCCCGGTGCTACTCCAAGGCCAAACCAAAAAGTAGATCTTCAAACGAGCACCGTTCTTCCACATGGACACATTTTAAGTTAAGGCGATTCATTTTAAGTACCTAGCTAAGTCGCATCAACCAAAAGGTGCCATGTCCCCTGTCGATGCAAGGATGTAAATTTGACTGGGAGAAACACCTGTCAAACCGTAAAATATAGAAAAACAATCATTTGAGCCCAAAAATGAAAATTTCTCTAAGGAAAAAGAATTTAGAAATGTTACAAGGCTCAAATACATCCATGAGAGACACATCCATTCATTTTTATTCAAGTATTTAGGGTAGAAATAACAAAGAAAATAAATCCCGAATATGGAGAATGGACAATATGGGAGAACTTGAGTTCTTAGATGAACAGAGAACAAGAGACCTAAATTACAGACCTTTTCCAAAGGAACGAGAAAATAAGGAGCAAACCATGGACCCATAAGTGATCTATGACCTAGGAACAAATTAGAAATGGTAACAAATATTAACTAGGCACAACACGGGGAAACAAAATTACCGTGAGGTCGTAAATGGAGAGATTTTCAAAGGAAAACTAGGGTGATACTATTTTGAGGACCAACATCGGCTCTAACTCGGGAATGGGCACTTCTTGTGAGTGCCACAAGAACAAAGGTAGACCAAGTCCCAAAAATATAGATTGGGCAATATATTCAATTTTTAGAGTAGAGAAACATTGACATCTCCAAAAATGAAACAGAGAAACTAGTAAAAACAAGTCACTGAGGACCAGAACAAATAAAAACACAAAAGACATGAGACAAACAAAAAACTATACACTGTACACAATATTTTTACCTTGATTCAAGGGAAAACTCCAAGAAATGCTTCAAATGCCTACCATAAACACGCAATTCGAGTAGTTCACCATCTAATCCCTTGAGGAAGAAGGTATGCTCACCAATCTTGATATCAATGGAGTAAGGGATCATCCATAATGAGTCAAAATTTCCATGCTTTCCCTTATCCTCATGTCTGCTATCCCATAAAGAACACAATATATCAAACATTAAAGGCCTTGGGAGTGACCTTATTATCAAATAACCTCTTCACCTTCCTTTGAACTTTACATGCCTCTTGTGGGATTCCTCCTCTCTTAATCAAGTTCAATAATCCGGTTGATGCGAGCATCATAGGAACCTACCTCTTGATCCTCTATCCATTGAATGAAATAATATGAGGATAATTGCATGTGTCGGGGAAGCAAGGCTTGAGTTCCATACACCAACTCAAATGGACTCTTTCCAGTGGCTCTTTTAGCAGTGATCCTATCTGCCCAAACAAAAAACTTCAACTATTCACCCCACTTTCTCTTGTTTAGCTCCAAGGTTCTTCTGATAATCTTCAACAAGTTTTTGTTACTGGACTCAACTTTTCCATTTCCTTGGGGATTGTAATTGGAGGCATATGTCAAGTTGATCCCATACTCCTTACACATTGCCATCAAAGGTTTAGCTCTAAATCTCATGGCATTGTCAGAAACAATCTTGACTAGCACCCCAAACCTACAAATGATATGGTTCAACAGAAAATGGATGAAAATTTGGTGTGTTTCTCTTTTGGTGGGGATTGATTCCGTTCACTTGGTGAAATAATCAGTGGCTACAATAATCTACTTGTGGCTAGCACTATAAGGGTCTGAAATCTCGGCAATGAAATCCATTCCTCATTGCTTGAATGGAGCTTCAATTGATACATGATGCAAAGGAAGGATCCATAAGTTTTCAGTCTTCCAGAGAAGTGTTGGTAACTCTCACATCATCTAACCAAAAGGGTTGTATCCTGGAAGAGAGTTGGCCACCAATAACCAACCTTTAGGATCTTGTGTGTTGTGACTCTTGTAGTAAAATGCCCCCAACAAATTCCTCCATGGAGATCAGCAATTATCTTGTTGCTTCTTCTTCAGTAATGCACCTTAATAGGACTCCTCTGGGTTCTTCCAAGATAACCCCTAATCAATGATGACATATTTCTAGGAAGCCAACTTCGAGCTCTTTTCTAGTTCTTACTTAAATACTCAGGGCAGCATAAGTGTCTAAGATAGAAAATTACATCCTTTTACCACTCATAACTCATCAACCTTTCAAAAACACCTTCCCTTTCTTCTACTACCTCCTTTACCTCAATAGTTTGCAAGTTTCTCTCAACCATAAGCTTCACCAAGCCCAAACCTCTCACCAACTTTGTGGTTTGGATATCCATATCATATTCTTGTAAATTGTTCACCCACCTGCATCTTTTTCGAGACATCCATCTCTCGACAATATGTCCTTCACCATGGTGTGGGGAACATAAGAAACCACTTTAGAACATAGAATGTAAGGTCTAAAAACTTTTTTTTGCTTTTACCAAGGAAAATGCCTACTTTTCCATGATAGTGTACTTCACTTAGTCCCTTACAAGGCCTTATTGAAAAAGGCAATTATCCTATCAGCCCCTTCATCATCCTTACGCAACAAGAACGAAGCAATATTGTTCTCTCAAGCAAAGGAAAACATTTGGAAAGGCTTCGTATAACTGGAGCTGCAAAAATAGGGGCATGTTTTAATGCCTCCTCGATTTCACTGAAAGTTTGGATGGCAGCCTCCTCCCATTTGATGACTTGGTCTTTTTTCAACAAGGAAGTGATTGGAATAGTCAAATCAACAAAGTTTGATATAATTCTTATAATTAATTTTATCTTCTCAAAGAAGGATTGAATTCCCTTTTTGGTTATTGGAATAGGGACCTTGCTGATGGCCTCTACTCTTTTTGGATTAGTCATCACTCCTTCTTGTGACACAATGTGACCAACCAACTTTTCCTTTCGCACTCTAAAATGGAACTTCTTTAGATTTAGTGAGATGCCACATTCTATACATCTTATCACCATCTTCTCCAAGTTGCATTAAGTGGTCACTTCTCTTTTAGAGAATACAATTACATTATCTTGATAAACTATGATAAACACATTAATGTAACCAACAAAAGCAACATCCATTTCTCTTTGAAAGGTGGCTCCAACATTCATCGACCAAAGGGCATCCTAACATAAACATACATCCCCCAAGGAGTAATAAAGGTTGTCTTAATCCTTTCTAATTCCTTCAAGACAACTTAGTTATAACAAGAGAAACCAACCAAGCCGGAAAGCAACTCGAGAACCAATCACTAACTGCAATATGTTCTCCATATTTGGTAAAGGATAATTATGCTTCATTGATGCTCTATTCAGATTCCTAAACTCCACACATAACCTGATATCACCCTTCTTCTTTCTTACTAGTACTAGGTTTGTAACCCAAGAAGAATACCTAGTGGGCTGAATAATCCCTCCATCCCTCATCTTCTTCAGTTCCTCTTTCATTTTGAGAGATAAGAGTGGACTGATGGGCCTCTAATTCCTCCTGAATGGATTTTCATTATATTCTAAGGGAATCTCATGATGAAACATGTCCTCTCTATATGTTTTTAGTTCAGAATAGATCCAAACCATGGAATCTTTGTATTTTTTCAACAACCGGATGTATGATTGGTTCCCTTCCTTGCTGAGATTATTGCCTAAAAAAATTTTCCTTGGATTCTCCTTTATGCCAAGGTCATGCTCCTCAATATCACTAGAGGTTGTTATACATTTGTTAACAATGTGATCAACATTATCAAAATTGGACTTAAGAGAAACTAGCCCTCTAGGAATGGTATTGGTCTTTAGTTGGATGATGCCCTTACAAAAAAAGGTTTCCTTTCCTTTTTTTGTACATACCATTGGCTCCAAATCAATGCAATGATCAAGAAACTCTCCCTTGTTTTGTAAAAATATTCTGATCTGAGTGTCATCATCAAAAACCTACTAGTGTTTAAGGTTGTCGTGGGCATAGGGTATGTCAATACCTTAACCTCATATTCACAATATGGGGATAGTGTACAATTTTCAAACTAATACCCCAACATTGTAAGCTTGTTTTCCAAGTCATTTAATTTCCTATCATGATGCATTATGTTGAATGAATCAAACATCTCAATAAGATTTCAAACTACATGTTTATACTTTCATTATTTGATTCTTTGTGACATATAATTTTTGACTTGCTTTACAATTAATTTTGAGTTTCCTTTGACAATAACATCCTTGACACCATATTTACAAGAAATTCTTAAACCTAACAATAGTGCCTCATACTCAACAATGTTTTTGGTTCACTCAAAGTTGAGTTCGAAGGAAAAAACAAATTTTTCTTGACCAGGAGCAAGTAGAACAACACCAGCACCATTCCCAAACTTAGAGAAAGATCCATCAAACAATAGAGTCCAAGGAGATCCCACTTGTTCAAGACACCTACATTCCTCAATCTTGTGCTCCTTCCCATCAGTAAATCCCACAAAGTTGTCATCATCAACATTTGTGTACAATACTTCATGGGATGCATTATAGGGATCCTCAATAAGATGCAACATTTTATTTTCTCTATACAACCTGACAAGGCTCCCTTCAATTGGAATGGTGGCATAGGACATATCCATTTGGACACTCCCACCAAAGCACTAGCAGTGAATTTTCTTGATAGTAGCATACCCCACTTGGTTGGGCATTCCATAATGACAACATCAAGTTTTAAGTTTTTACCTAGGTAAGTGTAAGTTGCACCACCAAACCCTTCACACATCCCACCTCTAGCACTTCTCTAGATTCCATGGCAAAGTGCACTTCATAGATGGTGCTTTGTCACTTTGATATTCAGCTCATTTGTGACTTCTCGAGGTATGACATTACATGATGGCCACGAATCAAACATGTAGTTGTGTAACAGTCTATCCTTAATGATCAAAGTGGTGAAGAATGAATCCACATTTAGCTGATATTCCACCAAGTATGTCCCAAAATAGACCTCAGGTGGTTCACTTAGTTCCTCTATTGTTGGTGGTGTTTCTAATTCTTGAATGATTGGAAGAGTCTACACAATATTTACATTTCTACCTAGGGCACTCTTCTCTTCTTTCAATCCCAAGTATTCAAATGCTCTCTTTTTGTGCTTAGGAATCCTAAGAAACTCAACAATTGGGACAAAAATTTGGTTTGACTTAAAACTTAGGTAATATCATATGGGACATTCCTTGGCAAGGCAGTATTGGAAGGAAAGCCAACACACTCATTAGGTGGTAAAGGATTTTTGATAACTTGGGCATGAGGAGGGATATGATGTTTGTTTGGAACTGCAAAGCTTTTTGCAGATTCCCTCTCTTAGGAGTCTCTCTAGTAATTTTTTAAAGTAAGGGATATTTTGGCTTGGCTTGAGGACCTATCCCTTTGACAGCCTTAGTTCTTGTGTTATATTCCTTCTCTTGAGAAACAACAACATTCATCAGTAACTACCTATCTTCCTCAGATGGAATTCCTCCATCATACTTATTTATCATTAAAACCCTTAAATATTCAAATTAATTATTGGGAAATTCAAAATCCTATATAGTATATACTTATAAAGTATGAGAGGGAGAAAAAAATAGGTACCCTATGAATGCATCCCAAAAGGTGGCAGCAGTCGGGCTCTTATCACCTCAGTTGAAGTTACACCTTGTTGTGAGCTTGTGGAACAACCCATCATGTAGACATCATCATCATTGTCATCAACTTCTTCTTCTTCTTCTTGATCTTCTTCACAAGAAGCATGAGACATGAAACATTTTTCACACCAATCAATGACATATGTTTCCTCCACAACAAAGCAAACATCGTAGCCAAAGGGTCAAGCACCATTTTGTTTTAACTACCTTTTGGCTGCCTATTTCTAAATCCAATAGGTCTTTTACCTCTTTCATCAAATATTTGTGTAAATGTAAATTTTTTTGCTTGTGTTGACCTTGTGAGCTCGCCCAATTCCCTTCTCATCCCGAGTGCTAGTTTGTAGGAAATTTCTTTGACAATCCTTGCCAAAGTTTTCACAACCTCCTCTAAATCATTAGCTTTACTTGTTTGAGGTTTTTCGGGTTAATCAACTTTACACCCTCCCTTTTGGAGGCTTTCCAATTGCCTTGATGTTGTTCTCTATTTGTAGAGCCATGGTGAAGGCTTACCTCAAATTTGTGGGGTTCTTGTCTTTGAAGTAATATGCAACCTTTTTATCAAATGCATCAGAATATTTGATCAAACTTGACTCATCACAAGGCCTTATCCTAACAGGAAATATCCTCAAGGTCTTATTAAACCTTGTGTTGAAATCATGTACTAACTCATTAGGATTATTTTTATGTTTTCAAATTATGTCAAAAGAAACCTAGGGTCAGTTCTATCACCATACTGCAATCTAAATGCATTACTCATCTTAGTCCAAGAATCAATAGAGTTATCTGAAAATGCTTTATACTAGTCCCTGACATCCTCCTCCAACGTATGGATAAACAAATTGATAGATATATCTTCATGTTTAACCTCAAAGTGTTCCATCATATTGATAAAAAGATTTAGATGTTGATCACTGGTAATAGCATTGTTCCCTTGGAACTTTGGTAGTTTTTCCTTACATCTTGAGGAACTACATTTGGATAACTAGCCATTCCCACAAAATTTATAGGTCCAAAAGTGTTTACAACAAATGGAGGTCTAGGTGGGGGCTGGGCCATATTGTTTTGAGGAGGTGACCCTAGAGGGGTGACAAATTGATAAAGGGCTAGAGGGTCCTTGGAACATAGGAGTATAATTTTCAAAATGGATACCCCCAAAGGCCTTGTCTCTTGGAAATCCCTATCAACCTCAAAAAAGACAGGTGCAGAATGTGAAGCAAACCTTTCAAAATCAAATGAAGGCCCTTCTCCAGCTAGAGAATTCAATTCCACAAAGAGGCTACTTGATTCAGAGTCACTTGAAGTATAGTCTTCAATAATAGGCCGATCACTTTCATACCACATCTTCAAATCTTTTTCTACATTTCATAAAGAGCTGAATCTCACACGAAAAATTACGGCACACAAGCTCAAAGCAACAGAGAACCACACAACAATTTTTGTATAGTTTTTAAGCTCAAAATCATAGAGAAATGGAAATCCTCGGGAAAATTTTCCAAGGATTCTCCCTCAATAAAAAATATGCATGAGAAATGATGAAATTATATTTTATAAATAAGGGTGTTCATGATTTAAACAAATTAGAATCCAACTCAACCTGGGTAGATGATAAATGGTACCAAATTAACAATGCAAAATCGAAGGTATTAGATGATAACCCAAACCAACCACCAAGCTATAGATCCATGGCGGGGATGATCATAGTAACAGAGATACATGGTGAAAAAGTAATCACATATTCATGTAGCTCATAATCAATGCAAAAAAAAATTCTCAAAGGATTTATGGTGTGATATCATCAAGGATAGATATCAATGGCCACCATTCAATCACTAGGATCAAAGCAAATGAACACCCTAACTAAAGACTAGAATATCAATGATAAAAAATGAAGCAAGTACTAGAATCAATGTCCAACATTTGATTTATTTTATCAATGCAGACCCAGGGTCACAGTCAACTCAACCCGAGTTAGTAATGCCACCAATAAAAGTGAAGGGGTGAGTCATGGGAGGGGGGCCATGCCATATCATTTTAAAATCATTGCATTTTACCTTGGTTAAGGTCTTATAAAACTAAAATAATCAAATACTGACAATATGTACAATGAAATGATATCCAAAAGGTGGTCGAGCATATGATATGGAAAAGTTTAAAAATTCCCTCATGTTATCCTAAGTCATGATTTTATACCAAACAAGGCCAAGGAGTGGTCAGTTCAAAACAAAGGGTCAATGCAACGTGAGGAAGGGGACCAAATTATATGCCATAAAGTAGTCGATCAAAAAAATAATCAATCAATGATTATTATATATGCCATGCAAATCAAAAGGGGTCCCATGACCTACCTTTTCACAAAGGTACCATCATTGTTCGAATAAAGTAACATAGGTAAATAAGACCTTATCATATATCAGAATAAACCAAGAGATAGGTCATATATGCCAAGTTCAATGGAGACCCCTATGAAGTCAAGGAGTGTAATTCTTCATGTGACCATAAGAAGACGAAACAGATGTCTACATCAGAACCAAAGGTGGTCCCCATCAAGATGGATACATGGGTGAATATTTTTCCAAGTATTGCTAATTCAAGATTTATTTTTGCTCACACAGTGGACATATTATTTTGCATGTACATCCAAGGGGGCAAGTGGATCAAAATTACAGATGTCACATCAAGCACTAGAAGATAGAAATTGTATGCATTGAATAAAACTTTATCATCAAGAAAAAAATTTTTATTAGCCAATTATTCACCCAACCTTATTAAAAATAGAACAATCAACTAAAGTTTAATTGAGTTGTTATTTTGTAAACAACGTTATTAATTCCTTAATGTATTAGCATGATTATTTTTACTCCTTTATTTTTTTCATGATAAAGGATAAAAATAGGATGCATGGGTGAGTATAACTTTAGTATATTTTTAGACATGGTAGGATGAATAATTTTGATATATATTATGTACATCGGGCAATGCACAAGGAGGAGTTTTTGACATATGAGTACCGAAGAAGATTTTTCCAGTTATTTCCTTTGAATGAGAATTATATTCTTCCTTCCCAATAATTTTAAATCTTGTGTATGTCTTATTAATCCTTGTGAATATCATATTCCCTAGTCAATTTCCCTCTGTGTGTTGCACATTTAGTAATTTCTGCATGATATTAGTGTTCATGTGTATCTTAACAATATTGTTGTGAATTTTTCCCTCAATACATTAAGTGTTTGCCTTAATATTCTGTTGAAAATTATTGGTTTGTGCAATCAGAATTAATTGTCAGATATTTTTACATGTATTCAGTCAAATCCCTCAACAATTTTGGTGTATCACCCTAGTTTTCAATTTATTTTTACAGTAATCTTATTTACCTCAAAACCCCAAAAAATAGTTTAGCATACATCAAGAAGGAACTAGCCTTGATACATCGAGACTCACCTAAATAATAGGTATACCCACATTCTTAGGTATTTCCATTATATATATGAAAGAGAGAGATCTAGAGCAAGTTTAGAACACCTACACCCATCTCTCTCTAGGGTTCATTTTTGAAAGACAACGGGACAATAATCACCTTGAAATTTCAGAAGAGGGAAGTAAAAGCACTTATATGATATAACATGTTATTTATTTGAAAAATAAGGTTAAAATAATTGAATGAAAATTCAATAATAATTTGAAACATAATAATTTTACCATGGACCTAGAAAAGAAGAATTCAGAATAACGTGTGTTGGGAAGAAAACAAAAAAACCTACTTTCATGGTGGTAGATTAATAAGATATTTGTTAGCCACTGATGAAGGAAAGTCTAAAATTTTTATGATTTTAAGCTAACATCATCCCTCTCATATGATTTTGATCGAGATGACTAAATGTATGCATCTTGCGTTCGTTAGATCATGTATGTTTTGGGGGATATGAAAGATTATCGGAGTTGTATGAGAGGAAGATTTAATTTCTCTTCCTCTTCGGTTATGCTATTGCGTCCTCTAATCCATAAGATGATTATGGTCTAAATGTGGAGGTTAATATGTTAGAGTGGTTATTTACCTTAGTACATGTTCACCTAGGTATTTTATTTACCTTTATTATATTTCTCCTCACTCACTTGTGTGTGTGGATAATTATTTTTTATTTTATTTAGATATTAGGGGATATTATTCTAGTTGTTAGTTATAGTTCTTTCCTTGATCTATGGTATCAACTAGATCCTTGATGTCTAGTTCTTTTATAAATTTACGGTCTTGACTAGTTCTTTGATGACTAGTTCTTTCCTTGATTTAGGGCTTGATATATGATCTTGATTGGTTCTTAGATTTTTATTCCTTGCCTATATAAGCAAGGTCCATTCTCATTATATTCCATTGAGTTCCATAATAATATATGACATTGATGCTCATTTTTTTGGAAAAGTTTTATGTAAAGTTATTCTAACGAATTGCTTTCATCTTATTCATCATGGTGTTTGATTAGCATCTCCGAGTTCTTGTCTTGGTACTATCTAGTTATCATTCATTTTTAAAGATCGAGAAGGATATTGTTGTTGACATCCATCTCGTAAGTTTCATTTTCCAATTTTTTTTTGTATATTTGGCATTTCTCCGCATTTTGTTGATGCATGTGTTTTATGAAAAACATGGCCTTCAATTGGATTTGGAAGGTGCGAAAACCCTAAGATCGATTGTAAACTCTACCATTTCTAGAGGAAGTCATTTTTTTGGTTTTTTTAATGTTGTAGAGACACACATATTTTCCTCGAAATCTGCATTAGCTAGAGTAAAACCTAGAAAATCAATTTCTAGGTTTTTATAGATCCATTCTAGAAATTTTGTTTATGATGTAACTTTTCTGGGGATGTGAAATAGGCTATTTTCGGAGGGGTGATTCGTTCCTTCTCTAGTAGGTTCCCGAGAGGTGTTGTGTATGTTTTGCCAATATGGGAAAATCTATAAGTTTCTATTTTCGGCATTGGAGGCCATTATCTACACAAAAACAACAAGTTTTACGAGAAGGAGCATATGGATGTGAATTTATCGAAAACAAGTGGCACCCCCCAAAATAGTAAGTTGTGCAAACACCCATTAAAATCCTTAACCCTGGTCATATAGTATGGTCACACGAAGGTTTAACCTTGTGATTCATACTATTAGGTGCTTAAATCCAGTCCCTTTCATTTTATTTTTGTCATGAATGCAAGAGTGTTTTATTTTTTTTAGTGGAAAATAAAATAAACAGCAGAGCATAAACTTGTAAAGCTTGTATATTTTGATTGGCAACTTGGTTTTGAGTTCCTTTTTTACAAAAGTGCTTCATTCTTTTTGTTATTTCCATTATAAATATTTATTTTCAGAATCCCACTATAATTTTAAAGTTCCATATTATAACACACACTCACTATAAAGTACCAAATATGGAATAGTGTAATAATCACTTATGACACAATATCGGCCGAGCCCGACATCCTAAACTTTTTAAAGTAGCATTCTTGTATCTATCATGGATTCTAAGAATGATATCATTTTCTCTAAAGTTTGTGAACATCAGGAGGATATTGTAAATTTTTGAAATAAAATAGATCCCTCAAGAAGTGAAATTATCTTCTACAAGAACTCATTCGCGATAACGATACACTAATACACTCCGCAGTAAAACTTTATAGCTTGCAACAATGTCATCATATTGTGGATGTCATATCCATGCTCCTAGTTCACTTGCAGCTATTTCTCTTGTCCCCACTGACATTGATCTTTCAATTTCTAAGCTTTCTCCTTCTCTTGATGCTCCTAAGCCTATTAGGCTTGTTATTACATGTTCTTCTAGCTATGTGCCTATTGCAGCTTACACACTCATAATATCCCAAATCAGCTCCTTCTTCTTAGATACATGGATTTTTTATAAGGATACCACCGCATTCAGTTCTCACATGCTCCGTTCTATGGGTTTTACTTGCAAATATATTGGAAAACATTCGCAAGGTATTGTTTCCCCTATTCCACATGTTAAGTGGAATTCTCGCTATGGCATTGGTTTTCAAATAGGTACTTAATTGGGATCACACACTAATAGAGATCCTATTTTTATTCACTCGATTCTTTCGAGGATCATGAGAAACACATGAGTTCTACACCTTTACTCAAGCTTGAGAAACCTCGATATTTCAGTTGCCGATATGATCAACTTGACAGAATTTTTGATAATCCTTTACATGCAAACCATTGTGCATTTTGCACTAGGTCATATGCAAACATCTTCTTCATCCATCTGCATTGAGTTGGGGTGGATATTTGATCACTCATGGTGGCGACATAGGCATTCATAGAGAGGAATATACATGTGTGGATCCTCCACCATTCGACCTATTTCTCCACTTTTTATACCTTTTACATTGTAATGTTCTTTGTTTTGAGAATTTTTATTTAGTAGGTGTAGTGTATCTCTTTTGTTTGATGAGATATTTGGTATCTTTATTTTTGACACTTTTGGCATGTTGAGAGTCTCTATTATGGGGGAGCTATTATGGAACAAACCCAAAGTGTTAGTTTTTCAAAGTGTTTGAGTATTTGTTTCGTTAACTTATACATATTTGTAGAGTCACTCCACCCATTCAACAATATGGGAGGGTGTGGTTTTTATCCATCTTGTTTGGGTTTTGTGTCATTTCCTTGTTACCTTGGATTTTCTTGCATCGTGACACTCCCGATTTTTTTCCTTACCTTTCTTCTTTAGTTATTGTTGTTGAATCGTGGCACGCCTATTTACAACACTTGATCGAATTATTTATGGTGTTACTTGGTTTTGGGTACCTTGCGGTGTATATTTTTCCCAGCTTATTATACATGAGTACCTTATCAGTGCCTAGTTTTCGAGACTCATATTGTGGTTATGCCACTTTTATTTTGGGCCCCTATATTCACTTGAGGGGGTGTTAGAGTAGGTATTTACCTTATCTCATAGTCACCTAGGTATTTTATTTACCTTTATTATATTTATCCTCACCAACTTATGTGTGTGGATATTTCTTTTATCTTATTTAGATTTTAGGAGATATTATCTAGTTGTTTGGTATAGTTTTTTCCTTGATCTATGGTATTGACTAGTTCCTTTCTTGATCTATGGTCTTGACTAGTTCTTTGATTACTAGTTCTTTCCTTGATTTAGGGCTTGATCTATTACATTAATGGTTCTTAGATTGTTATTTATTACATATATAACAAAGGACCATTATCATAATATTTCATTGAGTTCCATAATAATATATGACATTACTCGCTCATTTGTTTAGAAATTTTTATGTAAATTTATTCTAGATAATTGCTTTCATCTTATTCATCGTGGTGTTTGATTAGCATCCGAGTTCTTGGCTTGGTACTATTTGGTTATCATTCCTTTTATGGTATCGAGAAGGAGCTTGTTATTAACATCCATCCGTAAGTTTCATTTTGTAAATTTTTTTATATATTTGGGATTTATCTATATTTTTATGGTATTTAGGATTTCTCCGCATTTTGTTGATGCGTGCATTTTTATGCAAAACAAGGCCTTCAACTGGATCTAGAAGGAATGAAAAACCCTAAGATCAAATGTAAACTCTACCATTTTTGGAAGAAGTCATTTTTTTTGTTTTTTCATGTTGTAGAAACATGCACAAGTTTACCACGAAATCCACATTATCTAGAACAAAATCAGAAAAATAATTTCTTTATTTTTCAACATTCATTATGGGAATTTTTCATTTGTGATGTACCTTGTTAGGAAGATGTGAAACATGTTGTTTTCGAAGGGGTGTTTATTTCCTTCTTTGGTAGGGGCTCTGCGAGTTATTGTGCACGTTTTACCAAAATGGGAAAATCTGTAGGTTTCTATTTTTGCACTCTGGAGACCATTATCTACATAGTCTAAAAATAGTAATTTTTACCGAAAGGAGCAGTTGGATGTGACTTTTCAAAAACAAGCAACACCCCCAAAATAGTAAGTTGTGCAAAACCCATTGAAATCCTTACCTTGGTCATATGATATGGTCATATGAGGGCTTAAAAAACAATGCACTATGAACCCTAAAATCATTAAAATCAACATAAAATATATTCAAATTTGAGACCACTTATAACATCTTTTGTAGTGAGGTTTTCATATCGAGTTGTGATAGAAGAAAAGATTACACCAGTGAAAAAATCTTTGGTAAATGATGAGGACCTAAATATGTAGGTAAGATCTCATTCAACTACAACCCTATAGTTAAATATGTATAAAATATATTTTATCTCTTTAGTAGGAAAAATTGTATCATGCATATAAAATATAAAATAAAATTAAGAAAAAGTCAACAAATCACTCTTATGAAAAAGATGAAAAAATAACTAAGCATATATATATATATTTGGTGTACATTTATAATTTCTCAAGAATATTTTTCTAAGGGTATTAACTAATTAAGTATATCTATTAGATATGATGAGAGTTTTCCACTTGAAAAGTGTCATGTGGTTTTCTTTTCAATGAAATCTCTTCCATGGGGTGGAAATTCTTCTTTAATCAAGGTGGGTATGAAGTTTTTATTTCTAGGATCAACAATAGAGTCCCCAAATGTGAAAACACTAGGAACTTTGGGTGTAACACTATTATTATAACTATTGTTTACTATTCTAATTTCTATTTTCCCTTCTCCTCCACCTCCTAAAAAGAAATAATTATTTATTTATACATTTTTAATTAATTAGAATTATTTTGAATTTAGTATTTCAACATGTTGAAAAACTTAGTGTGTTTTTCAAGATGCGGAAAACACATTTTTTTCAACATGTCGAAAACACAATATTTTTCAACATGTTGAAAGACACACTGTATTTTTCAACATGTTTAAAAATAAAGTGTTTTCCACATGTTTAAAAACACACCATGTTTTTAAAAATTCATAAAGATAGAGAACAATAATAACACAAACAAATTTCACTATAAAAAAGTTAAAAATTTATATAATTATAAAAATTGCATATTTATTTAATATTAACATTTGAACAATTTTTTTAGTATAGAAAATATATACAATTCAAAATTTATACTAAATTATATAAAAAATTCAATTTAGGAGTAATATTTCCATTTCAATTTAATAAATTACATAATTTATATTATAACATTAATTAAAAGTAAATTCAAAATTTTAAAGTGTAATTTTGTATTTTTATTAGTATTTTAAACAAGTATATTCATAAGTTTCTAAATAATTAATGAGAGAACAAAACTAGATGACACTTCTCCGTAACCCTAATACCCGAGCCCTAATTGTTACGACACTTCTTCTTCCGCATCGTCTAAGGATGTTGGTGACTAGATTGATATGAAGGTAGTGGAGGTTGCTAGAGAGGGTTTTGGTAGCAATAAGGATGAGGTGTTTCCACAAAATTCTATAGGTTCCCAACAACTGATGTGAAAACACTTGCATCCTAGTTGAAGAAACATGGATCTAACGGTGGTGGATCTGTTTCTAAATAACATCATACTCATGCATCCGTCCTTAGTGCAAGGTAAATGGATTAGGGATTCTATGATATGCCAATTCCTTTGTTGCTATGGTTTCCAAATAGACAAATCATAGCACAGAAATGTATTAAAGTTTTTAAAACCATTTCAAAAGACTTGGCTCTGAGATAGAGTAGGATTTTCTACAAATGGTTCTCAAGGAGCGGGATAATCTTTCGTAGTTTGGCATTATCTAGAGATTTTAAAATCTCTAACCTAAGCTATCTTATCCCCATGAATGGATTTTTATAATACGGAGGAAAATATTAATGGTAAGATTATGCTTTATTCCTTTTATAACATTTATTTCATTGATGTCTTTGAAACTTCTGAAGAAAGTGATGTAATTTATGATTAGTATTGGGTTTGAGGTGAACGTGAGATCATGTCCAAGCCCAAGTTTCAGTATTTTGATCCTCTAAAATACTCCTTCGATGCCTACCCTATTTATGTTTTCCAATCAAGACTCCCATTAGAATTTTGGACAACTCTATGCCTTGCTTCTATAAGCGATACTTTAGGATATGATAAATAAGATGATAAAACCTCTTAGAAGATTCATAAAAATTATGTTAGAATCTTAGTAGAAATTAAAAATCTCAATACCTTCCAACAGAAATTAGTTTGTAAATCTATGACAAACATTGGTTAGAGAGGACCAACTATGAGGATTTGACCTTGAGATGTTGGCATTGCTTTCAATTGGGGAATTTTTGAATGAATGTGAACACTTTAGAAGCAAGATAAGAGAAAAATGATGTGGTGGAAGGGATCTATTCATAAACATCTCAATATTAGTTCCCATTTAGATCCATTTAAGGAGGGTGCATTAAGGGAAGACGCTCCCCTACCATTGAAGAATTTCCAAACCAGCCAAAGAAGGAGCCATAAAACAAACTTTCTAATCCTCTTGAATCTATTGATATAGCATATATTCAACTAACCAAGAGGTCATTGCTAAATCTACAATTGATTATGCCTCATTTCTCCTTGTGGTCACATTCCTATCAATACTCTTGAAGTTATTCTTCCATTCTTCGTGGAAGAAGATAATGGGAAGTGGAATCTTGTGGACAAGAGAAATAAAGGATACAAAAACTAAAACCCACAATGTGTTTAGAAAATGAATTATTTTTTGAAGATCTTTGTTTCTCCTCTATTTTCTATTCTTGTTGGTTTTATGCGTTTTCGAGTTGAAGTGGTGATGCGCTTTTGTTGTTTTCAAACTTCATTTTAGCAGGATGCTCCCTTCTTTTATTCTTAACTTTTATATTTGGCATTTAAGTGCATTTTCTATATGGTGTGGTCCCCACTTGTTATAAAACCACTGATGTTTGTTTGTAAATCATCTTTTTGAGTGTTCTTGATGTTAGGTTATGGTCCTATAAAAAAATTATTTAGCAATCATAAAAAAATTCCAAATCATTCAATAATATGATCAAAATTAATGGGAATATTAATAAAATATATTATATAATAATTATAAAAATAAGAATAAACAAACATTAAGAATGTTTCATTTTTTATGTTTTTAAATTTGTTTTTAAAGAACTAATTTTTAGGGTTTTTTTAATATTATATTTGTACTTAGAGGTTATATAGCATACAAAAATATCAATTGGTTGATCATAAAATTATTTATGTTTCTATTTATAACTAATTAATAATATGTTTTATTTGTTAAGAGAATTATAATTTTTATATTTTTTATTAATTAGAATTATTTTGAATTTAGTTTTTCAATGTGTGTAAAACACACTATTTTTCAACATTTGAAGAAGAGAGAGAGAGAGAACACTATCAACACAAAAAAATCAATATAAAAATTGTGAAAATTTATACAATTATAAAAAATTGCATATTCATTTATTATTATATATTTAGTAACAAAATCATGATCTTTTGACATTTATTTATCCCGGTCTCATACTACTATTTAGAAGGTTCTTGAATGAAGAAACTACTAATTAAGCCTAGTTTTTTTCATCCTATTTTATTTTATTTTATCATTACCCACCTCTTGCATCCATATGCCAAGTAAAATTCTGTCATCCCATGTCATTTTAGCCTCAACCGTGGTGCCTTGATTAGTATTGGAGCTCTAATGGGGTCTTAGTCCCACTAGAGCACCCATATCCGTTTTACACTTTGCAGCCACTTTTTGGTCTCCTTTCTAGCCATTTTGCATATTTATATTTCTCGTGGCCTGAATTTTCGGGGTTAATTACGAAATTAGACCAAGATAAACCTATAAATATAATGTTAGGAGACCATATCAAAGGACCTAACATCACTTATTCTTGTCACTCCATCTAGAGTTTCATCCATCTATTGCATTGGTCATCACTTGCATCCACATAGCTCAATCATCAAGGCACAATGCTAGGACATCTACATCACACTTCATAAGGGGAGGGTTTTTATTCTATTCCATGCACACATTATATTAATTTTTCTACACATAATTATTTCTCACATTTTCACAAAGTGTGATTCACACATGAGCAACCTAGCGCATGTTCACACACACTTGAACATATAACTACATCGGATAAGAGATGTAGTGTAGCACTCGATTAGTAAGTCAACCATTGTGGCATCCGAGGTTAATTCGACCCCTTCATATGAACATTTATTTTTAGGGTTTGATGATTGTTTTCAGTCTTGCAGGTATTTCTTAAATCTTGGATTTTGGAAACATCTTGTACGAGAGAGTGAATCTAATACGACATACTATGAAGGTTCCAGGTCATTTCTTATCCCCCACATTACATATCGGGGTGCCCAAATTACATATCAGATCCCCCACAACTACCCCGGTCCCCTCCGGTGTGCTCTAGTCAAGTTATATCATGCAGATCTATCCTTTTCGATACTCTTGCATAGTCGTTAAAGCTTCTACATTTTCTAGTCATCATTGTAATATTCTCCTATGAACATCTTCCATTCACTTGAGTTCTTTCCTCTTACCTCTTGCATATTAGGGTTATAATTTCCTTTTACATAATTTCTTATATCATTTACATACTTCTTTACTATATTTATTTACTATATTTACATTTTTTCATAGCTTAGATAAACAACACCCACACTACTTTGGTTAGTCCAATTTTAGTTAGTAAATAGACTTAATGTTATTTTTTTCTTAAATTATTAATAATTTATAAAAATTTTAATATTATATTTATAGTGCAAAGGTTACACAACTTACACAAAATATGAATTGGTTGATTATAAAATAATTTATGTTTCTATTTGTAATTAATAATAATATGTTTTATTTTTTAAGAGAATTATAAAATATTTATTTATACTTTTTTAATTAATTAGATTTTTAAAAAAAAATAGATAGATTTATGTATCAATATTATTTCAAATTTTAAAAAAATTAAAATATGTTTTATGTAATATTTATTTTGGGAGTATGGAGTGTAAACATTTATATTTCACAAATTTATTTTGAACCTTGTCATGTTTAGAAGAATGTTTTATTATTCATTATATTTTTAAATAATGTTAATGTGTAGATAATTTCTATGTAGAAGAATGTTTTATTATTCATTATATTTAGTTCTCTTAATTTCATTCCTCTCTTAGTTTTGTTGTATGGAAAAACATTTGAGTATGTTTTGTTTTCTTTATTAGTATGGAAAAAAATTGTAAGGTTACAATTGTATGTAAATTGAACAAAACAATTTCTCTCTTGTCGCACTCTCCTTTCTCATTTTGGTATATGGGTGCATGTACCTTTGTCAAATATATAAATCATTACGTGTTGAAGTGGATTTTCTATTATGATGTCACATCAATACACCCCTATTTGAGTGGTAGAATGTGTTACGTAGAGGTTTTTATAGATGCTCGTCATAGAGAAATTATCCATACATCATTTTTTCTTACTGATTTTAACAAAATATTTTTTCCTTTCCATATGTTTGTCATATTTCTTTATTATTATTGGCTTTCAAGGTTTTACTTATAATGTACTAATGTACATTATATGCATCTTTTAAGTGGATGTTTCGTATTTTATTTATTTATTGGTTGGTGAAAACAAAAATATTAAGTTTCACTCCTTTTGATGCATATGTAATAACGATTAAAACTATGTATTTCCATAGGGGAATCATTTTATAATGTACCATTTGTTGTGAATGTGTTACATTTTAGGAAAATTTGACCGCGAAAACTATAAATCGCAACAATGGTGAAAGCTCGACTCGATTTACCAGAAAAATCCATGATTTACCTCTCCAAATTCCACACCATTGGCTCCCTCTCTAGAGTAAATGGCTTTGCATAGACTCGATGGAAGATGCACAAAAATATAATCCTCCCCATAAATTCAAGAAAATTGGGATTCGATCGAAATTTTCAACTCGTAAAAAAGATCGCATAAGGAAACAATGAATTTATTTTTGTTAAATATTAGGATAGATATTTTATATTTCTTTATATTTTATATTACATATTTTATATATAATCATCTAATAGATAGACTTAATCCTTATAAAAAAATTAAAAATTATGCGAATAGACAAGAGAATTTCCTATAAATTGTTTTTTCTTATAGAGATGAATTTTCTTTAACTTTTCTTTAGAATTTCCTTCATAAATCAGTATTATTTAATCTATTTATATTTTATTTAACACTCTTAATATTATAAAAAAATTCATTTTCTATTTTTCACTTTGAGATTTGATGAAAATTAAATTATAGTGTTCTCTTACATTTCATCCTCCATTAAATAAGAAGTTGAAAACATTCTTCCCTATTCACTTCTGAAATATATTAGTTTGTTGTGTTACCATTATAGTTTTTATGTTATATTAATATGTAAATCTACATCTGCAAACATTCATAAATAGAATTTACATTCAAACTAAAATATATCATGAATATTTACAACAATTTTCAAAATAAAAATGTTTTATATAGAATCCCAACAAGAAAATGGCCTTAAGGGATGTTTCATATCGGAATTCAATAAAAATTATTAAAAATAAATATATATTGGAGTGTCTCTTAAAAAGGTGAAGATGATTTAGATTAAATGTGATAAAGTGAGAAGGTATCCAACTCATATGTCAATGAATTAGTAACTAATTCATGCACATGTTGAAGATTATTACAAGATTCAATTCAATAGAAGTATCATGTAAAATAAAATTATTTTTAGCATAAACAAAATGAAAAAATATCTTGTATTCGACATTATATGCAATCTCTTTTGGATAATGGAAGATAACTATATTTGTATTTGATTTCTATTGTTTAAGCCAATAAATGGACTCTAACAAAGAATTGAATATTAGTTTAAAAAACAAAAATAATTAAGATGAGTATTAATTTAATATTACATTAGGATATATGGTTTTATGAACTTATAAGTCTCTACGTAAAGATTAATTAAGCACATGGATTGGGAATGAAAGGAAATCATGGTTACACCATCACAATAGTATGTGAAATTTATTCCAATTCCCTAATGAGAAACCGACTCTTAAGCATGGTAAGCTCAATACTTGAAAATAAGTGTAATACTTTAGGTGAGTTTTTACATCATTTATTTAAAATAATCAAAACCAAACTTACGAGATTTAAATTACATTTTAAATAATTAAATATAATGCATAAATTATTCATAACAACATTAGAAAACATATTTTCATTCAAGTAATACACTAATTAGATTCCTAATACAAGGATTAGAAATATTTTGTTTCATCATAAAGATTTATCTATAACCCTTCTTTTGATGACTAATGACTCTCATAATACACTGCGTTTTTCTTTTTCTTGCATCTAATTAATAATAAAAAAAAATTCACATGATTGAAGATATATGAAAGTTTAGAATGCACATAAAATCCAAAAAATCATACATGGAATAATTATACAACTATTAAAACATAAACCATAATCCATAATCCATAATCACATCACATCTCATTCTTTAATACATTAACCCATTACATAGTGACAACATCGTCATATCTACATCTTGAGTAATTAGGGTCCTCATAATAAGCAATGTTATACAATAAATGGAATGTCACATAACAAGAATAAAAAATATTTTATGCATTATATATAAATCATAATTGTATGAATCTATATCAACCAAATACAATCAACCATAATCAACATACTATAAACAATAAATCATAATCCATAATCAATAATCTTTAACCATGTAACAGTTGATTAATATAAACTACAAACCATAATCAATATATCAAGAATTCAATATAATCCATAAACATTAAACAAGAGTAAACAAACACATTAAATAGTAACATCATCATCTTATATTTATCTAAAGTAATCAAGGTCCTAATAATAAGAAATTTTATAGAATAAATATCATCATATCCTTTGGTGTCTATTGGATGTAATAGAACTCAAAAACTCGTAAAATATAGCATATTTATTGATGTTTTTGTTAATGAAAAGATGTGTGATACCAAGGGTATGGGGGCATGGGTTTTCTACATCTGATTACGAAGAACTCTCTATAGGGGTGTAGTGTAACTATAACATGGTTTGTATCATCCATGAAGAAAACCATATAGTAAATAAGTCAAAGTACATTAATCAATCGATTAAACAAATAAAATAATAATCCAATACATTTACTTTCCTTTCGACAAGGAATGTCATGTTTCATGTCTAAAAATCCCATGACACAAACCCTTTGAGACAATTTTCCAGAGTGTTTGGAAATATGGTAGGGTAGAGAAATGGAAAAGTGGGAAAAATTGCCTTAAAAATTTTAAATTTGAAAGTCTCTAGGGGGATTCCTATGCCATGATAATGCACATGAGGGTCAATATAACAAATAAATCCTCTCCCGATGACTATATCATCTAACATAATCTGAAATTTGACCCTAAAAATAAAAACCTAGAATAAAAACAATCTCAGCTGCATGAATAATTATATCTTAAGTTTACTAACAAAGAATATTGAAAGGTGAATGAGAAAAAGAGTTTAACTACCATTGAATTTTCCCCTCTCTCCGTCCTTTCGCGACCTTTCCCATGACCCTCATATCAAGCCTCTCCTCGTCAACCTCTCTCTTGTCAACATGTGAGAAATCTTTGTCTCCACCGCTTTACTTCCCAAAGTGTCTCTTACATCTCGTGTAACTATGTCTCCAATTAGATTGAGACCAAAGGAAGAAGAAGAATGGAATGTCTCATCAATAAATGTGACCTTCAATAAATGAGACAACATGTCAAATGAGATAAAAATTAAATAAAACAACATACAATTGTCAAACCAATACAAAGTTTTTTACCTTTTCCTATTTCGTTCTACCTAGCTAGTCTCTCTATCTCCATAGAATCTGAATTAAGGTAATTTCATCATCCTACGCACACCATCAAAGTAAAGAGTTAATATACACACAATTAAACACAAAATAAATTAAATATAATAATTAAAGTCTAATCAATATCTATGGGATCCTTTCGTAGGAGGACAACATTCTCGCTAGTTTCTCCAACCTCTTCTCTTTATTCTTGTTCATTAAATAATATTCATTTAGTGATTTATAGCCATACATAATACATAATAGATTCAAATAATATTTAATTTACCTCACTACAAGGATTAAATTAGTCAATTATTACTTTTTCTCTCAACCACCTCTTATTTCACGCCTCCAGGCTTTCCTCCGAATCATCTACATGCATTTAATTCTCCATATCCCTTTATCCATCCCATCTAAACTCCTCAAATTGATTTTTTCATCCTTTTTTGGAAACTACGTACAAACTACCTTTTTTTTGCATGTTGTGCTACTACCTCAAGATATAGTCCACATCATTCTCTCTCCTCTCTACAAATTTCCTCATTTTATAAGGGAGAAATGTTGTTTGACCTTATTCTAATGGCAATGCTTATGTGTATTTTTAAAGGGAAGACCGCGTTAAAGCACGTGATGGATGTTAAGTTTTGGAGATCCCAAAACTTAATGTTCCCACTAACACCATATGATCCATATTCACAAAAATATTGAAGGTGATTACCCACCCAATTAGTTATGTAGTCTAGAAGTGATTATTGAAACATGTTAGATAATGTTTATAACTCTTATGAAATCAGAAAACACTAATTAGTGATAAAAAATAATCTTAAGTTCTAAAATTCTTCACCTCTGTCATAAGATCTACAAAATCTAATTAAACGTGTTTGAAAGGAACTATAAATGAATCACCATGAGGACCATCATTCCCTAAAGGAGAATCTCCTATGACATTAAATTATAACCTTTTATTTTTTACTTACTCTATAATAAATTTTAATTAAAAAAACTTTCACAATAAGAACTATTTACTGATAACATGGCTTCCTCAATTGTGAAGTGTTTTGAATGCCTACATGTCCTTGGATGTGAATTTACCTATATGAAAATACTAAAATAATAAAATTATTAGCCAAATTAAAAATTTACGTATTTATGAAATAAAATATAATTAATGTTCACACATTATTATATTACCATATCAAAAATTTGCATTCTCCCAATGCATAGGAATTGATATCGAATATGGGTGGGGAATCATAGAAATTCCCTATGCCTTGTCCAAGTACATCACCATACCTTTCCCAAGAGCTACGCATTATAATATAATAAAAACTTAAACATATGGTATATGAACTCTTTGATTTTTATTTTACATTTGATTGATATAATTATGCACAAAAAACATTTATGATAGAGTTAATTTAACACATTGTTTTTCAAGCTATTGAAAAACATAGGTGTTTTTCAACATATTTAGAAACACGTTGTGTTATTCAAGATTGGAAAAATAACTATATATTTTTCTAAATCTCGACATGCATTTAGTTTTGAAAATATTTTATATGAAAATTTCATTGTAATTGTGATACAAATTAATATAGGAATAAAGAATAAAAAATGTATGAGTATGTTATGAAAATAATATTGAAATTTAATGTATAAACCCATATAATTAGATTATGTGTTTTCTTGTTCATAACATGATTATGTAACACAAATAAAATGTGTGTATCAAAGAAAATTGGGAAATACATTTTGAAAATCATTGTATTACACTTTTACAAAATATGTAAGTAATTAGGGTGGGCGAAAAATGTTGATGTAGGAATCCCCACTACAATCATTGTCACACTTGTTCCATTCATGATGAGTTGCTTTCCATTTTTCATACCTCTATTGTTCAAGTTATTATAGCTGATGGTCAACATCATTCCACCATGCAAGGACATTTTCGAGATAAGCGGGCCAATTCCCATATGAAGGTTGGTGTACGAAAAGCGTGAACTTGTGGTACTCTTGAAAGTACTCTCTCCATCTTCTCGGTGACGACATATGTCCTAGTGATCTCGTGAATCCATCATAAATTGAACAACCATACAAGACATAACCAGCATATTTTCCACCTTCATATTTCGGTGTGACCATTCTCTATTGAAGATTAAAAATTTCAGTCATTTTAAACTATTTGGTGCAATGGATAATGGGGGTGATAGTGTTGCATAGTTTGTGAAACTTATTTAGGCATTGCAAAGACAATCGTTTCCATTTTTGGGATGTTGTATAAGAGCATCCACATTCATCGTTTTGAATCACCCATCTACATAATATTTAACAAACAATCCATACAAACTTTATATTCCATTTCGCAACCACTAAATCCTATCCATCAAAAATCAATTAAAGTCATAGTGACAATCAATTCTTTTCATTATATAATAATAATTAATTTATTCAAAAAAATTAATATTAAAAAAATAAAACATTCCATATTATCTACTTAGTACCCTTACATAAATTATTAAATATAATAATATTTTATCTTCAAAACAATATTTTACTTTACTTACTATGTCATTTTTACATTAATAATAATTAAATTATATTCAAATAAATGACATTGTTTACTTTATATTTCACTCTTTTACATGAAAATGCTAAAACATCTACTTAATAAAGTTAAATATGTTTCTTTTTCTATATCTAGTAATTGATCCTTTGTTTGAACTCTCAGGTAAGGTCCCACCAAAACCTTTAACTAATTAATAAAAACAATAAAAAAATAAAAATATATTTAATTTCAACTACAATATCTTCAATCAAAATACACACCTACGTAGCACTTGTTGAATATATAGTGTAACATTTTAATCTATCATATTAAATGATAGGAATATTTTATAGAACTATGAGACACCCATTCTTGAGTCTAAACATATACATTAAATAAATAAAAATATAACAAATGTATGTAATGTTATAATGTGTTTAGTACTACACAGTTACAAGCCTTATAAAATTAATTAAGCAATCATAAGTCAATTGTTTAGGTTCTTGGATTTTTTAATGCTATATCATAACACCCTAGGATTTGTACAAGTGTGTGTGCTTGAGCTTACACTATGACTATGTAACATGGTTACTATCCCAAAGTTGTGGGACTTTCTACTTGAGATAGACCCCCAGAGAAAGTTGGTTCTTGCTCCGAAACTACCCGCCACAATCTACTCTAATACACGAAATACTATCTTATCCTAATCTAATTTTCTAAGGGACCAGGGGGAGAGAATGCATGAAAACAAAGCCTACACTAAATGATAAGAACCTTGCATATAATAAATCAATAAATTGTAGAAGATAACACAACACAAGAGATATGGGTGGCACAAGATGCCCGACTATGCATAATAATACCCTTAAGGTAGGGTGATACCATACAATGCTCCTTAAGGAAGGAATAACTCCACAATCTCCCAAGATGGGAATCCACTTCGAGGGGGACACCTCTAATATACCTCTACCAAGTAGAAAACTCACTTCATACATACCTCCTCATAATGATACTCACATACTTTAAATAGGATGGGTAACACCTAATCTCAATGTAGGCCAACCCATTACCCAATATAATTAATTCCTATGTGAGCCCATATAACTAACTAAGGGGATGTGTGCCATATGCAAACATCTCCATCAACCCATATACATTATAATATTATATCCCATGTGAACCCATACATATAACTAAGGGGATGTTTTCCACATGTCGGCATCTCCATCAACCCATATATATTATATTATCATATCCCAAGGTACATAGCATTGCCTCCCTCTTTGACATGTTTTGTCCCGAAACATAAGAAGAAGCCATATAATGAGAGCGCTTTAAATTATTTCACATTTTTCGCCATGCTCGATCATCATGCAACCACCCATATCAAATCCTAGTGGGTGATTCTGCTCCAAACCCGATTCCATATTCCATTGTGCTCATCTGGTTCCATATTGGTCCATATGTGTTCCTTCTCGGCATCTATACATATCCATAATTATTATTCCTATGATTCCATGTCATATAATTATTATTCCACTGATTCCATGTATAGACAAAATTACTCTTGTTATTCCCTGTATATCCATATGGATTTCTATCCTCATGTGTCCTAACATGTCTCCATTATTTTTTCCTCTCATGATGGTGTGGGTGTTAATATGGTGCCACCTTCGTATACTTAACCTTATCAAACTTTTCCTCAACTTTCTTGTCCTCTTCGACCTTGTTTGTTACTTTTTTCTCTTGAGTAGATAAATTATTTCTAACTTTATATTCTTCATATTCTCCTTCCGATTCATCCTTATTCCCTTCTTCACCATCTTCAAATTCATTTTAATGATCCCATTTTACATTACTTTTTTATTTTCTAGGTGTGATATATTGCAATATAATTTTCTTTCTCTTGTACCATAATTTTATGAATTTCTTTTCCACATTAAGATTAATTGTTCCCAAGCTCTATAACCAAGGATATCTAAGAACAATATCCATACCATCCATATCTAAAGCATAAAAATATGAATGTAAAACATATTTATCCATAGAGAGCTTTAAATCTTCAAAAAATTGAATATGCTTACCATCCACTTGAGCTTCTTTAATATGTTTTGCATGTACATGTAGATTTTGAGCTACATCCATATTGATCAAGTTATATTTTCTGCTAAAGTGGTGATACAATAGAAAAGGATAGTATGAGAATAGCTTTCCAATCTGTGAAAGTTGGAAGAAAAATACATATTAGAGAGGGTGATAACATTTCTCCACATTCTCGCAACTACATTCATGACAAGATTTCATACACACATAATGATAATGAATCCTTGCAAGAGTATAAAATAGACACAATATATTTGCAATGATATTGAAGAGGCAATAAGAATGTAAACAAACATAACAAGGGAATATACATCCAAAACTTGCATCTATTTCTTCATGATATGCACAATTCTATGCATTACAAAGTAAAGGCCTGGATCAGGATGCAAGGATTCCACTTTAAGGCTCTATAACACATTGGCTGCACAAACCAAAATGACATATTTTTGTTACTGAAAGACCATCTCCCTTTTTACAATGATCCCACACTTCAATTTATAGATTCTGGAAGGGAGAGGATTGAAATATCGAAATATTCCTTCCCACCACTTGTAAGATGTAATAAATGACATGGAAAGGTGTTATGTTTCTTGCAAAAGGATCCCCATGTTTTCCCTTAACATGCAACAAAGTTGAAATTATGATGACCATGCCTCTTAATTGCACTCCCATCCACCGATAAAATATATTTGTTTTGAACCCATCTACATTTTGAGAAAATCATCATCGTGTCTTACAAAAATTTCATATTTCTTGATCTCTTTTCATCATACTCAAAGCAATGATTCCAATGATACCAATGTTGCATGATTCTATTGACAAATACAAAGGATCTATAATTTTGAGCGTGAGAATCTATTTTGAGTTTTCCAGGATTCCTTGCATTTTATGGGAATGAATTTAAATTTTGGAGTTGGAGATGTTTCTTTTAATTTCACCCAACTACCCTTGTTAATATTTTGGCATAGAGGATGTTTTTTTCTTTCTAAAAGTCTAATTTTGTTAAAATCAGAGCTCTCGGACAAAATTCATGACCATTTTTAGTTTGGGGTTGGACATTTAACTTTCCCTTTGTATTATGGGTATTGCAGATTTTTTGGAAACTCCTGTCCCCATGGTATTTGGAATGTGTAGGCATCCTTTTTCTATGTTAGCTGATTTGGGATTTTCTCGTCCCCGCACGTCTATCATTGATCGAGCCGTGTGGGCCATTGACCTCCGAATTCTCTACACCACTCACACGTGGATATTTCAACTATTTTGGGTCTACATGTCCCAGTTGTCCCATAATTTTCTCTTGATGTGGAAATTTCATATTTTTGGAGCCCACAAATACTTTTGTCCTAGTTGTTCTCGGGCAGACCGTGCAGATAAAATCTTCCACTTTTTATGTCTTTCTTTGGTTGCAGCCTTTTCATCTTTTCGGGGCCCATGCATAATTTTTTCCTAGCTATCCCATGACCGCGCATGAAATTTTAATCTACTTATTCCACATTTTTTATTTCCTTTGTTCATTAGCAACTTTGACAATGTCGGGAAATAGTGGCTTGACCGAACCTCTCATCCTGGGACACCGAGAGCTAACTTAGCTACACTACACTACCTATTTTGCAAATCAAATCCAATTTAGGCATGAAGAACCCAAAGATAATCCACATTGGTTCCATCTATCACCCCTAGACCCAATTTGCACTAAAATAGGCCCTTGATTTAATTTTTTCAAATTTTTACAAATTTTCACTAACTCCTTGGATTTTTCTTTAGATAGGAAGTTAAAAAAATTCAAGGGATCCCTTAAAATCTGATTTTGGGCCTCGAATGGTTTTACTTGCTCAATCCTCGAAGAAATATTCCATGTTATCAAAAGTACATTAGAGGTGAATTTTAAATAACATGAGCTAAGTAACTTTGGACGAGAACTTATGTCTTAATATGAATTTAATGTGCATGAAATGTGTCAAAACTAACTCACCATGTCTATAAGTAATTAATATCACCAAATCACAACACCCTTATGTTTACACAAGTGCATATACTTGACTCATGGTGTGATTGGATAACATGGGTACTATCGCCAAGTTGTGGGGCTTGCTACTTGAGATTGACCTCCAGAGAAAGTTGGTTCTTGCTCCTCAACTACCTGCCACAATCTACTCTAATGCATGGTAAAATAACTGTTTTAATCTAACTTTCTAAGGGACCAAGCAGAGAGAATGCTTTAAATGAAACCCTACACTAAAGCGGTGATACACTAGAAAAGGAGGGTGTGAGGGTAGTCTTCCAATGTGTGAAAGATGGGAGTAAACTGCATACTAGAATGGGTGATAACAGTTCTCCACAATCTGAAAATGCATTCACAACAATGTTTCATACATGCACAATAATAATGGATCCTTGCAAGAGTATAAAGATAGACACAATACACTTGTAATCAAGGTTGAAGGGGTAAGAAGAATACAAGAAAACACAGCAAGGGAAGATGCATCCACAAACTTATATTTTATTGCTTCATGATATGCACAGTTCAATTTGTTACAAGATAAGATCCTAGATCACCATGCAAGGATTCAAATACAAAGGCCTACAAGCACATTGGCTTTACAAAGAAATTTTGACAAATATTTTCTACAAGAAAACTCCCCTCCTCTTACAATGAGCCCAACACTCCAATTTATAGGAAAATGAGAAGAGAGAGAGAAAGGAAAAATGGAAATCCTAAAATGTATCCTTCAACCACTTGAAAGAGGCACTAAATGGAGTGAAATTATTGTATGTTACTCAAAAAGGCTCCCCATACTTTCCCAGTGTGCTGCGACATAGAAAGAATGATGACCATGACTCTTAATTGCACTCCCAATTACCAAATAAAACACTATCATGATCCCAGCCATGTTTTATGAAAAATCCCCATCAATTTCTCATAAAATCTAGAAATTATTACTGGCTGTGTTTTGGTCTTATATCCATAATTCCAACAATACCAATTTTGTGTGATTTCGTTGAGAAATGTAAAAGTTATGGCCTTTTGAGTGCAAGCAACTATTTTGGGTCTGGCAGGCATTTTCTGTCATTTGACAGGAATGAGCATTAACTAACTGGAGCCGAATATGTTTATTTTTATTAAATATATTTACCATCATTAAAATTATGAAATAATGTTTTTGGACGTAGAGGACATCCCGCTCATTCTAGAAAGTCCAATTTTGTGAAAATCAAAGCTTGGAGTCAAAAGTTATGGCCATTAGAAGTTTGGGAGGTCAAACTTTGACTTTTCCTTTGAATTGTAGGTATTTCAGAAAAATCAAGTTCACATGTCCCAGCTCTCCCAGACACATTCTTCCACATCGACCAATTTGGGCATGCTCTAGCTCCTTGTGTGGTGATTTCACCTTTGCGCATCCCGCGCATACTTTTATCCCAAATGTTCCAAGATGATAATCTCCACACCACCCATAATAGACTAACTTGTGTCAAATCGATCGATTCACATCCCATGTATACTAATGTCCCAACTTTCACATGGACTGTCGGGACAAAAACTTTCCAATTTTTCTAATTTTCACTACTGTGACATTTTGGCTTTGTGTGTCCCGCACATCCCGATGTCCCAACTGTCCTGCGGACCGCCTAGGACAAAAAGTTATGACTTTGCCAATTCCTTTGTATTTCAGCTGCAAACTTGGTATGAAAAACCTTGGTATGATCTCGCACTAGTATGACCCATAGCCTTTAGACTCGTAATGCATTAAAACAAGCCAATAATTCATTTTCGCATTTTTTCAATTTTTTCTAACTCATTGGGATTTTTTTTTGGATGGGAGAGTTAGAGAGAAGACAAAGCAACCCCAAAAAAATGATTTTTGGCATTGAATTAATACTTGGAATCAAGCGATGTTATCAAAATTTATCTCGAGGGGTGAATTTTGATAATAGTAATAAACATAGAAAACCTAGTTATGAGACATATAATAGATTTTATAATATAATGTAAAAGATTCATTTTCAAATGGATAAGGGTGTGTTTCAAGCTATAGGGGATGAAGCCATAAAACTAGACACAAGTTTGTAAAAGTTTGAAAGAGTCATTTTCAAAAAAAAAAAACCATTGAAAAATTCTGTAAAATTTAAGATTAATACGAATTATTTTATTGATTATAATGGTATTATTATATTTAATATATTAATTCTAAAATATACAATTTAAATAAGAAGATATATATTTGCATTTGCTTAACTATTAATATAGACATTTAAAATTTATTTCGTTTATTGAATATTCGTTTTAGAATTCATTTTTTTAATTAGGTAAATGTGGGTTGAAAGCTGACCAAAACCATGTAACAAGAAGTTACATCACAGAGATAAAGATAAAATAGTGAGGATCAAGAGCGGATGCCTCTAAAATCCATTTTATCCTAGAGGTTCCTTCCCACATAATATTAAATACATTTTGAGGGGAGATTTTTCAATGTTCCCTTTGTTATTATTCCACATAGTAGTCCATCCTTCATTGTGCCCATGAGATTGAGACATAGGAGGAAGGGAAATGGTGTCTTTTTTAGCAATAAGATTTGTAGTCATAGTAACAATATTTGGTGAAGGAGTGACATCCATGATCACCGTATCAAAATCATAATCTCTCTCGAATCTACCTCGGAATCACTATCTCGGTTCGATACTAAAAACCATATGATAAGGATATGAATTCTTCCGCTACGAGGATATATTTTTACCTTGGTTTTCACCCATCTGACATTCCCAAGATAAGTGACTTAGAGAAAAACAAGTCCTACATCTAAAAGGAAATATTTTATAATGAAGATTTTGGGTCTAGGTACGATCCTCCATAATAATATCAATAGAATCCAAGAAATCAAGAGAGGTATCCATATAAACTCAATTATGGGCATATGTGGTAAAATCATAAAAAAAAATCTTGAGATTAATGGATAGACATTTACTCAAGACACCCCCGTAGAACATAAGAATTTTCCACTCCAAAATTGGAGTGGAAAGTATGGAGACTAGACCCATGCCATTTTAACGTTAAATTTTTAGTCACTAGGTTGAAAAAGGGGAACCATGGTTTCATGAGAATAAAATGGGATTTGAAATCCAATATTTTTCCAAAATGATATCTCTGTCAAAAATTTTGTCAAAAACTATAGTAAAAAAACCTCTAGATTTGGGGAAAATATCAATTTTACTTTCCATCAGAGACTTCCAGTGATTCAAGATCCACTCGTGAAGATATGGGAGGCTCAAGAAAATGTTATTGAATTTGTAGATGATCCCATTACTCATGATGTAGGATTCATATTAAAGGACTTCGCACCAAAGGAAACAGATGGGGAGATGTATAGCTGAAATCATAGGATAAGGAGGAGGTCTCTTGGTGGATTTTTCTTCTTATAGGAAGATTTTGACCACAAATATGCCACCAAATGCAATCGAATGATTAAACCCCACAACAACCCATGTCACAAAGTTTTGAATCTTCACTAACCGCTTTACCTTTGTAGGAAGAACCCAAGAAACGGTTGTAGAATGGTCAACAAGCTTAGGTAAAAAAATAACCAAAGAGGATAATTCATGGCATAGGTCACCACCGGAAGGAATGACAAGCACAACATTCTTGGTGACCACAAATCTAAAAAGAGAAGAAAACCCAATTTCTAATTCCCGACCTAGAGAAAGCACACCCACAACACCGCAACCTCTACCCCCATAATTAGATCCATCCAAGCCTACACGATAGACATCAAGAGGAGGAATAGACTAAGCCACACTACAACAAGCCCACCACCAAGCACCCTATCAATGTATAGGAAAGAAGATCAAGATCTTCCACCACATGCATGACCATCCTATGCTAGAAAAAATCCTCTGTTGTCATTAGGGTTAGGGTTAGCTTTTAAAGAAATATTGAGAATTCATATTTTTTATTTGTCGACAATACAACATTTAATGATTACTATTTTTTCTTTAAAATTGATATCTACGATGTTTCATCCACCACACTAATTAATTTATTCATTATATTTTTTGTAATTTGTCTAATCGACCAAATAACTTCTAAAATTCACCTCATGTTTAAGTTATTATAAATTTTCTATTGAATTCTCATAATAAACAAAAATATTGTATGAATAATACCATCACGAAATATCATTATAAGTTATACCCTATCCAAATAATAAAATACATATCTAATAAAAAATATCATTAACCATTTAATCAAAATTTAGTGTTAGAGAAATATCATAAAAATATGATCAATATTGGGTGTTTAAAAATTATCATAAAATTTAATGATAAAAATGAACTTTCGTTTATAGAAAAACTTCCATGCATCCATTTATGTCCATCCGCTATCACATAATAGGCACACCCAACAGCTTAGTGTTGATTTTCTGATTTTATTGTTGAAAAAAATAGTGTGATTTTCAAGAATATTGAAAAACACAATTTGTTTTTCAAGAATGTTTCAAAACACATTTTTTTCAATAATGTTGAAAAAAAATAGTGTTAATCAACAATTTTGAAAAACGCAATGTATTTTTTGACATTTTTTGTAAAAACAATCCGCACTTGTACATCACAAAGACACGCTATTTACGAACCAATAATATAAATTTATTAAAAAACACAATGGTTAAAGGTTGTTTCTTTTAATTTTAAATAATTAATATCATTTTTTGAGATGTATATACTATATCTAGAGACAATCCATCACCATTATATAATAAATAAAGATAATAATCATATTAAATTTATAATTAATAATACAAATTAATTTGTCTAGAAAATATCAAATTTTTAATGTAATATTTTATGAAATGTTTTTTAATTGATAATGTATATGGATTTAAAATATTGAAAAAATTGATACAATTAACAATAGACATCGATTTCACCATAATTCAATATTATATATATAATTTAAATTATTTGTAACTATTTTTAAAATTGTAAGTTAAATTAAGAAATATGTTGTTATTTAAAAAGTGTAATTTTAATAATTAGATGTAATATACACTGTTATATATGAAAAATGACATTATCGAGAATAAAATCAGTTTAAACATTTATTTTCTAGGTTTTATTTTAGGTCATGGGGTGATAAAACAGAATCGTATTCTTTGTTATTTAATGAACCTAGTTGCCACCTATAGTATTGTCAATGGAACTTTTCAAAAATGAGAAGCTATTCATCTTAGAGAAACTTATGCACATGCAACAAAGGTGAATACAATTATATTTGTGTATGTGGCTCAAATATGAGGATATGTAAATAAGGGAAACAAACATCTTGTATGCAAGCTCAAAATTTCATTAAGTTCAAACACTTCACAGTGATCCCATGACCCTATTCTAGCACACTACGACATTATAACCAACATAGTAATCCATTTCAAACTCCAAGTGGAAATAATCCAAAGCCTTGGGCTAGGCTATAAAATTTTTAAACTTGATATGAATATCTAAAACTAAGAAAACAAATGGCTAATTAGCCAAGGTTAGTCGAGAAAATCTGCATGTTAGTGCAACAACCAACTAAATGCCAAAAATATAAGAACATGTCAATAAAGAAAACTGTTGTTTCTAGCAAGAAAATGGAAAGTGTTCAATTTACGAATAAAATAATTGTAGAAAAATAACACATCATAAGTAACTATGTGGCATTATAAAACCACCAAATGGGTACTCAACAAGTTCCTGGAACTCGGAAATAAATCCTCATCTCATAAAATAACATGTCAAATAATATAACTGTCCTCATCTCTGTCTGTATAAACCCTCCACCACTTCCACAAGGCTCAACATAGTCATAACTACACTTAGGTTAAATCCATATGATAACCATATAGGGAGAGGGAAAGGAGTAAAATTTTCCATCTACTAAGCCTAAGGTGTCTGCGAAACACAATATGCATGACACCCATTGAGCAAGTGCCATACATACCAAATGAACAAAAGTTGGTTTTCATCCTATGTAAGACTCCACTTCCTATCTCGTACTCGCTTGACTAATTGGTCAAAAATACCCATTTCCTTGCTCCAAAAATACATCCTTTTCCTATTTCCCTTAGGGTTTGTTAGTGTAGGGTTCACAACATAACACATAACTACATCACTAACACAAAGGTGATTCACACAAATTAACCATAGTGTCTTATGCATGGTATATATACAAGGTATAACAAAAACATAACTTTTATGGGTTTCAGTACTTCACATTACCACATATTGCACCCAAATTGAAAGCAATGTACAATAGGAATCATTCATTCACCATATGTCCATAAATCATGACATGAAGTGTGACATATTCTAAAAATAATATGTATGATGAACACAACGAGTAACATTAAAAATAAAATTAATTTCTATATAACATGGTGACACATAGAGTTTATCACAAAACAGTGGCAACATCAAGATACAATCTATTTCACTATCACCAATTATGTCATTCAAAACATCAGCACACCTATATACCACAGAATAACAAGAAACTCCATTATTGGTTATTATAGATGCTCTGTGAGCATTCATGTGGGGGTCATCTACCCCACTCACCCACTTTCCTACGTGCCTACCCACCCTTTCTTTTTTGAACTATATTTTATTATATGTCTTTATCAGGCATTACATTTCCCTCCCCTTATAATAGCATCGTTCTCAATGTGAAACATTGTCAAATCTCTAAGGATAAATAGAAATAAATTAAATAATGACACATGTCATTTAACAAAACATCTATTTGGTATAACTCTACCATAAGGAAAAAAACTACATTTGGAGATATCATAAACTTTATTGTTTTGTGAAGACTGGAATTTCACTTTTACTTTATTAATTAGTCTTTTCATGTAAATTATTTTTTAATCTCAAACTCATAGTATTTCAATTCTTAGGATTTTAGTTGTCTTATGTTCATAGGTTCCCAATATAAATGACATTATAATGCCACAATAAGGACCAAACACAACACTAATGTTTCATAAGACACCATGATATGTACCTACACAATTGTATCACATCACAAGAACTTAAGCAAACCATTCAAAGAACATGCATATCCCTCAAAACATACTACTTATTACACATTCCCTGAAAACAACAAGACTTGTAACATAAGTAGATTACTACAACATGGAATCCCAAAAAGTACACATATAAAGGTTTGACACAACTTAGGAGAATCACTATAGTTATATAGTGTTAAAAGGGGATCAAATCATACTGACAATGATGGGCAGCAAACATCAATATCAAAAAACATAACTAGACTCACATGAGTACACATAAATCATAACACCAACTCCCAAAACATCACAAAACAACTCCATATACCTCTTGAAGCATCGTAAAAATCTTCATATACCTCCCAAAGCATCATACATATACCTCTCAAGAATCACATGGCAACTCTATATACCTCCCAAAGCATCACCGACAACTAAATATGCCTCCCAAAGCATCACAAACATAAAAATAAATCTCCAAGTGCACTATTCACATGCTCACACAAGTCTCTTATTTCTCCCTCAATTCTCTTATGTCTTCCTCAAGTCTCTTATGTCTCCCTCTAGTCTTGTACGCCTCCCTCAAGCTATAAAACATAGATAAATTTTCCTTTTCTCTCCCCAAAAGAGGTTGGTAAGCCAATGGCCCTAGGCACATAAGGTCCAAACACCTCTAACCCGAGTGACATAATAACTCGTGGTTCAACAACCCACTAGTTATCTCAGAACTCTTTGGGGCGCACCCATATAATGAAGCAGCCCATAGGTTCCACCACTCTATGGTGAATCCCATGACACTATTACAACTCATTACCACATTAGAACCAAAATAACAATCCATTTAAAATGCCAATTGAAAAAATCCAAAGCCTTGGCCGTGCAATAAAACTTTTAAACCCGATACACAAATCTAAAACTAAAAAAAGATGGATAATTTTCCATGATTATTGCAAAAATTTTCATGTTAGTGAAACCACCAACTAAATACCCAAAATATAATAACATTTCAATCAATAAAACTACTCATTCTAGCATGAAAAGGGAAAGTGTTCAATACAAAAATAAAATACGTGTAGCAAAATAGCACTTTACAAGAACTATGTGTCCTTATACAACCACCAAAGGGGTAGTCAATGTGTTTTTGACACTCAGACATTGAGCCTCATCTCGTAAAATAACATATCAAATAATACAACTATCATCATCTCTCTCTTAATCAACCCTCCACCACTTCCACAAGGCTCAACATAGTCGTAAATACACTTAAGTTGAATTTATATGCTAACAATATAGGAAGAGGGAAAGGAGTACAAGTTGCCATCTATTGAGACTAAGGTGTCCGCAAAACACAAAATGCATGATACCCATTAAGAAATTGCCATACATACACAACAAACAAAATTAGGTTTTCAGCCTTTGTAAGAATCCCTTCCTATGTTGTACTTGGCTTGACTAACTTGTCAATGGTACCCATTTCCTCCCTCTAAACATATACCTTTTTATGATTTCTCTTAGCATCGGTTAGTGTATGGTTCACAACATAACACACAACTACATCACTAACACAATGGTGATTCACACAAATTAACCATAACGTCTTATGCATGGTATAACAAAATCAGTACTATCATGGGTTTCAATACATCACATTACCATAAAATGCACCTGGATGTGCAAGCACTATAATATAGGGATTATACATTCACCATATGTCCCTAAATCATGACATGAACCATCACATATTACACAAATAATACATATGATGAACACAACGAGTAACATTACAACATAAAATTAATTGCTATATAACATGGTGACACACACAATTCATCACAACATGGTGGCAACATCACAATACAATCCAATTCACTATACACCAATTATGTCATGCAACACATCAACACACCCGCATACAAAAAAACAAGAAAATTCCAACAATATGCAATCCACAACAACATTTTTTTAAAACACACCAAATCAACACATCAAATGTGAACTCTTCATTTATTCCACAAAAGTAAAGTGAATACTCTCATAACAGGCACATCAACATGATAACAATTACACACTAAGTGACATGCACAACATTTGCATTCATAATATCACAATTACAACATTATTCACATTAAACCATAGATTACATTACTCTTCAAATATCCACCACCACCATGCAAAATCATCACTACTCCAATTTGTCCCAGAGGTTTGAGAGCATGAACCTCCACTCTAATACCAAATGTAACACCCACATTTTACACACACAAATACAATAGTAATAGTACTAGGATAATTTTTTTAAAACTTACATTTCTCACTACGAAACACCATAAGGTTCCAAGTAGAGGAACTCAACAATGCATACGACACTTACATAAGTCATCGACTCACATAGACACATGAAAACACCATATACATGTTGATGCCACACTTTCCCCAATGAATGAATGATAGCAATAATCCAACCACAAGAAAAGGGACTAAAGGATTGTAAAAACAAACAACACATAATTACCATGATTACATATTTGTTACGATTAACATTCCAATAACATTATTATGTAAGAATAATTTTCTCCTTTTTCCACCTACAGATTCATAAGTTCATTCCACATTCAACTTATAGTTCGACTATTTAAGTTTTCTCTTTATCCCTTATGACAATATCCACAACTTACATAATTATTTTTCATATTTCAAATTACAAAGAAAAATCCTAATTTTCTCGCTCTTATGTTAAAGGTTTTTTTCTCAAAATATGTTTAGTTGACATTTAATTTTACCCTCATTATGCAAGGGGACCAACCTTAAGTTGTCGAGGGAGAAATAATATGATTCAAAGGAGGTGAAGGTTCAAGTTTCCCTTTCCTACAAAATTCCTTCCATTAGAAACACATTTGTTCTTGTACTGTGGTTGTTTTAGTTCTAAATTTAGTTTGATTCAATTAAGCATTTACATGACATATTTTTTTAGTGGACTCTATATTGGCTCAAATCCCTAGTCTCACCAAAAAAAAATTGTAACCATTCTTAACAAAAAGTCAATGCTTAAATCACAAAAAATGACTTCAATTGAATTTTTTTTCCTAAATTATTATCACATATACTCTTGTTTCTCATTTCATTTACATTGTTTCTTAGGTCTATTTTTGGCATCACTTTTTAACATAAATTGGTACGATAGTAATTGTCTAACATCTTGTAGAAGTGTATGATTGGTAGCATTATAACTACACACGAACCCATAGTAAACCTCCTAATCAACCGAACCTTTTAGTTTAATTCCAATTCTCCTAAGTATTTACACTTCAACTATATATGAGTTTATGTGAGTGGACATTTTGATGCTAGGCAATCTTCATGAAAGACCAAGGTGTTATGTTTTAGTAACCAAGGTAATACATCTATTGAGAGGAAATAAATTGTTATTAACAAGAGTTTAAGTCATAGAACAAATATTGTATTGTATCCATTTGTTTCATCTTGGGGTCTCACAAGGAATTCATTGGATGAAAATTAAAAATTCTAGATCTAACTTTTTAAGATTTGCTACTCCACTAGGATACTAAGGGAGTAATAGCTCTACTTGCTCCATAAATGATAAGGTTATACCGCATAGTCATTTCTTCAAATAAGGACTCTTACGGTGAATTACAAGGAGGTCTTCACCACTTAACAAGGTGTTGGACCTGAAGAGAAATTTTTTTCCTAAAGGTTACCCAACTGAGAAGGAAACCACATACTCCAAATAAAGTTGGACCATGTCATTCCTAAAATATGGGTACATGAAAATGTCACTAAACATACCGACTATGATGTTAAAATCAAATTATGGGTCTTATTTACCTAAAATAAGAGGTGCCATCGAGTACAAGGTTTAAGTTCATTCTATGGTTTCAATTTATTCTACGCTAAGAAGGATCACACATGAAGACAAGTTATGCACAAATCTTATACTAGGGTTGATTATTGTGGTTAGATTCCTTTATTACATTTTCAAGGTAAGAAACACAACACCAATTATTTAATCATCTATTGCACACTAGAAACACAATACAAGATATTAAATTAAAATTCATTTAACACACACACACACACACACACACACACACACACACACACACACACACACACACACACACACACATCTCAATCCTTTTTACCATATGTAACTATGAATCAAAATTGCACCTATGATTAAATGCACATTTCCCAAGGTATCCCTAAAACTAACATCTCATACATATTACCAAATTTCAAATACAACTTTTCTATAACATGGGACTACATTATACATATATACATTTTACAATGACCTATATAAATTACAATAATAAATAATAAATTGCACAACACCTTTTCGCCATCTTTCTTGCATCCTACAAAACCATGTGAGCATGAAATCAGTGATAAATCGTTGGCATGGCATCCACCCTAATCTAACATAATTAACATCTTTAGTTTCCCATTTACATAATAACATTAATAATTTTCATTGGAAAGGAAAAGGGTTAAATACATGTATTCATTTCATTTCATTTCACTTCATTTCATAACCAAGGAGAGAGGAAGAGATAGGAAAGAGAGAGATACACTATTTTCCCAAAATTCAAATTTCACATAATAAGCCACAAGATAGAGTTCCAAAAATTATTTACAAGTGTCAAAAAGTTTCCATAGTGGTTTGGTAACCCGATGAGGGTCCTATAACCTTCTTTTTACATTTTCCCCGCTAGCTATAAAAATTTCAAATCACGCTCGAAGGCTAAGAAAATACTTTCAAATGTTGTCTTCCAATGAGAAAGTATCCAAATATATAACAAGATCTTATAGGAACTGATGGAATTCAGAATTGGTGAATGCTTTATGATTGGCGGTTATTTTTCTAAGGCCATTGGTCATAATTGGTCTAGTTGTAAACGAATAAAAGTTAGCTCAAGGGCTCAAAAACCATGTACAAAAATGACATTTGATTGACTAACGTGCAACAAGAAACTCCCTACAACTTCCCCTATATATGAATAATTCACCAAAGTCTACAATCCTAAGAACTAAAGCAAACGATTAAATGGCGAGCTGATACACAATCCAACTTTTCAAATTTAGCAGCTTCCTACCGTTGTAAAATGGTGTAACAATTTCCTATAAGGGTGTCAAAAAGATCACATACTATCATTTGAGGTCAATTCAAGGATTAAAGTGACTTCTCACATGACATGGTACATGTAGGAAACTTAACATCAGCTTTCTAGAGTTACGAGGGTTATTTCAACATATTTCTGGGGCTCAACTTCAACTTATTAATAAAAATGGGTACTGAAGAAATCTAGTTTCATTTGGAAGTTTGTTACATCATCTCAAAATTAGCATTTGAGTTTATGATTGTCCACCAAGGAATATTTTAATTACACAAGCTACGGTATGAAGTCTTTTTTGCTTTGAAAACAAGTTTATTTAAAAATATCAATTCTATGATAATGCTACATTTTATAATTTTATTTCAATCCAAACGAACCACTACAGAACAAAAATTATGAAATATAGGGAGAGATGAACCATGCCTAGAGGAACGAATCCAATCAATATTATGGGATTTGGTTCTACATCACTAATGAACATTTCTTCAAGAAATGCACGAGCATTTGAAAACTCCCCCATTTGTAAATTGTTTGAAAGTTTTTAAATCCACTTCAACAAAAAAATTGAGCTTTCAAATACTTGGGCTCAACCCACATTGCATATGGAAATGCAGGAGAACAGAGAACCCCAAATTGAAGGGCATCATATAACAGCAACCAGTCTCATTGGAGAAATGGAAGATATGTCACTTCTGCCATATGAATTTAAACATGACAATAGTGGTCATGTTCCTTGATCTCGTACCTCTTATTTCACTAGTTAAGCATTGGGATGCATTGTACAACAACAACCATTTTCATCATAATCATCTATGTAATTTTCTTCATATTAATACATTCAAATATTTATTGCAGTGTCCTTTTACTAATATTTAACTGCATCCTCTCCCTAGTCCCTTCAAATCTTCTGCAACAAGATAACAAACAATCTATGCAACTCAGGAGGAACCCTTTATTGAATTCCCATAAACCCATCTTTTGAATCTCATCTTTATTCATTGAAGATCAGATAAACACACCTTCTAAGAAATATTCGAAGGCACACCAAAAGCTATAGTTGCAGACATCGAGAAGACTGTTTGGGAAATTACAGATCCCAATCAGTTTCTAATTATAAAACAATGTTGGTTCTCTCTATCCTAGGTCTACTTTGCTCAACGGATGAGCCAATTACAAGTGAATAATGGCCAAATTTCCTTTCAAGCATTTCGCATGCCATGTGTATGCTACCACATTTTTCACCCTAAGGAGACCCAAGTATTTACAACTATACGTCCGATAAAACCTCTTATTTGGTGCACAAGCTTAGAGGAAGCTAACAACTCTAACTCGATCATAGTTAATACATGTTTGCTCCATCGGTGAAATAATGAAACCATCCGTGTGGAAACCCATGGCTCCCAAAGTGCATTTTTCCATTCCCGTAACAATCTAAACTACTAAATTTACAAAACTTCTTTAGTTCGAGCGTGGTCTAAGCCTCATGATATCAAATAAAATACAACTATTTTTAGGTCAAGGAATGACAAGCCTAACTAGTTATTATGGGTACCCATGAGCCTTCGCGTGGGGGAGGTGTCACCTACCCCACTCACCCACTTACCCACCCGCCTACGCACCTTTTTTCTAATTATTTTTATATCTCTTTGTTAGACATTACAAAGAGAATTTATTTTCAAGATAAATTTAGACCTCCACCAGCAAATTCTTAATGATATATTTATTTTCTACAATGAGAATCATCCAATATTGTTGTAATGTTGTCCTTAAATCATGTCTAAAAATATTTCAATTTTTTTGTATCAAATGGCTCTCTATTTAACATTAACTCGCCAGCCCATCCACAAACAAGGAAAAACTAAAAGATAACTATTAAACTAAAAACAAACAAGGATCAATGTTTTTTTGTTAACGAATCCAAATATCAAGAAGGTGAAAAATTAGCAAAGAAAAAGTTCCTTTTGTAATTCAATTCTATTTTTGTTGGAATTGTGCCTAGTAAACTTACTCTAAGAAAGTTTTAGATAGCAGATACTCAAGAATGTCAATATAAACTTATTTTGAGTGTGTATGGAAATTTTAGTGATTGCAGATGTAGATCATAATAATGTTTTATACCATCATCAGGGAAGCTTTGTTGAAGAACCAGAGTGTGGGAAGTTGGATGTAAAAACTACAAAGATGCTCTGGGTATTTATTTAATTAAAAAGGAAAAGGAAAAGAACAAGGAGATTTTCAAATGGTTTAGATATTAAAATGGCCTTAATGCAAATTGGGTGCACCAAAAACTTGGTTACAATAGAGAAATTTGTACACACCTAAACAGTTCATGCAAAAGAGTTTCTCAAAGCATGAGTAGTTGGTAGAGGAAAAATTGCAATAGACATAACAATTCTATTGGCATTACAAAGTGACATCCCCATAGCTATCATGGCAACAACTTTATCTCTCTCTAATGTGATAAAGTCCATCAATTTAGATGTTTGTGAGGTATCTGCAAGTGCATTGAGTCCAATACTATCATCTTCAAAGGCCATATTTGCTCATGATACAACCGGGAATGAATCCTTTGGGATATAATTATTTGACTAAATATCGATGATTAACTACAACTAGACTTGAAAGTTTTAGAAATGACACTTGAAATCATATTATGGCTTGCAAAATCTCTAATCTTTAGAAATCTCTTATTTCCATGACATCTCCCCTTACATCCCAATTCGGGATTTAGGGAAAGCAGAGAATATTTGTTAAGTCTTTTAGTTGAAAACCCACAATCCATTCTTACAGCTATTGTGGATATTGTTGGTGCTCAAAACTATATCGCCCCATTTTTCCTCCGAAATCTATCCTTTTATGGTTTTTGTTATATTTTATCCCCTCTATTATGCCTGAGAAGTCTCTACTTTCCTTTTGTTGCCATAATTAGTCTTTCCTTGAGCCGATGATCATATATGGGTCCATATTTGTCTCCTTGTTTCTCCGATTCTTTGAGGGGGTCTATAATTTTTGTCTTTCATTCTTTGTCCATTCGAAAAACTCAAGATTTCCCTTTCCTTGAATTTCCCATAGTCAAGATTTTCCACCTTTGTCGTTTTTACCCCAAATACTTGATGAAAAATGAATGGATGTAGCTGAAGAGCGTATTTGAGCCTTGTAACATTTCTGAATTTTTCTGTCCTTAGAGAAAATTTCATCTCGGCTCAAATGGTCATTTTTCTACATTTTACTATTTGACGGGTGTTTTTCCTAGTCAAAACCGCATCCTTGCATTGACAGGGAACGTGACCTCTTTTTGTTGGACGCAGCTCAGATAGATACTTCAAAAATTCTAGGAATTACCTCAACTTAAAGATTTGTCCATGTGGAGGCACGATGCTCATTTGAAGGTTTACTTTTTGGTTTGGCCTTGGAGTTGCGCCGGGAGGACACATGGAGGTTTCCACTGCTTTTCCTAGACTTAGAAAAAAATTATGTAGCTGGTACAGTTTGGTGGAATAGGGACACGTGGTGAGCTCGCGCTCATTCAAGGTCTCCACTTTGGGCACCATTTTGAAATTGTGCCATGGAGACACATGGAGGAACCGCGCATGTTTGGGGACTAACCCTTGAGTTTCATTTTGAAGAAGTGCCAGGAGGACATGTGGAGGTCTTTGCTCACTTTACACTTTGTTTGGAATTTTCAACGATCAAAGGAGACTACCTCCGAGCATGACACATGGCACCTTCCACTAAGTTTCAAGCCTTGAGAACATTTTTCCGGCCCATGACATGTGGTGAGCCCCCGCTCGTTTAAGGTATCAAATATTTGTGACCATCTCAAGGTGCACCATGGTGACATGTGGTGGTTTAAAAAGTCAAAGGGATGGGGAAGTAGACCACTACAGAAACTTGGATTTTTTGCCTCTTGTCCTCAAAAGGATTAAAATCTCAAATTAGATCGCAAGCCCAAAAAAGGATCAGTCAAAGTTTATTTCAAGTCAAAGGGGTGGGGAAGCAGAGACAACCGAAGGCAACTTGGATTTTCTACCTCTTCTCCTCAAAAGGATTAAAATCCCAAAATGGCCCGCAAAGCCTGAAAAAGATCAATCAAAGTTTGTTTCATGTCAAAGGGATGGGGAGGCAAACCATTGGGGGCAGTTTGGATTTTTTCCCCTTGATATGCAAATGACTAAAAACATAAAAATGGCCAGCAAGCCCGATAAAGGAAAGGTCAAAGCTTGCTCTAGTAAATGGCAGAGGTGTGGACTCTTGGGGAAATTTGGAAAATTTTCCTTTTGAGAGAAAGGAGTTAAAATTAAAAAGGGAAGCGTGGTTCCATTGGAACCACATTGGGACACATGTTAGGACCATTTTCAAGGGTGGAGCTACTAGTAAAACTTGGTAAATTTTTCTTTTTCCAAAAGGGAGGTGAAATCGTATAATTTGGTCGTGGTTCCACCGAGGCCCACCTTACACACATGTGTAAGGCTCATTTCCCAAGGGTGGAGTGTGGAGAAAAATGGAATTTTTTTCCATTTTTCCAAAAGGTTGTAAAAAGTCAAAGGAAGCCCCGGTCTGTTTTAAATTTGAATCTCCCATGTGGATGGCCCAAATTCAAAGTAAAGATCAACAGGAGCTATAATTCTAAAATATGATTTTCCCCCCATTTTTTACTGAAACATCCCTAGAAGTGCGAGTCTTCATGATTTCTTCATGTTTCGCATGCCAAAAAGAGAGGGCGTTATTTTTATATCTAAGTTTTTTGGAGAGACCGGAGACATCTTTCACCACTAAAATTGTCGACTATCGTGCTCAATCGACTTTTCATTTTTCTTCTCCCAAGCATGCAAGGAGCTAGATTTGAAGGAAGATTGTTCTACTAGATGAAGGAGTTGAATGATGAGATTTTGAAGAGATTTGGCCCATTAGCACATGACAACTTTTACAGATATGATTCTGGGAATCACGATTGATATCATGGCAAGGACTGGTGCATTAAATGTTTTGTCTTTTGCGGAAGAAGGGGCTATGTTGTAAATTTTATAAATGGCACAAAAGTTTTGTGCAAAGGGTTGGAGGTTGGAGTGTTAGAGTTCGAAGAAAATTCCTAAGAGGAAATTTTGACAAAGCCTATATTTTGAGAAGCCATCTAAGAAGCCTGTATATCTCTTTTTTATTAAGTTTGATCATGTCAAGGTGGTTGAAAGTGTAAAACCATTGACAAGCTCTAAGATTGGTCTAGAAAATTTTCCATGCTAATAAATTTAATCAAATTCAAGTTATTCTATGTTGATCTTGACAAAAATGTGTTTGTTTCACTCGAATGTCTATAGATAGTTTGTCTTGTTCTTGTTGCAATCTTGTATCAAGAACTATCTCAATCAAAAAGGAATTAATCCTTGTGATAGTTTCATGGCATCTGTAATCTCATTTCTTAGAAGAGCTTTCATCTGGGGGTGAAATAAATGATTTAAAATCATGTTTCTTTCATTTTTGAAAGAGATTGTTTGTAAGCCTCTGGGTGTACCTCGGGCATGATTGCTCTTAGGTTTTGGTTTTTATTGGGTCTTCTAACTCGATCCTTCATGTTTTAATTGCATAGATTGTGTGAAAAGGTGCTTATCTAGGCCTCCATTGACTCACATATTATGGTTAAAAGGAACATTTTAGCTATTTTGAAGCATTCTGTTGTCTAGACTTTCTATTTTTTAAGGGTTCTTAGAGACCTAGAAAATCATGTTCATTCTGCCTCACCTCCCACAAAAATTCATTTAAAACAATTAATCATACCTATACTAGCCCTATTTGTCATGTGTGTATACAAATACAATAATTTCACTACAAAAACATGCGAAACAACCAAGATTTCAAATGTCTTTAGTAGCCTGAACCTTGCCTAGAGAATATCTCCACTATCTAGAGTGACAACTCATGAGAGTTAGATTTTTTTGGATTGATCATATTCTCTTCAAGGTCTCCATGAAAAATTCATTAGGAAGGATATTTCCATCTCCTCCATAAACAACATGCTACAAAAGGGTTCTCTTACCTTGGTGAACGGCACAACCTAAAATAGTGAGTGCCAAAAAGTAAGACAGATTGCTTCCCCATCTACAAAACAACATACATGAAAATCTATCTACCTCTCGAGCATCCCTGTCAAGTTCATGGTGTTGCTTGGCATTTGAAGGAGATTAAATTTGGGTACGAATTTGCTTGGTGCCATTGGCGGGGACTTATTTGAGTTGCCGAGACTATTAGTTGATTCACTACCGGTTCATATTCATTTAGCCCGTCAACACCTATGTGGCACCATTGTCGGGGAGATAGTGATTGTAGTTCACATTCAGGCCCTGGTAAAACACTTCTTATATACTCCAAGTGTTTTGTACAATTATTTCAATTTCTACACCTAGCTTTGGCTTTCATTGATAGATTTGGGTAAATGAAAGTTGGAATCTCTCCATTTTAGTTTTCTAGTGTTGAAAAACATTTGATAAATCATATTTAGTACATCTACACAACTAAGGTGGAAATCCTTAGTGGTGACTCCTGTTGATTTAATTTTTGATGAATACCGGTGTCTTAAAATCATCAAGTGAAATTTTTACTAACCTTTGCAAAGCTAGAAGGAAGATGGTCTTTCTTCGCCAAGGATCCTACTAGGACATTATTTCCAGAGCTAGGAAAATAAAAATTAGAAGGGAGAAAATCGGATAGCTGGGAAACCAGCAGACAAGAAAGGGGATCTCAATTGATGAAAGTGACCAGCCTATTATTGAAGACTATAATTTAAGTTCTTCTAAATCAAGTAGCCTCTTTGTTGACTTAAATTTTGCAACTAGAGAGGGAATTCATTTTATTTTGAAAACTTTGCTTCTCATTCTTCCCTGTCTTTTCAAAAGTTGATAGGTATTTCCAAGAAACTAGGCCCTTAGGGGGTATCAAGTTAGAAATTTATACCCATGTTTTTAAAGACCTTCTACCCCTCATAAATGTGTCACCCCTATAGGGTCACCTCCTCAAAACAACATGGCCTTGCCCCCACCTGAGACCTCAATTTTTGTAAATACCTTTGGACCTATAAATTTTTAGGGATGGTGGGCTATTCAAATGCATTTCCTCAAGAAGTAAGGAATAGACTACCAAAATTCCAAGGAAACAATGTTATTACTCGTGATCAACATCTAATGATTTTTATCAATATGATGGAAGACTATGAGATTGAGCAGAAGATGTATATATCAAACTATTTATCTATACTTTGGAATAGGATGTCGGAGGACTAGTATAAAGCTTTTCCAGATAATTCTATTGATTCTTGGAAAGAGATGAGCAATTCATTTAGATTATAGTATGGTGTTAGAACGGACCCTAGGTTTCTTTTGACAAAATTTGAAAACATAAAAAAATCCTAATGATTGGTACATGATTTCAACACAAGGTTTAATAAGACCTTGAGGATATTTCTGTTAGGATAAGGCCATGTGATGAATCATGTTTAATCAAATATTTATATGCATTTGATAAAAAGTTTGCTTACTACTTGAGGTACAAAAACCTGCTAGTTTGAGGAAAGCCTTCACTATGGCCTGCAAGATTGACAATAACATCAATGTAATTGGAAAGCCTCCAAATAGGGGGTGTAAAGCTGGTTAACCCCAAAAAATCCCAAACAAAGAAAGGATTTAGATTTGAAGAACTTTTGAAGACTTTGGTAGGGGTTATCAAAGAAATATCATACAAATTAGCCCTGGTTGAGAAACGAATTGGGTAGAGTTATCAGGGGGAGTCAACACAAGCAATAAGGCCAAGATAGGTTCACAAATCACCAAAGATCTGATGATAGAGGTAAGGGACCTATTGTATTTGGAAATAGGCAGCCCCAAGGAAAGGAAAATAGAATGGCGCTTGATCCTTTGGTTGCTAGAGTTGCGGAGGAGACAGATGTCACTGATTGGTGTGATACATGTTTCATGCCCCATGCTCCTTATGTAGAAGATCAGAAATAAGAGGAAGAAGATGATGATGACAAGTGATGATGATATCTACATGATGGGTTGTTCCACGAGCTCAGAATAAGGGGAAAATTCAACAGAGGTGATAAGTGCCTAGACTGTAGCCCCTTTTTGGAACTGCATTCATAAGATACCTATTATTCCTCCCTATTATATTTTAGAAGTAGATAATGTACAATCTTTTGAATTTCCCAATAATGACTTTGAATACTTAAGGGATTTAATGATAAAGAAGAATTATGGAGGAATCCTCCGAGGAAGATAGGTAGTTCTCGATGAATGATGTGGTTTCTCAAGAGAAGGAATATAACACACAAAGTAAGGCTATCAAAGGGGAAGGGCCTCATGCAAAGAAAAATATCCCTTAGTTTCAAACATTCTGTTCGAGAGATGTTGTAGGTTTTCCAAGCTTACAAAACTTGATCTCTCTATTTCGTAGATATAGTGAAAACACCTCAGGTCTATGGGTATACCTATTTTGAGGTGAGTCTCTAGTATCAAGGTCGGTTCCTTGTTGATGTATCCTAAACTTATTTAGGGTTTACGGGTCAAAAATGACTCTAAAGTAATTAAAACTAGGGTGATACACCAAATCTATATGAGGGATTTGATCGAGTCTACGCACAATTGATATGTGAAAGGATTATTGATGCATGAACCAAATAGTTCTTCTACAAAATGTTAAGGGAAAAACACTTTGAGGTATTGGGGGAGATTATCACAACAATACTGCTAAGCTAAACATGCACATTAATATCATGTAGAGATTACAAAATTTTGCAACAGGGTAAAATGACTAATCGGGAATTCACATTCGCAAGACTAATAGAAACATACACAAGACTACAAATAATTGGAAAGGCAAAAATACTTCACATTTAGAAGAAAAAATTGGCAAAATTTATTTGAATACTTTTATTTCCAAAAAGTCCTCCCTTTGTGCTTTGCATGAGGCACAAAATATATAGCAAAATTAATTCACCCACCCTTCCTAAAAATAGCCTAAGGCTTGTACTCGCCCATGCATCTTATTTTTATCCTTTATTTAATAATAGATAAAGGAATAAAATAAAGCATTAAATTACAAATAGGCATTATTAGCCTTAATTAAGTTACAATCAAATTGAAGTTGACTATTCTATATTTAAAAAAAGAAGGGTGAATAATTTGCTAAAAATAAGATTACTTGCTAGAAAAGTCTCTCTCCATGGGCATGAAAATTTGTCTCATTCTCTATTCTGTCCTCTTTTGAAGCATGCAAAACACTCCTCTGCAAGAAAATAAATACTTTTGATCTCCAATACTTTAGCAAAATTATTCACCTCTCAGTGGGGACCACTTCCAAGCTTAGGCTCTAATGTTTACATTCCTTGGGCTTCTAACATGATAACATGATCCCTTTAAATATATCATCTACAAATAAAATAACTTTATTTGTAATTAGCTCCCATGTGGGGACCACCTCTGATTCATATAATTGTCTTCAACTGAGTTTGGCCACTCTTGTGGACTTAGCAAATATACATGCCATCATACTTTAGTCTCTGTCACCTTTTGATTACATTGCATTGTAATTTTCTTGTCAACTTTTGGGTTTCGAATAACACATGATGACTATAGGTCTAATTTTTTTATATTGACCTTGGCATATATTGATCATTATTTGATTATTGATGCACATGTTATAGTATTGTCGAGTGTTTGAAAAATCATGCATAACATAATGTTTTTTTATCACTATCTTATCAGCACTGATATGTTTCTAGACCTTAAATAGGTCAATGACAATGATTTTCTTTTAATGGGACAAGGTCCCCCTCTACCATGATGACTCACCCCTTTGTTATGTCGGTGGCTTCCTTTTAACTCAGCCCTAATTAGGGTTTTTCTGATGCTGCCACGTTGGTACCTAATATGACCCTGGTTGGGTTTGATTAACTTGGAGAGTTAGATTGGTAAAACGTTGGAAACCTAGTCATTTCGCATAATCATTTTGAGCTCTCTGCGAGCTAGCGGAGCTATGTCAAAATTTTCTTTAGTGGCCATGATTACTTGAGCTTTCTCTAAGGACCTTTGGTTCTATGGTGAGCTTACGAGTGTACATGTGATTCTTCTACGATTTTTTCAAACTTTCTAAGATCTGAGAGGTTCAGGTAGTGAAAGGCACCATCATGAAGATTTGGGTTCCATTGTTTATGAATTTGAGCTCTCTGAGTTTTTTTAGCATGAAGCTTTGCATTCTGTTGAGGCTCGACCTAGAGGGTTTTGAGCATGCTTGACCCTTTCTTTATTTTTTGTTTTGTGACTATGGTTATTCATGGAGATTTCTCTAAGCATTTGTACGTAAGCCTCTGATTTCTTCAAGAGTTTCATTACTTAACATCGAATCTATTGAAGTTTTAGATGTTGGGATTGAGTTCTGATTTGCCACTTTGCTATGGCCACCACTTTGAGGGTAATAAACTGATTTGACTCACTCTTTTCAGAACAAACTAAAATGGGTATTAATCATTTGATTGAAAAGTATCAAATTTTCAGGGAACTTTTAACCTAGGTAATTGTATTTTCTGATTTGAACATATTCTACCTTTCATTCTAGATCCGAATGCTTTTTGATTTGGGTATTCATGTTCTCTATCAAAGAGATTATGGTTGTCATTTCGACTTGTAGTTCTGTAGCTATATTTTTGATACCACCTTTTGGGTTTCCTTAAGAAATGGATAATTGTTCTTTTATGATGAATCCTTCGAGCTCATTATGAGGGCTTCAAATAGCAGTCATGAGTTATATATCTATGTATCTTGATTTTTATGTGTTTGTATTTAAGCTTGATACTTATCTTTTAAATTTGGTGAGTCTCGTTATTGATCTCGCCCAAGATTTTTGATATCCAAAACTTTTCTCTCGCTCATATTTTGACTTATGATATCCTTAGAGGATTTTTTTAATTTGGGTATTCTTGTCTCACTATAGAGGCCTTTATATTTAATTCATTTTCCGTATCAACCATTAAAGTAGTTTTCTTCTTCTCTAATTATTTATCTTTACCTCCTCTTTGCATGAGTTTCTTTTTCCTTAAGACAAATGTCATCCCCTTTGCATTTGTTGAGAATATTGTGGAAATATTAGCTATGCTCTTCGTATTTAACCGAAAATCCCTTCTTTACCATTGGTGGGCTTTGAGCATGCCGATACCTTGTTAAACGATTCCATAGATCACCGAGAAATAAGTTTTTCAAGACATTCCTATAGAGTTAGTATTGACTTTAAAATATGATACTTGTGTTTGATGAATTATGAGTTTTTCATTCACTATAGGTTTTATTGATTATTTGACCGAGTGAAAAATCTGGATCCATTTGAACACTAGAACTTGGATTCACTATTTATCATTTAGTTGATGCTTGATGTAACCGAAAGATTCCTTTAAAGTTTCAGTGCAAAATTTGTTGTGAAAATATAGATCTGAATAATCAATTATTTTGAGTTGTATAAATTCCATCGAAATGGAGAAATTTATGCTCCTATAGACTTCTTTAACCGAACTCATCTCCTTTTTGCAACAATGAGGTTGACTGTAATAATTTTATCCATTCTATATCATACTTTCTTGATAATCAAAAATTTGAAAATAAACTCGGACTAGATCATGATTTGATTGCACAACTTGTTTCTTCTACTGAGAATGAGATCTTCCACTGTAGTAGTTTGTATAATACATTCTTGCTGAGATAATCAGAGAATATATCTTTCTAAAAGCTATATAAAATTTCTTTATATAGGATTATTCTTGCTCATTTTCAGTTGTAAAATGATTTTGAAATTTTGATTCTAAACACTCAAAGTTGTATAAGTTAATCATTTACTTTAATTTGAGAACCTAGAAAGAACATATTATTTCTAGAAATTTCTATTCAGAAATTCCTGCATGTTGTACATTAAACTTTTTTTGAGATGTTGTAGTTTCATTTCCTTTTCTACTTAAATATTGTATTCGAGCTTCATTACAACTTTACATGCATGCTGGAAAATTCATAAATGTCCATTTTACATGGCTAAGCCCTGTCAAAATTTTCTCATATTTTCCTTTTTCTATTTTGTTTCAGCTGCAATTTTTATCTCATTTCAGTTAACTTCAGCCTCTAAAATCTGATTCTTCTGCTTCACCTGATAATTACACTTTTGAATGCATGCATTTTGAAGTTAGAAGTATAAAGAGTTAAATTAAACCCTGAGCTCAATATTGATGATCGTTTGGTCCTCCGTTTAAAAGTACCAAGATGTAGTTGTAGTGGACAGATTAAACAACAGTTCAAAAAGAGAAGAACACTCCATTGAGGTAATCGTAGGTTTCTTTTACCTCTTTACATTTTTAGATTCATAAATATATGCATTGTTTTTCCTTTCAATTATTTCTCATGGCTTGTGTGAGAAAAATATGTACTATTATTCCTAATGAATAAATGAAACTATTTTCATGGTTTGAGTTGTATGTCCTTCCTTTCTTTACTTTCTTTCATTTGTAGGGATAATGAATGAACTTATACAACTCAAAACACTTAAATAATTCACTTAATCATAGAAATAAATAAATAATCAAGTGTACCTTATTGTTGCCCATTGAAAATGCAAACTGCTTGTAAGACTCTAAATTGTCCTTTAAAATGGCCATCTATCTGCAGCTTCATAACATCATGTTTGATACATGCTTCCCTTCCTACCTTCCTTAGGGCCCTGTAATGGTTTTTTATAGCTATTGCATAGTTCTGACAAAAGTTTCATATGAGTCATAGCATTCTTAAACTGTACTCAAGTTTTAATTTTGATTCCAAATCACTTCTAAGACTTTCCAAATCCAAACAATTAAAAACTGTATTTTAATCCAAGGTGGTTGGGTTAAACATAACCAAATTTGTAATTAACCAGTCTAAGAAACCTTAAAAGCTTCAATTTGAGTTTTTCACACTAGGTGCTAAAATTGTCAACATTTTTAGCGATCATCATGCAGGAAATCTACCTACTAGCTTGTAGACCAGTTCCATGATTTTTTCCATTGGGAAAGGATTCTGAAGCATGTAACAAAAATATGCCTTTCAGGAAGGTCCAACCCTTCCAAAATGAACTAAAACTGGGAAAAGTTTTGGTAAACCAAATCACCTGCATGAATGCACTTATCGAATTGAAAAAAATTGCAATGTGCAGGAGCTGCACTTATTGAAAGGAAATCCTAATCTACCCTACTCTAACCAAGCAAATGAGGCTAAACAAAACCTAAAAGGCAAAGTGAAAAGTAGCTTCCTTTTCTCCAAAACCGAGGCCATGAATTCAGCTCTAGAAACCAGCAAAGTGACATAGCTAGGAATGAGACATGTACCTTTATTTTACTCATCAGATCAGTCCATGAACTGGGAAGCACATCTATCTGACCTGTAATCTATTTTGACATGATTTGAGTCCTTTTATTGAGAATAGATAACTCACTTTTGTGCTCCAAGACAAGCATGAAATCTAGCAATACCGTAGTTGGGTGAGAATTAACCAAATACCGAATAGGACAAGGCCTCTTCACAAAAAAAAGTTCGGTAGTTTTTATTTGTTTCGAGTCATGGATATCCTTTTGAATAATGAGCTCCTTTTGAAACTGTCTTGGAGGATTTTTTATGTCATCGAACTGCTCTACAAGTTGTTGTTCAATGACTGTTGTAAGTGACCTTTCAATGCTTTTATGAAATAATTTTGTATTTTTAGATCCTCCATGCAGTCTAAAAACTCAAGTTCCTCCTCTTCTTCTTCATAGGCACTGTCTAGATACATGGTATGGTAAAAAAATGAAGATCATATTCTTCATTTTCATAAGTAATTATGTGAAGTTGTTGTTTTGAATCAGCCTTTTGGACATTCTAGAACTGATCTGAACATACTTCAGCTCCTTCAAACTGTTGTACCACAACTGATCTTTCATCTTGATCATTTTGGTTTGACATAAAATTTGTAAGATCAAAATTGTCTGGTTTTTCTACACAAGATTTGATCTGAGCAACATGTTGTTCTAAGACATTCTTCTCCCAAAATGGTTCTTCCAGGAGGGAATAATAAAGATCTGTATTTAAAAGCATCTCTTCCTCCTTTTCAAGTACAAGAGGGACCTTATCCACTAGAGGTTCTTTGAATGTTGAAACTACAAAATCAATTAGTTCTATAGGCTACTCTTCGCCTATGCAGTTTTCCAAATCTGACAAGAAATCAACCTCCTTAGGCTTTAAATTTGAAACATAGTTTCCTTGAATTTCACCCTCCTTTTCATTTGAAAGTGGTCTATTCTCTTCTAATATGGCTGTAAGCTACGTGAGTATGGTGCCTTCATGCACACTACACTCAGAATATGCAAATTGTAGATCATCTTCCAAACACTCTTGATCTGCTGGAAAAATAGGTTGCACCTCTTATATGGTTTCTTTTTCCAAAACTGGAATAAAATCAAACTGAAACTTCGATACCCATCCATGCAAGTTCTAAAAAAATTCCACCCTATTATTTTCTGTCGTTTGCCCCTCCTCCTTGATCTTTTGATTTTCTATTTCATGGACTTGAAGCACGGGTAAAGAAGGAGGAGTGGGCTTAGTTTCAGCTTCGACTGGAAAATTTTGGACAAGAGGTTGGGGTATAAGATCTGCATTTAGAACATCTTCTGAATACCAACTTGGACACTTAATTTTGACTTCAGTATGTGATTGTGGGGTAGAAAAAGTAGGAATTGCAATAGCTTGATAGTTAGGAAACGGAGGAATAAGTTGCATTGGCTGACAAGGAGAATTTATAGGCATTGAATTTTCATAGGGAGGGTAAGCAAGAACATCCCATTGACAGGGTTCCCTATCCTGACACCTATCATTCTTCATTGTTGTTGATTTCTCAATTTGTTCCTTGATAGCTAAATATTATTGCTTCAAACTATTAAACTCAATTCTAAGATTTCTTCACCTTTCATACTCAGCATAACCCTCTACATAACTTTGACCTTGAACAACATAACCCTCATATTGGTAATCATTTTGATATACAGGGTTTGGGTTATAAGGGTATTCATTCTGATAAGGGTTATAAAACTGATCTGAAGGAGAAGGTGGATAAAAGGACTACTGGTTTGGCTGATAATATTGCTGAAAGTGAGGATTCATGGTTGTAGGACCTCATAAAATATTGAACTATGAAAAACAGTGGTTGTTATTCATAAAACATCTAATAACAAAAAAATAACAGATCTGATTTTCTTGAAAAATTTAATGCTTGTTGAAAAGTTTTATACTAATCTGTAATTAAATTTATAGAGTTACCAGATGAGTTCTGCTTCAGATTTTGAATCTTCAGAATGCATCAATAGTAGATCTTTCTAACACTTACGCTATGCATGGTGACTCGACTCCGCTTAAATGATGAAACACCTCTCGAAAGTGAAACTTTATGTTGTGTGAGTGTCCCCCTGGGCATGCATAAAATGTTATCTCCCGAAAGTGCACCATGTAGAGAGATGGTTGTAGGATTTCTAAGCTTACAAAACTTGATCTCTCTCTTTTGTAGATACAATGGAAACACTGCAGGTCTATGGGTATACCTATTTTGAGGTGAGTATCCAAGATCAAGGCCGGTACCTTATTGATGTATCCTAAACTTATTATTGGGTTTAAGGGTAAAAAATGACTGTAAAGTAATTAAAACTAAGGTGATACACCAAATTTGTATGAGGGATTTGAATGAGTCTACGCACAATTGATATGTGAAAGGATTCTTGATGCACGAACCAAACAGTTCTTATACAAAATGTTAAGGGCAAAACACTTTGAGGTATTAGGGAGAGTAACACAACAATACCGCTAAGCTAAATATGTACATTAATATCATCTAGAGATTACTTAATTTTGCAAGAGGGTAAAATGATTAATCAGGGAATTTGCATTCGTAAGACTAATAGAACATACACAAGACTCGCAAATAAATGGGAAGGTAGAAAATACTTCACACTCGGAAGGAAAACTGCAAAAATTTCTTCAGTACTCCTATATCCAAAAAGTCCTCCCTTGTGCTTTGCAAGGCACACAATATATAGAAAAATTAATTCACCCACCCTTCCTAAAAATAGCCTGAGGCATGTACTCTCCCATGCATCTCATTTTTATCCATTATTTAATAATAGATAAAGGAATAAAAATAGAGCATGCAATTACAAATAGGCATTATTAGCCTTAATTAAGATACAATCAAACTAAAGTTGACTATTCTATTTTTAAGAAAAGAAGGGTGAATAATTTGCTAAAAATAAGATTGCTTGCTAGGCAAGTCTCTCTCCATGGGCATGCAACTTTGTCTCCTTCTCTATTTTGTCCTCTTGTGAAGCATGAAAAACACTCCTCTACAAGAAAATAAATACTTTTATCTCCAATAATTTAGCAAAATTATTCACCTCTTAGTGGGGACCACTTCCAAGATTAGGTTTGATGTTGACATTCCCTAGGCTTCTAACTTGATAACATGATCCCTTTGACATGCTTTAAATATATCATCTACAAATAACATACCTTTATTTGTAATTAGTTCCCGTGTGGGGACCCCGTGATTCATACAATTTTCTTCAATCGAGTTTGGCCATTCTTATGGACTTATCAAATAGACATGCCATCATACTTTAGTCTCTGCCACCTTTTGATTACATTGCAATGCAATTTTCTTCTCGGCTTTTGGGTTTCGAATAACACATGATGACTATAGGTCTAATTTTTTTGTATTGACCTTGGCATATATTGATCATTATTCGATTATTGATGCACATGTTATAGTATTGTCGGTGTTTGAAAAATCATGCATAACATAATGTTTTTTTATCACTATCTTATCGGCACTGATATGTTTCTAGACCTTAAATAGGTCAATGACAATGATTTTCTTTTAATGGGATAAGGTCCCCCTCCGCCATGATGACTCACTCCTTTTTTATGTCGGTGGCTTCCTTTTGACTCAGCCTTAATTAGAGTTTTTGTGATGTTGTCATGTTAGTACCTGATATGACCCTAGTTGGGTTCGATTAACTTTGAGAGTTAGATTTGTAAAACGTTGGAAACCTAGTCATTTCTACATAATCATTTTGAGCTCTCTGTGAGCTAGAGGAGCTATGTCAAAATTTTCTTCAGTGGCCATGATTACTTGAACTTTCTCTGAGGACCTCTGGTTTTATGGTTAGACTACAAGTGTACATGTGATTCTTCTGTAATTTTTTCAAACTTTATGAGATCGAAGAGGTTCAGGTAGTGAAAGGAACCATCATGAAGATTTGTGTTCCATTTTTTATGAATTCAAGCTCTCTAAATTTTTTAGCATGAAGCTTTGCATTTTATTGAGGCTCGACCTAGAGGGTTTAGAGCATGCTCGACCCTTTCTTTATTTTTTTTTCCGTGACTATGGTTATTCATGGATATTACTCTGAGAATTTGTACATAAGCCTCTAATTTCTACAATAGAGTCTCCATTACTTAACATTGAATCTATTAAAGATTTAGATGTTGGGATTGAGTTCTGACTCACCACTTTGCTATGGCCGTTGCTTTAAGGGTAAGAAACTAATTTTCCTTGCTCTTTTGTAACAACCCAAAATGGGTATTAATCATTTGATTGAATAGTATCATATTTTCCAGAATTTTTAACCTGGGTAATTGTATTTTCTGATTTGTGCATATTATTCCTTTCATTCTATATCTGAATGTTTTTTGATTTGTGTATTCTTGTTTTCTATCGAAGATATTATGGTCATCATTTCTGACTTGTAGTTCCTATAGCATATTTTGAATATGACTTTTTGGGTTTCCTTAAGAAATGGATCATTGTTCTTTTATGTTGAATCCTTCGAGCTCATTCTAGGGGCTTCAATCTGCAGTCATGACTTATAGATCTGTGTATCTTGAGTTTTGAGTATCTGTATTTAAGCTTGATACTTATCCTTTCATGTTGGTGAGTCTATTATTGATCTCTGCCTGATCTTTTCTGAGATCCGAAAGTTTACTCTGCTTGTATTTTGATTGATGATATCCTCAAGGCATTTTTTTAATTTGGGTATTCTTGTCTCATTGTAGAGGGATTTATATTTACTTCATTTTCCTATATCGGCCATAAAGTAGTTTTCTTCTTCTCTGATTATTTACCTCTACCTCCTCTCTGTATGAGTTCTTTTTCCTTAAGACAACTGTCATTCCCTTTGCAGTTGTTGAGAATATTGTGGAAATATTAGCTATGCTCTCCGTATTTAACCAAAAATCCCTTCTTTACCATTGGTGGGCTTGCAGAATTTTGAGACCTTGATAAACACTTCCATTGATCTCTGAGTAATAAGTTTTGTAACTCATGCCTATAGAGTTAATATTGACTTCAAAATCTGATATTGTGTTTGATGAATTATGAGTTTTTCATTCTCTATAAGTTTCTATTGACTATTTGACTGAGTGAAAAATCTCAAATCCATTTGAACACTAGAACTTGGCTTCACTATTTATCATTTAGAGATATCTATTCTTTTATGGTACCTGTATTTGATTCAGTTGATGCTTGATGTAACCGAAAGATTGCTTTAAAGTTCTGTGCAAAATTCATTGTGAAAAATGTAGATCTGAATAATCAATTATTTTGAGTTGTATAAATTCTGCTGAAATGGAGAAATTTATGCTCCTATAGACTTCTTTAACCGAACTCATCTCCTTTTTGCAATAATGAGCTTGACTGTAATAAGTTTATCCATTCTATATCATACTTTCTTGATAATCCAAAATTTTAAAATATACTCTCCCTGGATCATGATTTGATTGCACAACTTGTTTCTTCTACTGAGAATGAGATCTTCCACTGTAAGTTTGTATAATACGTTCTTGCTGAGATAATAAGAGAATCTATCTTTCTGAAAGTTGTATTAAATTTCTTCTGTAGGACTGTTCTTGCTCATTTTCAGTTGTAAAATGATTTTGAAATTTTGATTCTGAACACTGAAAGCTGTAGAAGTTAATCATTTACTTTTATTTGAGAACCTAGAAAGAACATATTATTTTGGAAATTTTTGTTCACAAATTCCTGCATGCTGAACATTGAAGTTTTGTTGAGATGTTGTAGTTTCATTTCCTTTTCTACTTAAATACTGTATTTGAGCTTCATTACAACTTTACATGCATGCTGGAAAATTTGTAAATGTCCATTTTACATGGTGAAGCCCTATCAAAATTTTCTCAGATTTTCCTTTTTTCATTTTATTTCAGCTGTAATTTTTATCTCATTTCAGTTAACTTCAGCCTCTAAAATTTGATTCTTTAGCTTCACCTAGTAATTAAACTTTTGAATGCATAAAATTTTGTTGTTGGAAGTATAAAGATGTAAATTAAACCTTCAGTCAAGATTTATGATCGTTTGCTCCTCTCTTTTTAGGTACCATGATGTTGTTGTAGTGGACAACTGGAACAACAGTTAATGAGAAGAACACTCCCTCGAGGCAATGATGGGTTTCTTTGACCTCTTTACATTTTTAGCTTCATAAATATATGCATTTTTTTCCTTTCAGTTATTTCTCATGGCTTGTGTGAGAAAAATATGTACTATTATTCCTAATGAATAAATGAAAATATTTTCATGTTATGAGTTGTATGTCCTTCCTTTCTTTACTTTCTTTCATTTGTATGGATAATGAATGAACTTATACAACTCAAAACACTTAAATAATTCACTTAATCATAAAAATAAATAAACAATCAAGTGTACCTTATTGTCACCCATTGAAAATGTAAACTACTTGTAAGACTATAAATTGTCCTTCAAAACTACCACCTATCTACTGACTTCATAACATCATGTTTGATACATGCTGCCCTTCCTACCTTCCTCAAGGCCCTGCAATGGTTGTTTACAACTGTTGCATAGTTCTGACAAGGGTTTCAAATGGAATGGCTGCATCTATGAGGCATGGCATTCTTAAATTGTACTCAAGTTTTAGTTTTGATTCCAAATGACTTCCAAGACTGTCCAGAACCAAACAATTAAAAATGTATCTTAATCCAAGGTGGTTGTCCCAAACATAACCAAATTCGTAACTGACCAATCTGAGAAACCTTAAAAGTTTTGAGTTGACCTTTTCACACTGGGTGTAAAAATTTTCAACAATTATTGATAAAAATTTGGATGAAAAAGAGGGGCAAATACTTAGAAAACAACTACAAAAATTGTGTTCCTAGAGATTTTGTAGTGTACATGTGTCCTTAACATTCACTTGACAACATTTATTGAGGTTTTTCACGTGAATTATTTCCCTAACCATAAGTATTGTGCAAAAAATGAAAAAAAACTATAAAGTAAATTCTCAAACAAAAATGTTGTATTTTATATAAATGAGGCAAATTCACATTTTCATTGTTGATGTTTTTTGGAAAATTTTGAAGAAATAGCCAATTGTAAATACTAGCCCTTAACTCTCTATTGTAGTGATTATTCTTCGACAAGAGATGCATCCTTCTCTATAATATTAAATTTCCATGCCACATCAAACACACAAAGATGTCCAAATATTAGTTGATCCATCATTGGAACCATGATTGCCATCAACTAGGTCATTGTTATCTAGTTTTTACCCTCGGGAAAATTGGACAAATAGGACCTTGCACAAAGTGAAATTGGAGGATTTTATCCATCAAGAGGGCTTTCATTTCGGAGTTGGGCGTATAAGGTTCAAGTAGGCCTGAGAAATTTGTAGAGTTTTAGGGAAGGAAGACGTTTGAAATTCTTGTTTCGTGACTCAGAGGTGGAGCTATGTGAAGATCTCGATAGGATAAAAAAATTTGAAACCCGAAACTCTGAAATTTTGAAATTTTAGACTTTCGTATTTCGTGGTTTTGGATTTTTAGCACAAAGTTGGAAAAATGGGGAAAATAGCCTAAAATCTAAAAGTCTAAAATTCTAAAATTTTGGATGTTCGTGTTTTGAGTTTCGTGAGGTGTGGAATTTGGGGTTTCGGAAGTCTCAGGTACAAAATCCTAAAAGTTTGAATCTTGAAATATTTCAGTTTTTTTAGGTCAACGCAAGTTTAAGTGGTCAACGTAACGGAGTTTTCAAACCGGGAGGTTCGGGGGTTCAAAATTCAAGTATTCGTGAAAAAAACAAAAAATCACAATTCAATGTCTACAATTCTGAATTCTTAAAGTCAAAAATTTTAGACTTTTAGGTTTTTAGGTTTTGGGTTTCATACTTTTAGAACTTGCAGGTGATTTTGAGTGATGAATAGTGATTCAAATTCTGAAATGGAAATTTCAAAGTTTGAAATTCAGACTTTCAAGGTTGCATACATTTTGGAATCCAAAATGACAGATCAAGAACCCACCATTTTTATAGAATGATGCCTTGACCTTTAGATATCCTTAAATTTTGAATGGAGTTTGGATTTTCACAAGAAAGGACTTTTGGAAACATCTTGGTGTCTTCTTCTCAACTACGACTTTATATATTTAAATTAGTGGGACTAAGTTCTTAAAAATGAAAAATATAATTCACCATTTTTTTAGGTTTCCCGTGTTTCTCACGCACCGCCATAATGAATTTTGGGCTTTCTTTCATTCCCAACAAGGAACAATAAATGGAAGCATAAGTCTTTCAAGAGAACTCATCATTCTTGTAGGTGAATTCGGTGCATTTCTTTGTTGGTGGGAGTAGGATTTCAAATTATTCTATCTCCTTCTCTAATTATTTCTATATATTGTAAGGAGGGGATTTTTTCTAAAATTTGAACAATTTGGATTTTCTCCTCCCTTTTCTTATTTTCTACAAGTGGATTTGTTGAGTTACAACCTCCCATTAAAACTGTAATGTAAATCTTACCTCTTGGCCATTGTAGTGTATTATATAAATTTTGGAGCAATAGTGTATGTATGCGAATGAGTTTCAACCCTCTCTTTGTTCATTACATTCTCCTAATCTTTCATTACAATCCAAGTTATCTGTGTATGGTGGTTTTATTATCTTTAATGGTTTGTGTTTAATAACAAAGTAGGTGTTCAGCATTCCTATGGTGCATCACCTTTGTTAGTTTAGGTTTATTTTCTTGCATCTTCTTAACCATGTCTCCTTGGTGAGTTAGGGTAGATTTTAGAGTGGATCCTTTACAAATTGTTTATGTGCACCTACAGAGGAATAGGAACCAACCTTCATCCAGAGAGATCTCCCGATTGCAAATTCCCACACTTAGGGAGAATCTCCATGTATGCAATCACATTGGGAGTTTCAACTCATCGAGTTACGGACATTCGAAGTGCTTGTGATTACACATAAACAGTCATTTCATAACAAAAATGCAAGCAAAGTGAGACTCATTTCTTTCTTAATTATTAAACATCATCCCAAACCTAAGTCAATTATATAATATAAAAATGTATTTATTAAATGGGATGATATGGTGGAACACCTTTTAACATCCATGTTTTCATCTAAGTCCTTTACGAGCTATATAACTAGCTTAGATCTAAAATAGACATATCTTAAAAATACCAAGAGATAACAATCTTGAGGCACTTATTTTAGATTTTTACATAGTTCCAATTTCACATATTGAAGTATTCCCCATTAATTAACGACTCCATCTCCTTCTCCACAAGTTTCTAGCTAACTAGTGAGAGAAATCCTATATCTAGCTATAACATGTTGTCACTAGAAAATATCTTTCAGGTTAAAACAATGGCTTTCCAACCCCTCTATAGACCCAAAAAATTATGATTTTTCATTTTCCTTCTCCAAGAAAGAATAAAATAACCTATGATGGTCATGTGAAAACCAAGTAAAAATTTAATGTCGGTCATTTTAATTTACATTACACATTACAATCACTCGTTAACCCCAATGTATATCACGTAGTTATGCATTTTGGAAAGACATGATCTAATTATTTTTGAGTTCCTTCTCTAAGGAAGAAGACAATTTGTCCTACGACATAGTCAAATGAACATCAAATTTTAGGTCAACCGCTTTCTAGTAACATCTCGCAATATTACATCACTCCTCCCAACACCCATTTTCTAAAACTATAGTTAGGTCTCATCATATAAAGGTTTAAAAATGGATTATATATATATATATATATATATAATGTTAACTTTAACAAAACAATGTGGCACATGACCAACCACGGGAATGGAGTCACCATGATCACAATATTTCTTGATCTAATTCTATTTATGAAAATGTACTTCCTTTCAGTAGATCCTAACATGCCCAGATGTACATGTATTTAGGCATGTTATTACTTTTACATATCATGCCCCTATCTTTGGAAGAATGCTTTCCGACAATATGCTTCTAGTTATACAACCAATTGTATTTCATTGGTTGATATTGATACGAAGATGATAAAGTGGTATCTCGCAATAACCTTATTCTTAGCTTCCCGGTATACTTTTAATGACCACCATGTCATTCAAGATTAGTGACAAATGTTGTATAACATAATTCGCAAAAAAAAATATAGTTCTTGCTATCTAAATTTCAAAAACAAATTCATTTTCAAGAAGGTGCAATTCTCTTTACAATTTGTAAGAATTGTATAATACATTTATTATTTACATTGTTGTTAGATACTTTATAAACCAATTTAATATTGTTGTCTTTGGTAACTACTGAAAACAAGCACAATGGATGTCTTTCTTTATCTCGGATAGATTCATGTTGAATTCAAACAACTATTGAATGTTTAGGGCCAACACTAGACTATTATAGAGAATTTGATAAGAATTTTGAATGAGAAAATGAATGAAAAGGTGTGTGGATGATTCAAAGTGAGTAATTTAATCCATGATTTAATTAATAGTAAGCATTATGGCTAACTGTTCTTAATATTAAAGGTTATAGAAAAAAATGATTGTGTATCAGAATCGGTACTTTGGATTGTTTACAAAAATGAATTTGTATATAAGAGTTTGAAATGTTGGTATTCACATTAACATTGACTTAAGGAATATTTTGAACCATTAAATTAGTTCACATAACCCACATAATGAGAAAAAAACTTTTCATAGAGAACAAAGTATTGTGTAATGCCCACTACAACAACCACTCGAGACCCCAAAACAACCTAGGTTTAGATAGAAAAATTATGGAATAATTTTTTTAAAAAGTGTGACCACTACCAGGCTTCAAGCAACAGTTGTCACAACAAGGATTCAAAGTCAGTTATAACTTAATAAAAGAAATTTTCCCATCATAACACACATTAGACCCACATTACAAAATTAATGAGTATGATTGATACAATATCGTTAAATTTCTCTTAGAAGTTAACTTAATAAGTAATTAAATTAGCATTATAGTTTAATATTCCTTAATCAATTTTAGAGGGTCAAAGGGCCAAAGGAATTAAATACCTTGGGAATTTAATTCCACTAGTTCTAAACAATAAACAAGGTTCCTATTTGCATGGGATAGGAGAACATTCCCTTATTCCCTAACGTGCTCCTTCAAAAAGGTCAACCCATGCTTTAGAATTAAAAATTTAAGTTAAAAAGGGGTAATTTCCCACTTACCCACTCTAAGACTCATCCTTTCACTTTAACCTAATTTTTCACATAATTAATGCACTTAAAGTTTCCTGAAAACATTTCCATTAGATAGGAAATTTCTTTCCCTTTCTAATCATATAAATAATTCCTCCTAACTCCTCATATTTCTTAAGTTGTAGCCGGCGGGCTCGAGGAGGAAACTTTTCCCAAAGGCAGCCAACGGGCCTAGGGAAGAAAATTTCCCAAGGTAGGCAAAGAAGAGCCAGGGATGAAAACTTTCCCAAAGGCGGGCCAGCAGGCCCCGAGAAGAACATTTAACCTAAAGTGCAAGGGACATGTGGCACGTTTTTAAGCCCATGCGAGAAGGTAGGTCATCGGAGGTAAATTGGATTTTAACTCCTTTTGTTCGGAAGGGAAAAAAGGTTCAAAAACCTCCGTGCCTCCGCCAATTCCAAGGGACACTATGTGTTGTGCCCAAAATCTCAAGTGGGGAAGTGGACCATTGGGGAAAACTTAGAAATATTGGATTTTTTGTTAAAGGGCACAAAGGATAAAAACAACCTGCACCTCGCTGATGCCAAACGAAGCCACGTGTCATCCAACAATGACTGCTAGAAGGTAGGTCTGGTGGTGAAACTTGGAAACTTTTTCAGGTCTTTTTCGAAAGGCAATAAGGTCTAAAACCATCCACATCCTCGCGCCGATGCCTAAAGATGTCATGTGTCAAACCCATAATGATGTGGTGGGAAAGCGGATCGCTTGGGAGACTTCATATTTTTCACCTTTTTCAAAAAGGTAAAGTTTTAAGGTGTGGGCCCGGGAAGACCGATTTACTAAAATGGCGAGGCTACAGATCCGGGAGAGAAATTTTTGACATTTTTCTTTTTTAGAAAAAATTTCCCTAATCAATTTTCAAGCCCGTGGGTCCGATTTACTAAAAATTTCCCTCTTTTTTTTTACCGAGCGAAGTAAAAATTTCATAAGGCCATAAATTTCTACTAGAAGCTCATATTTTATAAAATGAGGACTTTTTGGAAAGGTATCAAACCCTACTTTGCATAGGTACTATAAAAATTCGTTTTTGACAATTTTAAGTAGGTGAATTTGATAAAAACGTCTTTCCTATAATTAAAATGTGAATTGGAATTTTTAACTTAACATAATTATTTCAATCCTCCATTCTTTCTTCTTCAACATGCCAAAAAGACATGGAGGATTTCACTTAGAAAGGTTTGAGCGGATTTTTCAAAGGTGTTTAATCAATGGATTGATTTTCAAAATGATTTTCCCCTTTTACTGCAAAAGGTCTAAGTTTTTGTCTAAGTCTGATTAATTGGAATCTGATAAATTTTCTTGAGAAATTCAACTATTTGAAAGGATTTTTGATCTTCCTTAGCTTACATTATTATTTCAATTTGTCTTTTAAGTTGTAGAGTACTTTGTAAACTTTTCTGATAAATATTTACAATTTTAAAGTGAATCAAAATTGAAATCATACCCGAGCTCAGATGGATCTACTTTTCGTTATCATCCTCTAAATATTTAAATTCATTCAAATATAATTTAAAAATTTTAACTTTACTTAAATCAATGCGTGAAAACCCAAAATGTAGTTCTACTTTTAAATCATGCATTTCGAATGAAACAGATAAATATAATATTTCTTCATACGTATTTATTTTATAATTTTCAAACAGAGATTTCACAATATATTTAAAACATATATTTCAAATGAAAACCATACCATTTGTGGTAATTAAAACAACTTCTATTGAACTCCAATAATTCTTTTACAAATTTCTTTTCATTCATCAAATACAAATTACAGAATATACATCTTTCACATTTGAATGTAGAATCGATTTCCAAAATAGAGAAATTTTCCACCACAAATAATATTACAATGCCATCCACTAAGTAGGAAATTTTCTTACATCAAGGAAACCCCAAGGGGATGGCAAAAATTTCTTCATCCCGAAATCCAGACAAGCAACAAGAAGATCCACCATATATATTTTGGGTCACAACAAAAAGGAGGAGAGGGAATTCTCTCCACCCAACCAAGAATTCCAATGAATAGAAGAATTCATCCTCCCCATTGGTCCCTCGAGCCCCAACCATAAAGCAATAAGAAATGTATTTCAACTCATGATAACAAATAGGTTCCACAACAAAAATGTTTTTTCACAAATAGAACACACCAAACACATACCGCATTTTGCAACCACGCGAAGAACAACAAACAATACTCAAGATTCATCATGCACAAGCCAAAGTAGAAATATCTTTGGGGAAAGCTACTTACACCTCCTAATGGGGAAATGGGTGTCCACCTTAAGATAAATCTGCCAACATATATATATATATATATATATATATACATACATACATACATACATACATACATACATACATACATACATACATACATACATACATATCATTTCACAAACCGTACATGCCCTTATGCCTCCCCTAAGTACCCCTTATACCTCCCATTCTCTTATGCCTCCCCACACTCTTATGGCACCCCATAATGAGTAAAGAAATGCAAGATATTTCTTTACAAGGTGGAACCCAATCCCAAACTCCCTCCACAATAACACTTATACCTCCCCAAAACTCTTATGCCTCCCCACAAGATATCCTCATAGTATTCTCCTACACCATACCTAGGCAATCTACCCAACCAGCCAACAACATACCAAAATATTTAAAACATTCACATATGCATAAATAAAGGAAGAACATTTTAAAGAGCCAAGCTCCTACCTCTCCATGGTAGAGTTTGCCCCAAAAGTTCAACAACAATATTTTTCCAATCCAAACAATCTAAAATCTCTAGAAATCCACAAACATGTAACAAAAATCTCTAACTCTCTTCAAAATTACCAGAGCTCAAAACCAAGAAAAGTAGCAAAATGAAATCACCAAAAATGAAGTAACCCCCAAAACAAACCAAGAAATTTGAATAAATATAAAAGGCAGAGAGAAGGATGAGGTGGGTCCATGTAGGATGCCACATCACACATCCTCAACTCCACCTCACAAGCCAACTTCAAACTCCAAAGCACAATTAAAAAGTTGGGTGAATAAATGACATTTTACTTACACACACAACCCAAGTCCACACCCCAAGGACCAAAATTAATTTTATGTAAGAAGGTGCAATAAAAACCTACAACTTGCCTTCAAAAATACATAATAATGCCTAATTTTGACTCCCCAACCATAGGTAAGGTTTGTATACAAATTTAAGAGGTATGGAACAAGTTTAACTTGTCCCACAAGTCTCCAAAATCAGCCCCTAAGGAAAATCCTAATTTTATAAGGATGGTGGAGTGTTTCACACTCAAATTTACTTACACATTACCTTCAACACATAACCCAAGAGCCATAATCTTTAATAAATACATTCTTTTGACCCATTAAAAATTTTTAACAATGTGATTACTCACTAGTCTAGACACAAATAAAATAAATAATAAAGGGGAAAAATACATCACTAAAATCCACATACTAAAATTTAAACAAAAGAAGCTAAATAAAATAATACACATAACCCCTTGGTCACATTTAAAGGTGATCCCCCATGGGAACCCCTAACAAAAACCAACCAAACACACAAACAAATACACATTGCCATGGTGACCCTTGTTGAATTCATCTAGAATTCCAATGTGGTTGGTCTCCAATCCCCCGATGTTTGTTGTGACATGTTTACCTGCAAAACACAAATACCTCCTTTGGCCTTGTGGCCACATCAAATCATCCAAAATAAATATAAAATATAACTTCCAAAATCATCTATATATGAATCACAACATCATCTAGACAAGTAACAATATTATTTACAATTTCATCAATAACCATATGATCACAAGATTAGTTCAATTTTCTAGGTTTACTTGATATGAAAAATATCACATGTAAGAAATATATATATATATATATATATATATATATATATATATATATATATATATATATATATATATATATATATGTATATATATATATATATATATATATATATATATATATATATATAACCATGCCAAGCAGTGTATCAACATCAATATAACATGTCTCTAATAATCCACATGCATCATATATGAATCAAAATCAACCACAGTTCATGATCTCTAACATCTAACATCATGCCAAATCAACAGCTACAATAATGTTCATAAGTATAGTCGACAGTATCATAATCAACAACAAAAAGGTGTCGGAGGGAAGTGGGCACTACATACCATGTTCTTGATTATCAGATGCAAGAAAATTAATACAAATAATGAATGATATCCCTGATAGGTGTAGTTCCCTTTCCTCTTCAACATTGTTTCATCTTGATATTTATACTATTTGACTGATATTCAAACATTTTGATTATGATAGATTGATCAAGTAGATGATAGATTTTAATGATATTTGTACTATTGACATTATGATGTTTACATTTTATTATGATGCACTAGATAGTGATGTTAGATAGCTCGATATATGTTAATTTCAATTATGTGGTATTTATACTTGACACGTTATGTTTCTAAAGGTTTCGAGTAGAATTATAATCTCATGGATGTTAGGGTTAGATTTTGATATACTAATGGATAATATAATTTCCAATGTCGAATATGATTTTTGAATTTATATGCATATTGTCTCGATATTGTTAATACAACCGAAAGGCCGAGAAGTATTTTTTGTGTTCGGGACTTTTATCACATACATCAGAGGGGATGGGGGACCAACCAAGGAAGGATGTTGGGTATTAATCAACGAGACCAAATTTTAAAACTTGTGTAATGTTGTTTAGTGTGGTGTTTTGCATGTCTTTTTTGGAGGTCTCCCATGGGGTAAATTGTGTTCTCTTTCTTTAATTTTGGATGTGCTTTATTCATGTTTTATGTATTAAAAATTTTAAATTCTTGTCACTTTATTTGCATGTGTAAATATATCTTAATTAATCTAAATTTCTTCTTATTGGGTTAACTAAATTAGGATGTGACAAATAGTTATGATGAGATTTGGTGGTCCTTGTTGTAAGTAAAATTTATGTTGATTTCTAAGTGTTTTACTCCACCCCAACTTAAAAATTCGGATTTTGACTTGGGGGCAATTTTGAGACTTGTGGGACAAGAAAGACTTGTCCCATGCCTCTTAAATTTACCCAACAACCCTACCTATGGGTTGGGAATATTATTTTTGACTTTTTATCCATCTTTGAGTGTAAAAGAGAGAAAATTATTGCACTTTATTTCTACCCCAATTTATTGTGTCCTTTGAAAGCATGGTGTGCAAGTTTTTGAGCCATGTGGGTTGTCATAGT